>VZSZ01007058.1:291898-338768 GCA_013398815.1 Ibidorhyncha struthersii | reverse complement strand
GTGGAAATCTGGGATATTTTACAGTGTTAGAAAAAACAGAGTGAGAATCTTAAAGAAGATAAACCTAGAGCAACACTTTAGGACCTGCTGTATAAGGGCATACAGTACTGACCTGGACATTTATGGTGGTATACAGAGTACAGGGGGGTCCTGAAACAAAATCCTGTGCTATCATGAGGCCTGTTAGAAAATGTACCAGAGGAAAACATGCTGGGGAAACAAAACTTCAGGGTTTCGCTCCTCCTCTGCGCTTCCGTCACTGCAAGCGTAGTTGTGAAAAGCCGAGGCTGAAGAAGGTGATGCGCAAATCCCCTTCATCCCCACTAGCACCAAATGGGCAGAGGTTTGCAGGCAGGCTGCAGGCACACTTGGACGCACCTCGAGACCACTCTGCGAGTGGCTGCCTGGAAGGGAATCAAAGAGCAGAAAACTACGAGAAAGTTTTGGATTAGCGGTAGGAAAATACCTTCCTGAAGCGTACCACATAATTACAGGTAAATACAAATGTGTCATTCATCACTTCTCAAATGATTTTCCCTCATTCTCTGCGTGGAGGGTTTATTAGAGCCTTGTTATTTTGAGCTCCTCCAGGATAAAGGAGGTAGCTGAGAGGGCAGGTGTGGGAGGGAGGCCAAGTCCTCCTAAAGCCAAGGGTGCAGGACGAGGCAGGACAGTTGCCCTCCTCTATGAAACAGTAACCGCCCCATCCCAGGCACTTGGCTGTGGACAGGTAAGTGCAGAGAAGCTGAGAGAGAAGGCAGAGAAAAAGCCCAGTGAGCGTTTTTGGGTACAAGTGCTACTTTGGAGCAGGCTGGCTCTGAGCAAAGACCCAGGCTCCTGTCATATGAGTCCTCCTCGGTTGAGGGAAGAAGACTTGGGGTTTTTACGAACAAAGACTTTAGTGAGAGAACCTCTAAATTCATAATCGGTTTCTCCTCAGAGCTGGGGTAATCTTCGAGAACCCACATTTTTGGTTGCCCTTTAGGGGCAGAAGACAGAAGAGTGTTTTGTGTGTCCCTTTCATGGTAGACCTTCTGCCTACAATTGTCCTCAGGCCATCCTGCCTGTTCTGTTGCTACACAACAAGGGTGCGCAAGGTCATACAGGTCTGAAGGTGCTGAGCTTATTAGCTAGAAGGACAGGGGGAGAAATCAGGGGACCAGTTGGTGCCTGTCTGCTTCTCTTACCACCCCAGATCTACCTGGAGTATGCAAGCAAGGAGAAGCCTCTCTGCATTCTATGAAGAAACAGATAGCGCTGGACAGGCACACTGAACCTAGGATGGGTACCAGCTGCAGTCAAGCTCCAGACCATACAGTACAGAGCTCAGCGCAAGCACTGAAGAAAAAGGACAGGCACGTTCGATGATCACTAAAAACCTGTTGGCCCAGAGGGAAGGATAAGGCAGCCCTTAGACCCATCCTAGCCTGTCAGGGAGTATCCAGGATACCTCTGGACCTTGTACCAACTGGGAAATACCCCCTCGACCATTGTGCCTGAACTCCCTGCTCCCTCCGGGGTGCCCTTTGCTCCCGGACCAGGTGGCAGTGATGGACACCAGTACCGGCAATGGTCCCTGAGCCGTGCGGTGCCACGGGGAGCTACCCCACGGTGCGGCGGGGCTCTGGAGCTCTTGCAAATCCTGCGTGGCAGGGGGGTCACTTGCCTGCAGCGTTACTCATCTCCCCTCTGTTTTAGCAGGCTGCTGCTGCTGCAGCCTGGGCTTTGTGCACCGTCTCTGCCTGGCTGCGTGCGAGCGGTGGCGGTGGCAGTGGCAAGCTTGGCAAGCCTCCCTTCTTCCCGGGGGGACTCTCCTCCCCTCGGATGAGCAGGTCTCCAGGCAGCTGCCTTTTATGAGGACGGATTTCAGCAAGGCTCTAAAAAACCAGCCTCGTTTAACTCGTCTTCTAGTCTCGTCCTCTGGCATCCTGCTGGGGCTGTGGAGGGGTATTGCATGACCCCCCCTCTTTAAGCTGTCGGCAGCCCCGGCTTTCAACGTGGCACGGGGGAGGCCGGGCTGTGTCTGGGCAAATGTTTTCTTTCTGCGGTCAGAAAGCAGGGCTGGGCAAAGGCGCCGTGCCCGAGGCACATCCTGACAATGAGCCCCTGCCCACCCAGGCCACGCTGGGTCCCGATCTCCCACGTCGACGGCAGGGATAGCCGGGGTGGCAGCCACCTTGGGTCTTCCCCAGGGGAAGCGGCGCCTTTCCCTCAGGACCCTCGCGCTGGTGGGTGGGAGCCCTCCCTGGTGGGGAGGAATGGGGTGGAGGGTGCTGGGGGACACACACCAGAAAGAGAGCCCAGGGTGCGTCGGTGCGATGGGGACACGCTTGTGCCACCCACACAGCTGGCACCCGTCATCTCCGGCAGCTTGGCTCAGCGTTGACACCCCGCTAAAAGGCGGCGGGCAGCCTGTGCATCTCAGCGTGGTCACTGGGGACCCCTGCTCTCGGGCAGACATTGCTGAGGTTGCAGTTGCATCATTCCCCCCCCCCACATGCACACACCCCACAACCATGAAGGTCCAAGTTGTCTTTCCATAAAAATACCTTACCTCCCCGGCCCCGGGCACAAACCTGCCGTGCCTGCTGGTGGCCTTGGCAAAGGAAGAGCAGAGAATTAAGTCACCAAACCCGTGGCCCTGCTTCGGCATGTACCCATTAAAGCTCATGGATTTATGTCAGGGTTGGAAGAGGTCCATGGTGTGGAAAGGTCAGTGTTTTGTTTTATTGTCCTTTACTTCCTTTACTGTCCTGAACAAGGTGTGAGGAGGAAGCAGTAGGTCGGAGGGGTGCAGGACTCCTGGAAGCGAGCAGGTGAGGCATGACGTCCAAACCAGGGAAAGCAGTGGGCGATGCTCATCACTTCCTCGCATTCAGAGCAGGGTGGGCAGCAGGTCCCCGCGAGTCTCCTCTGCCGCCAGGAGAGGAAGGCATGCAGCCATTTCACTGCTTGCTTTCAACTTTACTTGGTGACTTTTCTAAAACAGCCGCGGCCAAAGTTCAGCCCACGGAGCCCTGCAGAGTGGCCCAGGCCTTTGCGAGGAGGTCTCGCTTTGTGGGCTTCGCCGTACGGCACAAGCCCCTCTTTAAAACCTCCAGTGCGTGAAGTCTTGAGCAAGGCAATAAGGTCTTGACCAAAACAGTGCTCCCTGAAGAGCGGAGGCACTGTGAGGTACAAATACGTGTACCCACCCTGTGAGCTGAGCTGAGGTGGTGGGAGCTCAGCTGGGCAAGCAGTCAGGAAAGCAGGACCCCTACCACATCCCCGTTCCCCAGCCCCACAAACCTAACGGTGAAGGAGACAAGAAGGCTTGGATTTTTTAAATAACTTTCCCAATTTGCAGATTAATTTTGTAATTGTTATTTTTTTGGTTTTAAACACCTTTTCTCAGTGTAGCCAAAACCATTTAGAGGAGTTTCCTGAGGCATCTGTGCACTGGGGGGGGCCTTGGGGCTTTGGCTTGTCCCATAACACTGGCTCTGCAGGAGCAGGACAGGAACTGGGTGCCGACACTGGTGTAATGGCAAGTGCAGCCCTGCAGCGGGACAGTATGTCTCCTTCAAGTCTCTATCTTCTGTGGGGCCAAAACAGACCAAAGTGGCACCAGTCCATGTGCTCCCGAGAACGCTACCCCCAACAGCTGTTTTTTTAGCCTCCTTTCTGGGGTTTTAGCCTCCTTTCTGGACTCTGGAAGAGTCTCCTCAAAGCACTTGGATACATCTCGATGTAGCGAAGTCCATGCTGGCAGTTTGAGATCCTACTGGTGCCAGCAACGGATGCCAGATTCAGGCAAATTTCAGATCCGTATCTCCATGCCTGTAGAGTTCAGACCACCTGAGAAGTGGAGACTTTCTCAGCAGAGGGAGGAAAAAGACCCCTAGATGCTGTGTTGACATTAATCACCCTGCTTATGCCACTGACTGGCAGCTGAAACCCTGGCACTGTGAGAGCTGGTGGCAGTTTCCAGCCTGGTCCTGCATGCAACGTGGTGCCTTAGGGATCTATAATCGAAGTTGTGATTATTAGGGTAAAATTGGTCATAAAGAGGAAATAAAATGAAATAAAATGAAAGTGCAGCTATCAGCTTCCCTTGAGTTTAACTTGATCTATTTTAATTTAAATGGAAAATGTCACATAACTTATCCGTAAGACTTTAAAGCACTACTCAGGAGCATATTGCCAATGCTAGATAGTGGCACGTTTTAGCAGTAGTATGATGGACATAAAGCTCTTTAAAACGCACAGAAAACCAAACCTCAAATGCTCTGCTAAGAAAAACGTTTGGGCCTTGTCGAGAAAGTGAGGAGCTGGCGCAGGAAGAAATGCGCACTGCCTAGCGCACCATCTCGTTGTGTGCCTTGGCGTCTTTTTATCTGTTTCTGAAAGTTTTGAACGGCAAGAATAGAAAATATCGATTGCAAAGGTGCTGTGAGGCAAGCTCGTGCACGTGAAGCATTTCGAAATCCCCAGGAGCCTTGCCCAGCCATCATACGGTGACCTCGGGCAGGGGGTGAACGAGACGGGCTCCTGATGTCCCTTCATCAGAATGACGGGAGGAACTTCACTCGAGTGCCACTTGCCCCACGGCTCCCGAGAGCAAAAGCTCGCGAGCCGACGGGCTTCTCCAAGATTGTTTTTATGCTCATAACAGATTGTGAGTGGAATAAAATTCTGCCCATACCCTCCCTTGGGCGAAGGCTTTGGAGAGGTGCACGGGGTTCATGCCTGGGGAAATGCCCCCTCACGTGGAGCCGGTGCCCAGCTGACGCAGACCGTCCCCGCGTCCTTGTGCCCTGGGAAGGCAAACCTCTTCCAGCTCCCAGCGGCGCGCTTGAGCTCCCACTCGACACCAAGAGCGGTGCGGAGAGAGCTGCTTCGACGGCCTGGCATTGATATCAAAGCCAGGTAACGCCGCCTTATTTCCCACTCGAGGCAGCTGCAGGACGGTGCCTCTTTCCTCTGGAGGGGGAAGCTCGCGCGCGGGGCAGGAAGCCATCCTGGAACAGCCAGCTCAGGAAGGGGCCAGGGCCAAGATCTTGTTTTTAACCTGTTTCTTGTTTATTTAAGCCTTTGAGGAAGACGAATAAAAGCAGCCACTGACGGAGGCCGGCTGTGTCGCAATCGGAGCCGTGTGTGCTGGCAGGGTGGCGGCGGCAGCTGGTGTGACAGCAGAGACCACCTCTGTGGTCGTTCGTCAGCCTCCCAATCCTACTAGCGTCTTGCGCTGGGGCGCTCAAAGCAGGTATCCCGAGCACACCTGCATCAAGCCAGCAGCAGCCACGCGACGCTGCTGCTTTAGCTGGCTGCAGGGGAGGTTGTGCTGCCGGCCCGGCAGCGGCTCGCGGTGAGGGCTTCGAAGCCGCCCAGTTCTCTGCTGAAGGAGGAATTAGAGGCGCGGATATTTTTGTCCTGGTTATTTTGTGCAGAACAGGTAAAAGTAACTCGTTCCCATTGCAGAGAGGCAACTGTGCCGGATGGGTTTGTCCCAGGTTTGTCCCTGACTGAGCCCTCCCCTCTGCCGCCTGCTAGTGCTGCCCGTGCCGCAGGGCTCGCTGCCTCCTGCCCTGAAAGCGGCCGTCTTACAGACTTTCTGGCCCTCTGAGCAGTGCCGGGAGATGTAACACTGCCACGTATTCAATGCTGCACGTGGGACAGCAACAGGTTTGCCATGGTCAACCATTTTTGTTGCTCCTCACCTTTCCCCCTGCACCGTTCATGCTCCCTGCTTCGGGCTCCTGGTTTTGCTTAAGGGCACATTCCCACTCCATCAAAGCAATGTTCGCCAGCGAGACCAGTGGACCAGATATGGGCTGTGGGGGAATGTCCACCTCCTCTCCCCCATCTGAACTGGCTGCCACCTCCTCACGGCTGCAGTGCTGCGGTGCACTGGTTTGGGAGCGCACTGGTTTGGTCCTGCAATGCAGTGGTTTGGGAGCACACTGGTTTGGGAACCCCCAGTTGTTCCCACCAGCTGCTGCAGGAGGTCAGCTGCACAGGGCTGACAGCCAGACCCAGGACCGGCATCACTGGGCTTGAATTTGAACCAGAATTTGTAGAGCTGGGAGGTAAACACACAGTATCCTATTGCAGAAAATGTAGGTTAGGCGGAGGTATCTTTCTAGGTTGTTTCTAAAGGGCAGAGGATGAGTCCCTGTTTGATGTTATCCCAATTTTTAAAAAGGTAAGTAAGATGTAAAAATTGGATTAAGTGAGAGCGTGACCATGGGGAGGGTCTGACTGGGGGCTGGGGTCGGAGTATGATGCATGGAATAAAGTGAGAGCATCGTGGGTCTGGATCCTCTAACTTTCATCAGTAGGAGCTACCTTGTCCTGTAGAAGGACCTGTAAGGGACCCTTGGTTTAACCCATATGGGCCTGTGCATTTCAGAGAGCTCAAAGCCAATGTTAGGATGAATTTCTGAAATGCCCTGTCCCCTTAAGAGAATAGATGGACGTGCCCTAATCTATTTGTAATTCTCCTTCCAAGTTTGCTTAAAAAGTAAATGAAGACGTTACAAAAATCCAGCTGACCAAAAAAAACAGCTCTGGCCAGTCATTTCAGGCTAAGCTAATGCAATTATCATTCTTATCCATATTGTCATGCAGTTAGTCCCGCTGAGCCTAGTGCTCAACTGTCCTGATTTTTCATCATAAATTCTTTTTGTTCCTCTTCAAGTATTACTCCTGATTAAGGGCTGCGATTTGAGAAACTCAATGTCAGATTTTAAAGTGACAGTTGATTTTTCTTTTAGCAAGTTTGTTTTGTATGGGTAAGCTCTTACATTGCATTGACATATTTTTGACTCCGTTTTAGTTTTTGGTTTCCTTTGTAGATACTCTTCTTAATTTCTCTGAAAAGATTGTAGAGCTTGTGCTCTCAGTGAGGGTAACAAACCCTCTTGCAGGTGTTACTGTGCGTGGGGGGAAGATGTGAAATGGAAGCAGGCACCAGGAATGCAAATTCCCGCTGCAATTTGGGTCACATGTCCAAAGGGAATTATAATTCCTCACATGCTTTCTCACACAGCAGGACACGGGAGCAGAGGGATTGCTGCCTTGGACCTGGCTCCCAGCTCATCTGCTCCCCTGTCTTGTCTCCCAAGGTACCCAATTGCCAACTGCTGTAAAGCCGGAACGAGAAACACCAGAATGACCAATTATAACTTGCCTATAGGAAAATATTTTCCTAACCCCAGGCATTTATCACTTGGCATGCCCCCTGAAGAGCTCTGGTTTATATCCCTTCTGCATGATTATCTCAAATGAGGTAACCCTGGAGATATCCACAACCTTTATAAATGCCCATGCATTTTTTTCAGACCTCCTGAACCCTTTGTCTCGGCAATCTCCTGTGGCAGCGAATCCCAGTCTTGCGATGCGCTGTCGAACACATCCCAGTTCCTCCAGCCATTCACTGCTCATTTTTTAAATCAAATCGAACACTCCCGTTCCCTTCTACTGAACAATAACCCGGACTTTCTTGCACCAGCCTCCTTTGGGCTTTGCTCTCTGCTCTCTGTATCAGTCAGTTAGTACCACCTTTATTAATATCCCCTTCCACCCTCTGGTCCACCTTTGCACAAGAGCTTTCCCATCATCTTGAGCAGGGGTCTCTTTTGCCCTCGAAGCACATCGCTGCCTGCCCTCCTGGGCATCCCTCTCCCCACCTTTACCGGTGGCTCACCAGGACTGCAGATGTGGTATGAATTATTTTGAGATCCGGGCACAGGGAGTCACGCTATAGGTACAACCGTGCTGAAATCAGGAGCTGTCTCAGACGAGTTACTAATAAGATTTGCTCTTGTTACCCTGAGCTGGGCCAAGACCTACAGCGACGACCTCAGCCAGGGTCTGGCAGCTCCTTCCTGCAACTTCTATTTCACCCTGGCAAGGCCAGACCGCCCCCCTCACCTTCCCCGTGCCACTGAGGCCATTGACCTGCCCGTGCCAGGACTGCTAACACGGCTGCACGAGGCCTCGCTTGCACCAGAGACCTCATTTTGCAGTAGAAAAATGTAGCTCTAGAATCCCTGGTTGTGAGCCGCAGTGCGGGCAGGCGGGCAGGCTGCTCTCCACCGCGCTGGCTGATAGAACAGGTGTAAAAAGAGGAGCCAGAGCAGGAAAGGGATTTTANGAAAAAAAAAAAAAAAAAAAAAAAAAAAAAAAGGAAAAGTCTAGCACAGACACGGTATTGTGGCATGTCAAGAGCAATGGGAGTGACGGTTCGGTTGGCAGCATCCCTTTGAAGGTGCCTGTGAGAGCGAAAGCAGATCATTCAAGTGTCCCCAGTTCAGCTTTGAGCTGTTGCTGCCCAGAGGAGATCTCCTGGGCCCTAGACACCATGCAAAGCTAGCGGGGAGCTGCCAGAAAACACCACTGTCGCTGCAGAGGAGGTCCTCTTGTTACCCACTTAGACTGCTTATGGATGGATGAGACAAAAGATTGTTTTTCCTTTTGCCTTGTATTTTAAGCTCAAGGTTTGATACTCCCGGAGCAGTGGACGTCCAAGGGCACGACTCCCCGTGACTGTGCCCATGTAAACTCGCCTGCGCTGGCAGGAGGTGGATGACAGTCAGAGATACCACTGACATCATTTTAAGGCTGGGTGAACACACTGCAGCTGGAAAAACACTAAAAAATGGCATTTATACACCTTGTACAGTCAACTGCACTATAGGCAGTGCTGGTAGGGATGCTTGCTTTTCAAGTTATTCAAGACGTCCCATTATACCACCCCACTTCCAGTCAACTAAAGCTTTGCCAGACATTTTGAGATGATTTTTTCCATGCTGTATGGCTGCCTCTGACTTCTTTGAGGGAAAGATCCAGCCAAATGGGCTTGGCCAACGCCTGGCACCACATGCAAGAGGCAAGGGCAGAAGAAAGCTGTTTTGCACCACGCAAAGTGCTTCTGGTGACCTTTTTGCTGAAAGGCTCGAGCACGCCCCTGCAGGGATTTGAAATTTGGCAAGGGGGCCAGGTGTTGTGCCAGGCATTTGCCATGGGTCTTTCCATTGCCTCCCATCTGGGAAAGCTTCTGTGTCCCCGTCACCTCCCGCTTGGCTGCGGCATCTCCCCGCTGCCGCCGGTCCCCGTGTTGTCTGAGTTGTCTGACCTCTGCCTGGTGCCTTTCGGTTTTACAGTCCCGCTAATGAGCCGTGAGGCTGTCAGTACCGTGTGGGACCACAGGAGTTCTGTCTTTTTGTGACTTGAAAAACTGCATCCAGAAAGTTGTGTTAAAAATTATTACAGCCACACAGTGAAATATCGAGAGGTTTAGAAGTGCCAGGATTGAACTGACCTGTGCAAATTCAATTCACTTTCCAAAGCTGGTTTAAAAGAGATATCTATTGCTACTTTCTTCATCCCACACAGCTGGCGTTCCCGTCTGAAGTTTCATTTAGTTTTATTATGGTGTATCGATAGCCCCCAACCTTTTGTTGCTTTTTTCAATGTAGCTTGAACTGGAAGTGTTTGAAATCAGTTGAGATTTCACGAATGTTACTGTTGCTGTGTATCCTAAAAGCAACACTCTTCCTTGCATCTTGTGCAGCAATGACATGAGAGAAAAGTTTAGGACAGAGACCCAACTTTTGCCATTAGCCCACCAACTTTTTTCTGGATGCCTCTGAACCCACGGGCTGGTGCAGACGGGGTCCAAGCTTTGTGATGCCCTGATATGGCACGGGGTGGCACAGAACGGTCAGTGCTTTTTTGGCCATGTGGACCGACCCCATCATGATCATCTTTCTCTGTCATCTGATGGTTGCCTGTACCAGCACCCTTGTCAGCTGATGTTTGTGAAAGAAATACGTCCAAGGGCTTTCATAGCGGCAGTGCTACACAAGCAGGCAACTGAAGTTTAAATTTCCTTCAGCGTAGTATTTCTAATATACAGCTATTAATTCCTCAGCAAGCAGAGGACATACGCGTAAGGGCATGAATGATCTTATTGTAAAGGCACTTGCCTGGGCTCTGATAGCAGGAGTACAACTCCTGGCTGTGCCGCAGACTGCCCCTATGTCCTTGAACAGGCCTCGACGCAGCTCACCTGGCGTATTTAGGGATGCACATCCCATTGGCATTGCTTGGAGGTAAGCACCTGAGTACTCCAGCAGATCTGCTACACTGAGGGTCCTCAAGAGACCCTAAGCTTACAGAAGCCAGTTGCTCTGTGCCTCAGTTCCTTGTTTTGAAACAGCAATACAAGCAGCCCTTGGTCTTTCCAGGGGCACCTTATCAGGCTGTTGGACAATCTTACCTTGACGTCCTGCATCGCAGTGTCACAGAGACAGAGGGTAGGTGCTCCCATGCCCCACTCTGCCCCACCTCCTCTTCCTCCAGGTCCCCATCTGCAGGTTTTCCAAACGTGAATGCACCCAGCCCGTTCCTTCAGCCCGTCCACAGATCCTGTGTTGTGCATGGCTTTGCTTTGAGGTGTCTCAGTCCTCCATGACTCTGTGTGGCAGAAAGTGCACTGTCCTAGCGTGAGCTTTCTCTCATTTTCTTTCTCTCATCGTTGCGGTGGGCTCTGCCTCTTCCTACACAGCCGGTGCCCTGCACACCACGTCAGGCTGGGGACTGAGGTCTGTTGCTTTGCTCTTGTCACACCGTGGGACTTTCTACAGAATGAGAAAGGGCCCGGGGAGAAGGCGGCGCCTTCCTGAGGGATGAGTCCATGACTGCAGAACGAGATCTTCTGGAATTAAGGAAAATTACTAAATATTGGGAAAGCCCATGGATGCAGTGAGCTAGGATAAGCTAGAGCGGGATAGATGAGGGCCCTGTTTTAACATGGGTCCTAAGGAATGGATAATAAGAAATTAATACTGAAAAACGCAGAGGAACTCGGGCAGGAGGGAGTGACACAACAAGACAGTTGCAACAACTGCATCTTTGAGTCTACCATGCTTGTTAGAAGATAATGCTCTCGGTATTGTTCCGTTAATACACTTTTCTTTTTATTTAGTGTACAACCCCATGGATCTCATGGTTATTACCCACGGATGCCCAAGGGATTTGTGCAGGTGAGGAGCTTCACTGTTTTAGGTGTAGTCAATTTTGTGGGTAACACTAATGCGTAGTGAGCAGCATTTGCAGCTAATTAAAATGCTACACTTTAAAATAATTTTTGCTAATTACTAATATTTAGCAGCACTATTTTAACTGCAATTTCCATGTTCCATGGGGATTTGAACTCTGTTAATTTCCCACTGACTCTCCTGGCACCATTTAGCATATCAAAATGACCATGAAATTAAAAAACCTTAGTCATTTTACTTCTCTAGGAATTAGTGCTAGCAGTAAGAGGAGAAAATTTTGCTGCAGGGAAAATATGACCAAATTCAGGCCCTCTCCCCGTTTTTTTCCCCCCAAAAGGCAATTATGCTATAGCGCTGACTGACCCAGAGGAGCACAGGAGCTGCTCTGGGCACAAGCTGTGTTTGCTTTGCCAGGAGGAGGATGCACAGAGCCGCGCTTCCCTTACAAACAATGTTGCTGTCCCGTAAGACTGGGCAGCAAGCTAGTGCTAAATAGCATTCTTTTGGCCTCAAAACGAGTCAGTATCTGTCAAAATCGGTAGTCTGATCTTTTAACTTCCACTCTGGACACTGGCTGCTGAAATGAAGCTACCACCCCTGTGCAACGTCAGACAGCGAACCACCGTCAGAATGAGCGCTAGACCCCAAGTGTGTTGTTTCCCAGCTTCCTGCTCTGCTTAACAGACCGCACTGCGTGCCCCTGTAAGACAGAAATGTCCTTTAAAAAGGATGAAAAGGAGAGGGGGAATGGAAGACTTCTGTTCAGAATAAGGCAGAGTGCATTTGCAGCGTCCTCACATCATCACAGCAATCCAAACACACAAATAACATCACTATGTGAATTTGCAAGAAAAATTGCTCAGTTATTTAGCAATAAAATCTCCAAATCAGACTCCGACAGTCACTCTGAAAAACGATGTAAACAGTCAACACAAGAACAATCAAAAATGCATCACTTTTTTTTTTTAACAGAAAGGGAAGACTCGCATCCTTTCACTGAATGCACGTCTACACAGATCAATGTCAGCTCTTATTCATTTGCTACTTTTAACTGTATGCATTTATTCCTGTTACTTGGGTCTTAGTCACCTAGCCATTGTGATAGCTTTGTTCTACATGCTTGAAATAAACTAAATTCTGGGCCTTTCTTGGGAGCACAGGACACATTATTTTCTCTTCCTCTATTGTACATCCAGCATCTCTCCGTCTACGCAACGACAGGGTAGCCAGAAGAGTTACCACCCTGCCTCCACCACTGGATCACTTGTCGACCCTGTGCACGTCATGTAACCTCTCCTTGCCTTTTAGGGCGATGAAGCTGCATCAATCCTGGTGGGATGAGCCTAGCAGCAAGGATTTGTTCTTCTGCATTTGCTTTCCCCACTTGTAAACTGAGCATCATAATACTTGCCTAGATCAAAGGGGGTACGGGGAGAATTAAATAATTAATGTGTGTAAAGCACTTTGAAAGATGAAAGATGCTATATAAGTACAAAGTATTAACTACAAAAAAAAAGCCACACCAAAACAAACCTGGTTACTGATGTAAGTCTCCATTTTATTCTTTAAGAAATGCCTGAAATAAAAAAAAAATGCCACTAACAAATTAAGAGTTGGATTATGCCAAGCCCTAAAACAGCTATGCAGGGGACCGAGAGCCTTGCCTCCTCCTGTGGCTGAGTCAGGGCGCCTGTATGAGCAAGAAGGAGCCGAAAGCGTGCCCACAATGGGGATTTGGAAGGGAAGGCGCTTCCTGCATCACCGAATTGTCTCAAGCGACCACGTCAAATGGTGCAATTCAAAAATTGATAGCGCAGTGTCTTACAGCAAGCCGTGTTTCTTGCTGTTCCCCAGCCTCACTGCTCCAATGGTTAGAAACCTTCCTCTGGTTTCCAGGCTAAATGTACTCATGGCCATTTGTATCCATTTGTCCTTGTGCCAACATTGTTTTAAGTTTAACACGAGATATTTATAGACCAATCGTGTCCTCCCTAACCTTTAATGTTGTTAGGCTGAACAAGGCAATCCCTTTCAGTTTCCTGTTGTTAAGTAGGGTCTCCTGCCCCCCACCAAGCACCCTACCAACACTTAGTTGCGCTTGCTGCAGTCGCAATTCGTCTTTCTCGAATAGAGGTGAATAAAGCCGTGTGCAGCATCCTCGCAGGGTCCACCAGTACTTGTTCTCCATCACTAATACTTTTCAGGCCCACCTTGGAAATACTTGATGCAGCCTTGATCACATGTACCTTTTTCCATGGCCATGCTATGCTGCCATTTCATAGTAATCCTGCGACCGGCCAAGGCGCTTGAGAATTTTTGTTTTCCCAGAGAAACTCTGACACTTCAGTCTTACGTGCCAAACCTTACATTTGGCACAATTGAATTTCATCCTATTCCCATTGTTCCCATCCTCAAGGTCACGCAGTTCTTCCTGTTTGATAGACTGGGGCCTCTTGTGTATTGACAAGCACTCGCATGTCTGTGTCATCAGGAAATTTCACGATGCACTCCTCCCTCTTTTGTGCGACAGGCAAATATTAACTAAAAGCAGTCCCCAGGCAGCCCTCAGACAATTCCACTAGCAACTGCCTTCCAGATCAGCTTTCAGCACGTCTTGCTTTCATCTCCCATCCTGCTATGTCTCACCTATCTTGCAGGGATGGTTGAGGTTCTTCCAGAAGGAAAGATGATGCAAGTCCTTAGGGTTTGCTGGATCCAACCAGTGCTTTAAAAGCGGTTGCGTTCCCTCAGGAGCATTGCAAAAGAGAGTCAGAGAAGTTGCGAAGCCCTGACATTTCATAACAATGCTAAGCCAAGAAAATATAATGCTCAGGGTAACTTTGGATGGGAGAGAATATTCTTCAACATCTGGTGGAGCACATGCAGTAATTCTGGCAGCACAGAAAGCCCTGTGTCCTCAAGAACCCTTTCATATAAAAGGTCACTGGTCTGAGAAAACAGAGGACACAAAGCCATGTTGTTATTGCTGACCAGAGGGAAACCAAGTCCAAGGAGAGGTGGAGTGCAGAGACAAGGGCCAGGTGGTGTCTCTTTCAGGGGAGAGGTGGGCAGATGTCAAGAGTCCCAGATCTGCTGTCACACAGCTCTGGCCTGAGCCTCAGGCCTCTGTTTTGCCTCAGATAAAGAGCAGACAGCTTTGATCTTTTACAGAGATGATTTATAGATGGTTTACATGAATGCAGCAATGCAGGAAGAAAAGGGATACTGATTTCTGGGAGTAATCAGCTCTTTGTGAGGCAGAAGATTATGGCCTGGCATCTAGTCAACCCTATAGTTGCTAAGACAAACTCAGGAGGGGACTGGAAGAAATGAACCCCAATGTACTCAGGTCTCCCATCTCCAAGGAAGACCATGGGCTCCATTTTCAAAGCAGCCAAGAGGTAGAGGCAAATCTTGGCCACGGCGAGGTCAGCAATAAACTTTGATTGGGCTGAAGACTTCAGCTCCAGCACTGAGGTTCTTCAGGCTCCAAAGGTGACTCTGAGAAAAGCCACCATTTACGGTGGGCCCTGGTTGGAGGAAAGTCGCAACTGCTTGCTTTTGAAAGACTGAGAGCTCTACAGCAAATTCCAGCTGGCGCCTTCCAGAGGAGCCAGATATGTATTTCAGGCAACTGTGGTGCCTGTGAGTACATCAGACCTTGAAGTACGGCTGGAGCAGTGAGTAACGCAGTGAGACTACCCAAGTGCCAGCACGAGACCTTGAGCCAGCTGCAGAAACAAAGCCCTAAGTGTCTGTAAATGCCAGGAAATCTGAAAAATTAGATACATATGCATATGCACCACAAGGTTTGTCCTGGATCTTTGGAGAGAGCACCTTATTAGAGCTGCCGGTAGCGTTACACCAACTCAGAAGCAATTTTTTTTCATGTGCCTCTTGAAAAAAAGGCCTTCTTAGTTTCGTTACAAAGCATCGACTGCACGGGACAAGCCGAACATGTTTGGCACCGCTGCTATGAAAGTGAGATCCTCGGCTCCTGTGCCTGCTGAACCCTCCATCCGCCTGTGAACCCCACCAGCGCAGTCAGAGCTTGGGAGTCAGAGCTGAGCGAAGCCAGAGCTTAGATGGATTTTAAATATCATCTCTCCACCTGGCAGGATTGTTTGCAGTCCGTCCTGCCACCTTCTGTGGGCTCTGAGCTCTGTGTTTGGGGTGTGTGAGCGAAATGGAGACCTGAACAATGAGAGCCATGCCTTGCTTTTCTTTTTCATCCCATCCTCACCCTGTACAGAGACAGTCAGAATCCTGTGCCCAAAGCCCTTAGCTGGGCTTCCCCTCTGCATGCTTACCCTCCGTAGGCTGCAAGTACTGGTGAGGGGCTGCCTGCTGGGACCGGGGGGAGACAACTGCAGTTTCTCCAAGGTAAAATGGAGATCGGCAGCCCGTGAGGGCAATGGCGTTGGCTGTGCCCCCAGCGGGGCTGCAACCACCATACTGCCATGGCATGGGTCCCTGCTCCAGGAGAAAAACCCAAAGGGGCTGGTGTGTTTTTTTTTTTCTAGAGGGAGAGTTTTGGGCTAATTCAGCCTCATTGCCTGCTGAGCCAGGGACACGGGCACAGGTGCTACCCAGTGGCAGGCAGCATGTGCCATTGGGACCCCCGAGCATTGTTTTCACTTGGAAAGGGTGAGACCTGTGCTTTTAAATGAAAACAATTTGTGTTATGGGCCCAGTCAAAGAATTATTAACAAAACTGATTCATATCGGGGTGTGCGTGACAGACGTGGCTGCAGCGGTGCTGCTGCAGAGGCTTCCTTCTTCCTCTTACGGGGTCAAGCTCCTTCGTTTTATCCCTCTCGTTAATGAAAAGCGAGAGCAGGAGCCCCTGCCCTTCCCTCTGCTGCCCATGGTGCCTGTGTCCCGGCGTAAAGCCGGGGGCAGGTTTCCTGCCACTTCTGCGTATTGTCTAAGGCGGCAGCTTGAGCGCTGCGTGTGCCTGTGCGCGTGGATGCGTGTGTACGTACGCCTTCCTGAGAGCACATACATGGAACAGACCTAATCATTATCCTCGGCAAGAACATGAGTAAGAGGATTTGCCTCTGTTTAACCAAGTAATAATTAACACCTGGTGAGAAGGTCTAACAGCCACAGCATCTCATTAACGTATTTTGACGGACAATATCCTCATCAAATATACTTTGAGGAAAGAGGACCAGCTTTGGAAAGGACACAGAGTGTTTGTAAACTCATTTTCAAACTCCCTAAATCTGCTCAGTGAGATGCAGAGGACTCTGGCCTGCTATGAAATACTTGCCAGGGTACAGGCATGTGTACAGCAAGCCGCAGTGGTTACTTTTACTTTCTTGTCGTATCGCAGCTTCTCGCCTCTTACTGCTCCACCCCAATTTTGCGGGCCTGTCAGCTGTAGCACCTAAGGACCCTCTCCAGGCCTCATGCAGAAACACAATAAAATATGACTTCCACCCCAAAGAATCTGCCATAAGAAGAGAAGGCGAGATAGAAACAGTCAGATCATTATGAACAGCTTTACTACTGGTAAGTTTTCTATAGGAGACCCCTGTAAATGCCTGGGTCACCCTCTGGATTCAGGGAACCACAGCTGGAGGCGAGGCGCTAATAGCGTTTTAGCTAATAGAGTTTTAGCAAAAGCAAAGATTTAGGAATTTAAATGGGTGTAGCACAGTCATGGTGGAGGCTGCAAAACACAATTTCTTCCTAATCTGACAGACCTGATTTCTTTTGTATGCACAGATTTGCCTCGTGGTCGGATGCTATGGCTGGAGGCAGTAATGCGCGTGGTCGAATATACAACCTACGAGTGTGGAGTAACCTGACATAAACCAACTCCTGTTCTACTTCTTTCCACATCTGTCACCCCATCCAGCTAAACGGAAGTGCTTCACGCCTTGGTCTTATCCCTAGTAATGCCAAAAGGGCCCGCAGAGCACTCACAAAGAGTAATGTGGGTTGGATCGTTCCTCTGGAGATCGTCTGGCCCAACCCGGCGCTCACAGCAGAGCCTACAGACACGCAAAATGATGTGAACTGGCCTCAAAAGAGCATGTTGAAAACAAGCCTCACCTCCAGATGACCTGAACTTTAAAAATGGCCATGTCAGAAGCCATCCTGAATTGCATGTCAGACCCATTTCTAATTGGCCTTGTCTTTTATGTAATTGCGCTTTCAAGAGCTAGATATTATTATTATTTGCCGTCAATGGGCATCAGTCTTTAGAAATCACAGCAGCTGCCTTCAAACCTCTGCTTTCAGGGAGAATCTTTCGCCATTTATTTTAGTGGGGAACCCTCTGCTATTTAGCAGATCACCGCTGTGCGGAAGTTTGGCTACTCGATGGTGCGTTGGCACTGCTCGGTCCAGCTCTGCGGTCCCTGGCTTGCTGCCGGGTGAGGGAAGCAGGGGAAAAAGAAGCAAGGATGAGGCAGGATCTCGACGTCTACATAGACCTGACTGTCATGGAGAGTGGGTGACCCTTTGGCCAGCTGCGGCACATTTGGCTCCCTCCTGGCCCCAGCCATCACGCTGGGGGTGGCATCTCTGAGGGTGTCTTCTCTTGGTCAGCAGCCTTTTGTGGAGCTGTACTTGGGGCAAAGGGAGCCAAACACCCCGCGGACCTTGGGGCTGTGTGATGAGCCCCGTCCAAGCCTTTGTTCCTTGCTAATTCTGCTGCTCCGGATTTGTGTGCTGCAACCCTGCGATTGGCACTTGGCTGGACTGCTGATGCCTTGAAGAAATATCTGTATAAATGCGATTATGTGGGAGCATGCATCTGTGTGTCTGTGTGGGTTCAACCACGCCAAACCCACTTTATTTCCAGTGTAAAAATCACAGTGGAGAAAAATCCGAGGTTTCTGGAGTCCCATGCAACGTTGTGTGTCCTTGCGGGTAGGAGAAGAAATAGGAAAGACTGTGTCATTGCAAAGCTGCAGCCCAGATCTTGCCATTTCTATGTCTGACGTTGTGTGTGCTGTTTGACTTGTCATCGTCACCCGGTTTGCGCTGCCTTTTGGCAAAAGGAGGGACAAGAGCAGGCAATGTTTTACAGAGGACAGTATCTGGCTACGGAAAAGCTGTGCAACATGACTCATTTTGTGTAAAGGACACAAAATTACAACTGCGTGCCACATGAGAGATGGTAGCTGGGCTCGAATCAAAAAACATCCTCATCCAGGAAGGCTATTCAAGCATGTGCTTAATATAAGAACATACTTAATCAGGGCCTTTGGGCATAAAAGGGTAATGATTATTCTTGTGTTGCTGAGGAAATCCAAGTGACATCTGGAAGATGTATTACTTGAGAAAATTTAGTGTTAGTTCGGTGTCCTCGTTTAATCTTTCAATTTCTAAAAAAGTAATTCTTTTAATTTCTCATTGCTCGCCAGTGCTGTGAATTCTTTCACAGCTGTTTTACACTCAATTGTTAATGCCAAGTGGAATCAGCAAATACAATCTGGTTCAGATAATAATTATGGAAGATCAATCCTGCATCCGCCTCTTTTCTCCATCCCCATTAAACTTCCCAGCACATAAGATATGCATGTTTGACTTTGCAGGGAAAGCTAGCCACAGCAGAGGGAAACTCTTGTACACAGTGTTTAATCATTTCAAAACAACAACGCCCCCATCCCCAATTTTTTCAATGTATTTGACCCCTAATTTTTTCTCTATGTAACCGTGTATTGCTGCAGAGATTAGATACGGCGTATATGATTTTTACTATGCAATATGTATTTTTTTTTTTAAATTACAAGTGACTGTCTTTATTAGCAACTGGTTAGCATCCATCAAAGTCCCGAAGCTGTCCTGTTAAAAGCAGATGAGCTGTTGTTCGATCGCTATGTTACTCAAAGAACCATGCGAAGAGCAGGACCAGCAAAGAAGGTGGCTGAAAGCAACTACTGACAGGCCACATCCTGCTGCCCTTCAGTGTGGTGATGGTGCCTCCCTGAGTAGGCACGTTGTACTCAGCCTCGGAGAGGGTCCCTGTCTCAGTGTGACCAGTGCTGATGGCAACTGATGTCTTTAGTTCCCTTGGAAAAACCAAGTGCTCCAAGTGGTGCAGCTATTCTGGACCCAGCGTCTGTGAGAAGGCGAACTCTGGTCTACGTT
Organism: Ibidorhyncha struthersii; assembly: GCA_013398815.1. Classification (NCBI taxonomy): domain Eukaryota; kingdom Metazoa; phylum Chordata; class Aves; order Charadriiformes; family Charadriidae; genus Ibidorhyncha; species Ibidorhyncha struthersii. The sequence goes on along the minus strand of VZSZ01007058.1, from coordinate 319,614 downwards.
GGCCACGTTCCATAGTTTCATACGCAAACCTTTTGGTCGCTGTACAGAAGACGTCCCCGAACTGGCTGAGACTTCTGCCTTAAGGACTCTGAACACCAGCCATATCCATGGGGATTTTCGAAGGGGCTGCAGGAGGCTGGGACCCAAGTGGATTTCTCAGCTATGCCCTGTAGGAGATATTCAACGTGCTGCCCATGGAGTGTGGCCACGTTTTTTAGATACTTACTGTGCAGAAAGGTATTTAGACACCTGGTTTAAGAGAGATTCTTGGGCCAGGAGATAAGCAAGGGCTGTTATTGGCTGTAAGGTAGGTGCTTGTTCATTTTATTGGCTTTGGGTTAAATCGTGTTCATCTTCCTCGGGCAATTACTCCTCCTGAAACCAATATGACTGTCGGCATTGATAAAGCAGGTGGATTTTGGCCCCTTTTTGAAGACAACAATCAAAAATCTAGCTGTCAGCACAAATCCAGGTGCTGTAAACAGTGCTGGGATTTTCCTGGGGGAAAAACCACAGTAAAGATCTGTGGCATAGAACTAGGGAAACAGAGGAGCAGAAAGGAAAAAAAAATTCAGCTTCATTTAATACTTATTATTAAAGTGGGTGTTCAACTGGGAAGCAGTAAAATGTGTGTTCTCAGCTTTGCCACTGCTTCCCTATCTGACCTTGGTGGTGTTCCTTGAACACCTCATCCCTCTCGACGCTGTGGTTAAATATAATTGTATGTGGCTTTGAGATCGAGAGGCAAGGTACACCAGTGAGTGCAAGCTATCATAAGGATATTTTAAAAAGTGGATGATAGTGACAAAATGTCTTGGTAAGAAGCTATGAAAACACGGTACAGTAAACAACACGACTAGGGAAGAGGGTTTTTTCAGTTTTTTTCACCTCTAGTTTCTTTTCCTTTTTTGAACAATATATCTTAATCTTGCTCTATGGATATGGCACGAGAGTTATGCGTGCAGAAAGCGTCTGAAATCACTTTGTTTCTAGTTTTCCTTCATACGTTCGGTAATATAAATAACCAAAGAGGATATTGCTTAACCCATAAAACAAAGTGACATCATAATTTATTAATACAGAAGACACAGTTCATTGCCGTTAAATGCCATAAAGTGCTGGAAATAGAGCAGTTTCTCAGAAGGCATTGCCAATATGTCAAAGGAAAGATTTCCTTGATGCTGTCTCAGCATGTGTAAGATCCTCTCCGAGTGCTTCAACATTTCGGTTATTCCCCCCTGAACCACTCTGCAGCACTCAAAGGCAGCTTTGCTGGTGATTTCCCCAACATCTGACAGCGTCTTCCTACCTGCCCTGTTCCTTCCAATGCTCTGCTCCTCTCATTTGCCCGAATTGACTCCTCTATGGGAAGGAAAATCAGAAAATACATAGCCAAATGGTGGGGGCAGAGCCAGCTGGGCCATTTATGCTGCTCCCGTTGACGTTGGTGGGGCAGCACAAACCTGTGTGTCCTCACAGCGTCCCTGTGACAGTGGGGACACGGAGCTGCACGCACGGAGGAGGGGTTTCAGTGCTCCGCTGGCCCCGATGCAGCTCCTGGCTCGTAGGAGGGCAATACATCAGGCTGTACGCACTCAGGCCCCAGGCCAGCAAAGCATTTAAGCACCTGCTTACCCTTAAGCTTTTGAGTAATTCCTCTGGCGTGAGCTAAGCACCGGCGTCGCGGCAGCCTCCCGCTTCCCACGGTTCTCCCTGGTGAGGACGTGTGCACCGGGGCCCGGCTGAACCCACGGCTGCCGGCATCGCCTCCGGCGCGGGACTGCTCACCACCCACTTCATCTTGCTCCCTCCTATTCACAGACCTAATATTCACCACCTAACTCTGCAGACCCCAGTCCTGCTGGCGCCTCTGTGGGGGAGCCCCCAGGGAGCCCCACCAGCATCCGAGAGGCTCTGCCACCGCTCCCAGCGCTGGATTCTGCTGCAGAACAATTTTAGAGTATTCCAGGAAAAAAACCAACCCACCACTTCTGTTGATATGCTGTCCCCAAGCACCAACGTGAGCCAACATATGGACAAAGTGCAGTGACCACATGTCCACAATAAGACATCCCTCTCTCTTTTAGGTAACGTAAACAATCTTCCTGCTATGGATAACTTGCAGCCCTGGAAACTCGCTCAGCAGATGTTCAGCTCCATGCGCTACCAGTACCTGCACAGAAGCACCAGTCCTCATTGCTGGTCCCTGTCTGCCTCATCATAAAACATGCCTAGCTGTGCTTTTGTAACTTTTGGGAGGAGACGGGATTCCTTTTAGCCCCCCAGGATATTCGTTTGAATTTTTATTTTTGTTAATTTCATATTTACCATGCACATCGTCAACTCCCTCCCACTGAAATGCACCTATTTAATCGGATTCAGCTGGTGTACGAAACGTGCCCGTTGTGTGCATGGTGCCGCGTGGGTTCACCGCGTTACGTGCTGCGTGCCAGTAATCCCCAGGGGAGCCCCGGCGTGATGAGCCCCGACCTGTCCCCTCGCTGCGCACGCAGACACAGGCGCTTGATCGCTCCCGGCTCCCTGGCCAGACAGATTTCCCTCCTGTTCAGGGAGGGAAAGAAGCTGATTGAAATTCAGCTGGCAGTGCAGACTTTCTGCGTGCTATTTGCCCCTCCAGCTCCTCCACGAACACGCGCACACGCGTGTGCTCGCACCTCTGTAGCTGTGGCGGCACGCATGCTGAGCCCTGTGTGCACAGCCAGCCCCTGTGCAGAGCCGGCGCCTGCACGTTGGCAGTGCGCTACCCCCCTTGAATCCCCCTCTTCTCTGGGCTATATGTGGCATTTCGAAGCTCTGACAATCTGCTCCAAATGTTTTCCATATTTGTTCAGCCTCCTTGATTCAAATACCAGGAACAACTCAGCCAGCACAAAGCGAAGCTTTGGGGGGCAAAAAAACTCCCACCCCCATCAGCGCGCGCACACACACACACGCACGTGAAAACCTAAAGTTCATCGGCATGGGAAAGGAGGAGGAGAAGAAACCCCAGCACAGCACGTCCCCGAATAACCAGAGCCAGACAGGGAAGGCACCCGAAGGGGAGAAAAGCGCCGACTCGAGCAAGACGCAGGAGTCCGCGATGAAGAAGAAGAAGCAGAAGAAAACCAAGGGGGATCCCAAAACTGGCCAGGAGGAGGAATCCCACACTTGTTGTGGCTGCCGTTTCCCGCTGCTGTTTGCTTTGTTGCAGCTGGCATTAGGCATCTCTGTAACAGTGCTGGGCTTCCTTATGGCAGGCATCAGTTCTTCTCTGCTAGTCAGAGACACTCCATATTGGGCTGGGATAATTGTAAGCATAAAGTCTGTTTCTCCATAAAGTGCCTTTGCCAACATTAATGCAAGCTGCATGACGCTCCACTTTAGACTAACCGACTGCATGCACAACACCATTTGAGTTATGCTAACTATAAATATTCCTGGGATTAAATGTCTGGGTATACTTTCCCAAGGAAACTGCTCCTGCAGAATAACACGATCTTTCATCTTCTTCCCTGAAATACCCAACAGACCTTAAATAAAATACAGGGTTGCTGTTCACTAGATGTATGTATTAGCTTGTGCTTTGCAGTCAACTCCTGCCTGGTGATGCTGAAAAAAAATGTTGATTACTTATGCTGCCTTCCCTCTTCCCCCCCCAAACCCTAACGATCAGGTTTTAAAAGTGAGAGCATAACTCTGTAATTCTCAACTTTTAGCCGGGCGTGTTGATAATAGTGAGGGGAGAGAAATGGCTGTCTTTTGAGCTTCCTCTCTGTGCCGTGCTGAAGAACCGCTGTGATTTAACCCCTTACCTCCCCGCCATTCCCTGACTTTTTCCCCCACGGGAAGGAGAGACTGCAGGTGGCCGTGGGGAGGGGGACGTTGCTGGCGGATGGGTAAGATGGCAGGGAGATGGAGCCCCGTCCCAGGGCCCGACGGTGGCTACCGCCAAGTCACGTGCAGTTTCGAGTGACACGCCAGCCTCGCCGCACGGGCTGGTGGGGACGGGGTAAAGGGCAGGGTCCTGCCGGGTGTAAATAGAAGGCATCGCCGGTGGGGAAGCCCCGGCTGGTCCCTAGTGCTAGCTGTCGTCGTCCCTGCGGAGATGTTGGGAAGAGGTGCGGGGTCTCAGTGCCGTGTGTGGTGTGGCCCCACTTGGCCGTGTGGTCGGGGACGTGCGGTTTGCCTGCAGAGAGGCAGGGTCGGTGATTATGAGCCTGGGATGTGCCATGGATGCGATTTAGTATGTGATTTTGTTTGTTTTTTTTTTTTTCCCTAGGCAGCAGGCTTCAGGAGAATATATACTGATGTGTTAGCACTGTTTTGGGTGTTGTTAGACTGTAAGAACTCCCAGCAAATAAATTTGTGTTTAGGTACTTATGGATTTCTCGGTACTCTAAACAGCTATGGGAGCATCTCCCATAAATGTAATTCCTTATCAGCTGAAAGATTATCCGAACACCTGAACTGTTTGGGGTTTGCTGCATTAACCCTATTGGGTGACCCTCCAAAGAGTGGGAGGGGCAGGACCTGAGCTCCGAAAGGAAGAGCTCCTCTTATTCACCTAGCCCTTCTTGTTTCTCTTCTGACCGAGAAGGTATCTAGGAGTTTTGCAATGTTTCACAAGGCGAGAGCCTGCCTTTGCTCAGGAGGAGAACTTCCTCCCAGGGTTTTTGCTGTTACAGGCCAGGGGGGAGTACGGATGATAAAATAGCAGCATGTGACATTTTCACTCCTACCGTTTATTTGGGGATCCTGGAGGTCAGATTATTTCTTCTCCAGACAGCACTTGTATTATCGCAGGTCTGAAATAGCTTTTTTCACTAGAAAAACTTGACACACAAAGACTGGAGAAAGAGTGAGCTGGGCTGAACTAGCATACAGTCAGGGACGTGAGAAAAGCCATGGAAGCAGCCCCTGGCCCGTGTGAATGTCATCAGCATACAAACAGCATCCATCTGAGACATCCGCATACTCCTGATCTCCCCTGGGCAGGCCTGAAACCCCACCAAAGTCACTACTTTCTGAAGACTGAGCTCTAGCCCCTCTCGTTTTTAGCAGCAGCCACCATCAGTAGTGACATTTAGATGCCCACACAAGGCAGAGCTCAGTCACTTTCAGAGTTCCCCCCCCCCGAAAAACAGGCAAAACTTGCCATGTGTGTTCCTGAGCTAGTCCTCAACTCAAAACAAAACTCAGCTCTCAGCTGTGGTGGCCATGTTTTGCACCCACCAGCCAGCCAGGATAACCCCTGGGGGAACACATCTCCCGGGACTGTGCTGGCTGTGAGGGTCAGAGCTTTGTTTTGCTTTGTCTTACAGGGTGCCCTGGCTATCGGGAAGACCAGTGCACCCTGTGGGCTGCTGGTAGGGGCCCGTGGGCCGGGGTTACTGTACCTACAGTTTGAGTTAGACAGTGACTCTCATTCACCTTGGGTATTCTGGTGCGATGTTGAGCCACCGGCACGTTCAAGTGCACGTTGATTCCTTCCTGGTTCAAAATGGCTTTTGATGTCCCCCTTCTTGCCCTCAGGGTGATGGCAGGGACCATGTGGCAGGGGGACGCAGCCAGGCAGGCTCCTGGGGAACCACACTGCTCTCCTGCACCCTCAGCCCAAAGCAGAAGGGAAAGAGAAGTCTGATGACAGCAGAGAGGCTGGTAAAAGGGAAATTGGTGCTAGAAAGGAGAGGTTGAGGTGGTGGCGCAGCCCCAGAGCCTCCCAGCAGGAGAGTGTGCATGGAGCACTGACCATGGCTGATGCACCAAAGGAGTAATGCAAAGCGTATGTCTGAGGGGCAAAATGCAGGAGGTACAACATGATGCTGATGCTGCATTTACTTTGTCCCTGTGCTGTGATGTCTCCATGGAGGTACTTGGTGTCCACTGGGACATCAGACAGACATGGCCAGGAGCTGTTGAGCCGGAGTTTCTGGGTCTGCGGGTCACAGGGTGCTGCTGGTGAGCTGTGGCGGGGAGCGTGCTGAGGACCAGCCTCTGGAGAGCTGGAGGGAAACTGGTCCATGAAGGACCCTTGGCTAGGACATCCTGTGCGTGGCTAGATGTCCTATGGCTGGCTCTTGGGCTGCTGCGGCAGGCTGCCATGGAAGGCATATAGGTCGGGAATGGATGACCCTCGAGCTGCTTGAGAACAAATCTCATGGCAGAAAGTGACTTCCCGGAACTCATTTATTCGCACAGAAATGAGCAACAGAACAGAAAGATGTGTAAAATACCAGAGCATATTTGTTTTAGTATCATCCCACTCAAGTGCTCCTTTTAAAGGACTTGATTAGTATTCAGAATCAAGAACTTAAAAAATCTATTATCGAGACCTTTTTAGCAACATTAGAGATAATGGGCGAAACTCATTCCTAGTGTTACTCCTTTGGAATTACACCAGGGCTGGATTTGACCCCACGGCTGTTAATGCAGGATGACAGAAAAATGAAGGAAAATTGCTAATGTGTTAAATAGACCCTGATTGATTGAAAGATTTCTTTTTTCTTCTTTATTAGTGGCAAAATGGTGACACCATTCCTTGTGGAAAATCAAGTGCTTTAGTGCATTACCATCAATGAAAAGGAACTTATTTAGAGAAGCAGCTAGAGCAAAATGCTACCAAGGAAAACCATGCAAGGCAGTCCAAATTAAACCAGTTCAAACCCTGACCACCTAGGCTTGTGAGGATAGTGCACACCAGGGATTGGGTTCACCATACTGTGAATGTGGCCAACAATCTGCTGACGGGGAGCGGAGGACATCCCCGACACTGAAGGGGTCATCCTCGAGGGATGCCTGGCACCAGCCCTTCCCTCCTGCAGCTCCTGCAGAAGGAAACGATGCAGCTTGCATTGTATCAAAAGCGTTTCACCATGAAACCCAGTTAAAACCTACCAGTTAGAAATGTGTTTCGTCCGAAATCCGTGGGGCATTAGTCAGAAACCAAGGGAAAGGTTTATGGACAGAAACCACGGAGCCTACGTGATTTACCACTTCTGCTTCAGCGTCAGCAACCTTTTCCCTGTAAAATGCCTCTACCGCATCGCTAGGGACAGGCAAATAAATGCAGTTAAAACCAGTGAGAGTGGCATTTGTTTTGCCTACCTGTAGCCATTTACAGAGAAGGTGTCCGGGTCTGAAGCAGTTGACTGACTCCTCTGTGAGACCTGTCCTGAGCACCCGAAACTGCAGGCTGGAGCACCCCAGCAGCCTCTTCCTTCTTGCTGTTTTGAAGGAGCTTGAACAAACTCTTCACAAATCCACCCAGGAGTGCAGGGCTTTATTTTTTTTTCCGTCTCTTGCCACTGACTTGCTGTGTAGCTTTGGGCAAGTTACTTAACCTTGCTAAGACTTTGTTATTTCCCCTGTAAAGTGGGGTTAATAATGGCTATCCGTCACCCCTTGCTTTGAGATCCTTGGATGAAAAGCGTTGCAGAAGCAGTAGATATTAATGGTATCCTTTTCATTCTTTTTCATTAGCTTGTGGCCTTTTGACACCCAGAAGAAGAAACGATGTGTTTCTCCTTGAAAAATCTGCTCTTAGATTATTTCCACTGTGATCAAATGTAGAGAGTATCAGAGTTTTCACAGGCAAGCTCCTTTTCAGCCCCGTTTTGCAGACTCAGGCAGTTAAGAAAGTTACAGAAATGCTCATCAGAAATGGTTATGCGAGGTGTTTATTATTTCTGTCATAAAGTTATTTAAAATCCATGTATATGTATGGATGTACGTGAAATAGGGATTTCAAAAAACATTTTTAAAAGATCTGTTTCTCAAGCAGCTCAAGGCAGCAACCGTGGCTCCAGTCATCATTTGTTTTATTGCAAAAAGTGTCTCAAAAGATCTGCCACGGGCCGAGCTCCCAGCCCAGGAGCTCTGACGCTTCTCACTGTTCAGACCCTTCAGGGCAATGTCTCCCCAGGTGTTTCCCCAGGCCAGAGGGTCCCTGAGCTTTACCCAAGGGGCAGCCACGGCTCGTGGCTTTTTGGCATCAGTGTCCAAGCATTGGGCTCTCTGCCCTGATGGAGTAAGGCTGATGCGGGGCTTTGGGGTGCAAAAGGCTGGCAGACTTTTAACTGAAAAAGCAGTTTAATTATTCTTAATTTACCTGGAGTTAGAAATGTTTATGTCTCTTTAAGTTTTTATACTTTTTTAAAAGAAGCTTTAAAAAAGTTTAAGCCAAAACCGTCACCAAAGGAAACAAATTCTTTGCTTTGAGTCTCTCACAGACGGGATAGGTGAGACAAACGAAGACCCCGCGATGGCTGGAAAACCCAGCTGTGGGGACAGCTTGCGGGAGACGAGTGGCGAGGGAGAGCGTGTTGCGTGGCAGCACCAGGGAATGGTGCAAGGCCACCTGGGCTGGCGGAGGAGTTTGGCTGGATTTCATGCTTGGAAGATCTTTGGATGCTTAGTACAACGTGCATAGCAAACAGCCGGGACTATCTCCCGATGCTGTGTATCCCTATCAGACGCTGATAATTGAGATGTTTGTTTAATTGATGTATTTCTGCATGAGAGTCTGACTCAGACGGTGGGTCCTACCACTGACTCAGCACGTGCTCATGGGCTGGTAAACCTGAGTGCCAAAATCAATAGTGTTGCCGGTAACAGGCAGTGCTGTCCCAGCCTCTGCCTCTTTAGCTTGTCAGGGTTTGTGCCATTTGGGGGCTGGAAGAGCAGGAAGGTGGTGTGACAACCGCCCCGCACCCAGCACCCTCTTGGGCTTGTACAGCTCTCGGCAAAGTTGCTCCGACATCCCCAGTTCCCAAAGAAGTAGCAAGGCCCCTAAAATTAAGCTGAACTTTGGAAATGGTAGAAGATGGCAACAGAGAGAGGCCAGGGGTTGGGATTTTCATCCTGAAAATGGGTACAATGAGGGTGATGTGTCTAACTGTAAAGGAGAAGCTTTGAGAATGTTGTTGTGAGATGGATGCTGAAAGGACAAAGCATTGCATACAGTCATCTGGGGAAAAAAGGATGATACAATGCTATAAAGTGATCTAAATTACAAATTTGGGTTTAATGTGTCCTGATGATTAACTGGGGTTGGTTAGCCCCGTGATCCTCTGGACCAGAAGGGATTTGCTGTAGCTATAGCTGTTCCTGTAATTTAGATTGTTTCCCTGGCTCAGTGTAACAAAGCAATGCAAGGGCCACGTTGTTTCTGACAATTACCCCACAGATGAGGCTCTGTAGATGTTTCCACCTAAGAGCCTTCCTGCGGCTGGTCTCTCACATGATAAAATGAGGCAAGCCTGTACAGGTAAACCCCTGTCAGCCTCCTTGCTTTTCTCTTTCTGGATCTTCCCACCTGCTGGATGTAACATTTTTCCACGAGGCCGGACGCTCCAGCTGCACGGTGGTGGCCCTGCCAAACATCAGACAACCGCTTCATGCGAGGCAACCCTTTTATCTTCCTAGAGAGGGTCAATAATTGGGAAGCATCCCCAGCCAGAGCGAGAGGCAACTGATCCCCATCCATATTGATATGGGGGGTGATTGAGTATTTAAAAAACCCTGAAATGTGTTCTCTTTTAAAGCCTGAAAGGAGAGAGACACTTTCTTGTTAGCCCCGGCCCCTCGCTGTTTTTTTCTGTTGTTGCTTTTGACACCTTTTCCTGCAGCAATTGTGGAGGTGGCTTTCAGTCAGGCTTTACCTCCTATACAGCCTTGCTGGGTTTTTAACTTTTGCTTGTTATTAGGGAAACCGATTTCAATTTTTAATAAAAGGCGACACTTAAAAACTGGTGCCATCAAAGCAGCTAATGGAAATTATAGTCATGCAGGCATCCATTTTTTATACAAGCTAGCTTCAATTAGCCATGGGCAAACATCAAAAGATTTGAAGGGGAACTGCCTTCAAGAAGAGCCTCCAAGTTTAGGTATTTAATTGAACCTTCTCCAAAGTATGTGAAACTCTGGATGGTATGCAATGAGGTACGCTGCATGAAATATGCTCTGGTGAGGTTTCCAGTGCTTGTTTATAGCCATATATGTATGTAGCACCAAAGCCATATTCTTCAGAGCCCTCTGCCATTAAATCTGATCATTTGCTAAGAGTAACTCTGCATTGATGCCTGATTAATTGAAATCCATACTTTTATTTTGATCAGGTATAGAGTGGAAATTTTTGATGGGAAAAAATGTTGAAATGTCACCTTTCGTAATGGTTTGAGAAGGCAGCTGCACACCAGAGGTCTGTGTGATACCTGGTCAAGTGCTGATCTAATCCTGGACACCTCTGTGGTTTAGCCCCCTGATCTAGCTACAGCCTCAAGAGGAAGGACGGAGGAAATCAGAGTTCCTGGCTGGATTATATTTGTGCCAAAAGCCTAGGCAAGATTTGGAGAGACATATTGTTCAAACAGGTTTCCTCAGCCTAGGTAACCTTATGACTGTAGAGATGATGGCTTTCCATAGCTTCATAGTCACGGACACATCTCAAACCGTGCGTTGTGTTCAGGTAGCACTCTTAGCCATGCTACACTACTTACATAGCAAATCACTGCTGGCTCTGGGACCTTTTAACGGGTTTTTTTGTTCCCTCAGGTGTCTGATCAGCCAGCACCGTATTTCTGACTTAACAGCAGTAATGGACTGCTGCTGTAGCTCCTGGCTTTGTAAGCGACGGTAGACTTGGCAGTGCTTTGCCAAGGGAATTAAATCTCACCATAGCGCTAGTGACCCTTTTCACTGCTGAGCAACTGGCCTGAATAGTAAAGATCGTTACAGAAAAATATGGTTTCATTTGATTATGAATGTTCTTGCAGGGTTTTGATTACTTTACAGTATTTAAAAGAAAGTTGTGTATCTGTCACGGTGTGTTATTGCATGGTTTGAAGGGACCTGTAGTAAAGGCATTATTATTTTATTCTGTAGGTGGGACAGGGATGGTCAGTTATCGTGGGGTTTTATGGCTGTTAAGAGAATGATTTCCTAGATGACGGTGGCCTTTGCCTGCAACCACAATGTACGTGTTTATCATTATTACATATAGCTATTATTTCTGGAAGTAATTTATATGCAACTAGACTGTCCTTAAATCTAATGACAAACCTGTAAGAGGAAAAACCATTAAGGTCCAATACCTCTATATGTCAGACTGGCTTCTTTTACATGTGGTAGTGAGACCTGAGGCTGATGAAAGCTAGCAGTGAAAGCTGCCCGTAGCACCCGCTTTCTTTGCCATTTCCTCAAACTTCATAAAGCAAATGAACATCAGTGTCAGTGTCGCTGTCTGCAACAGCCTGTACAGATGTCTGGCATCAGAGTTGATCCTGGTTCATAATGGCAAAACCGACGGGAACATTTTTTTTTCTTGCATCAAAGTCTGTGTCCAACGGGATTGTTAAATTGTGGATAACATGGCTTCTCCAAACATGTGGAAGGGAGCTAAGCCTTGCCGTGTCTGACAAGACAGGTGAGTCGTCAAGCCAAGTATCACCTCTGAGGGTAAGACAGACTTCAGAGATAGCTACAAGAGATAATTTCTTTACCCTTGTCCCTACAAACAGAAAGATCCAGTCTTGAAGTAAGCAACTATGAAAGAATTTGTCCATAATGGAAATGTCTTCCTAACTCTGTTCATAGCAGTTTTTCCTCTGAAGTCTAAGAGCTTAAGTTCTTATTAAAAAGGAAGACTCCACCTGTGGGCCTCAGCAATGCCGTGTGGCATTGCACTGCCTGTATTTGAGAGGTATTGTCCTCTAACATGTTTGCTTTCTGCCCCTAAAGGTTGTTGCAGGAGGTTCTTGCTAACAAGCCCCCATATAAAGAGTAGATGACCTATACTATGTCTTTGTGAGTGTTTGCAGCATTTGTCTTGTGGTGTGGCGTAGACCCAAGATGCTCCTTTGATCCAGGTGTTTGCCACCTTCCTTCACGTCTTGGTGGATGCTGCCAACTCTCCTGCTTTACCAGCCTCATGTGCCAGGGTTTCCAAGATGCTCTGGGCAGGAAGCGCTTTGCTGGAGAAAACCACCTATTCTATAGCAACATTGGGCTAAAATTTTAGCAATAACAAAAGAAAAAACAGTTTCACAAATATACAAGGGAGAGATGCAGACAGATTAGAACAACCTGTGGTTTTGAAATCCTTTGAAATAAAGCAAACCACATTAATATGTCAGTGTGCAAAGATAATGAATGCAAACCACAGTGGAAATTTGTGCCCTATGTGTTCATGTTTCCTTCAGTTCTGTACATTAGATAACCATCTCCATCACTACCACGGGGTGTCCTTGTGCTTAGTCCTTGCAGGACCAGATGCGAGTGAGCCACAGGGAGGGGAGGACAGGGAGAGCGGCTCCCTTGCCCTGAGCCTCGTGGTCCTCACTGGGTGGCAATATCTATGGGCTTTGTCCCAACACCCTTCTGCATTGCCACCTGTGTTTGTTCCTGTCAGAGATGAAGCGCCTGTTTTTCTTACCCATGATTCTTTTCAGAAGTGTATTAAGTTTAGCAGGAGGGACGGGGTTGGCGAGTGCAGGAGGATGCTGGCACCATGATGGGCAGGGTGTCAGCCCTCCGTGCTTCGGTGGAGCTCTTCAGCACGGCGGATCGGCTGAAGTAAAGCTGGTGGCGAGGGATTTTGGGTACAAGAAAGCTTGAGATCGATCTTCTTTTTTACTGCTTGGGTTCTCATTTTAAGATGATGGAGATATGTAAAGGCACGCTCCTTGCGAGTGCCGAATGCGCGTTGTGGTATGGTCGCAGTCTCACTGTTGAAGCATCTGTTTTGGAAGCAGTGTGTGAGGCTGCAAGCTGTGAGAAACAGCCAGTTGTGCTAGCCTGTGTGCGCGTACGGGGAGAGCTGGAGTCCTGAGGAGCCAAGGACTGCACGCTAGATCTTTGTGGGCGCAGGGCTCCTCCCAGGCAAATCAACTGGGACGCACTCCTAAACGCGGTTGGAATCAGTTCCCGTTCCTGCTGAAATCTGTAGGATCTTAATTCAGTTCTCACAACAACAGGCTTTAGCCTTCTTTGGGGTGGGGGGTCACCCAGAAAATGTCTGCTCCTGTTTTGATTGTAGTTTAAAAAAAATTAATGTTAAAGTCACTTTTCAGCCCTGAGGTGTTCCTGACCAATGGAAGGAACGTCTACTGCTTCCCGATACAAAGAAAGAGTATTGACACTTTTCTAGAGCATAAACTTTTAAGTTTTTCAGCTGGGTCTAGTAAAGAGCTATTCTCCCTGGATTGTGAGCTGGGGGATTTCACAGGGTATGCCTTAACCAAAATTAAATCTGTACCCTCCCTAAATACATCTGTATCACATTCAGCTCTTCTTCGAGGCAGTACTTTTCTAAATTTAAATTCTTTCCTTGGATAACCTTTCACATCTCTACCTATTCAGCAAAGGGTGCGTTAGTCCGTCTGGAAATTTTTGAAATATAGGATCTTGAAATAAACTTGAGCTGAAATTTACTCAGCAAAGAAATGCATATTTCTAGATTTCCAGATAACAGTTACAAGAGCTGATCTAATTAACTGCTACTCTGCAGCTCTTATAGAATCTATTTTATTTGTATAACAAATGCATATTTATTGGTGGCAAGCAAGTGCTACAGCAAGTTCAGTTGTGCTTTGTCAATAAGGCATAGGAAATGTATGCATCACACTGGGATATTACAGTGGCTATTGAAGCCCTAGGACGCAGGATTACCTAATGCTACTTAACAATCAGCATCAACAGCATCCATAACGTGCCTGCTGTAATGCAGCTGTCTTAGTCACTTAGTGGGTCCTAACGAATATTTACCAGAGGATTTTTATAGTTATTCTATTACACTTCACAGGTATAATTCAAAACTGATCTATTAATAATGTATAAAATAGAAGCATAAAGCTGTTTTCTTGTATAAATGTTTCACACTTCAGTTTGCTCCAATGAGTGAATTTACCTTTAAAGAACTGAAATGTAAAACATATATGGGTCATAATTTTCAGCAACATTATTTTTTACCATCACTTACAAAAATACACATCTCTGTTAAAAAAAATATAAAAGTTGGTATGTTGTTATAAAAGAAATACTTAAGCCTTCTGAAATATCCTGGCCAAGACTTGCTGGAATCCCAACCCAGTGTAATCTTTTATAAATACCCCTTTACAAATGTGCCTCTTCAAGTATTCCTGAGTATATTATTTAAATCCCAGAGGAACTTTAGAAAGCGCATGCAGGAATGGAAATCCTTTTAAATGATACTCTTTTGTATGGGAAACTTTCTGAAGAGGGAGGTCTGATCCTGCCGCGTTGAAAGCCGTCAGGGCTTTTGCAGAAGTTGTACGAGGCACTTGATGGTAGAGAGAAAATTCCACCATTGGTATCTGGCTCTGCCCTCGGAAATGAATGCAGCTCTGTTGGCTTTCTGTGGGAAAATGGGAATGGGAATGGGAGAGTGGGCACAGTCCCATGATGTCTCACGAGAGTAACCTGGAGGCGAATCTGGCCCTCGGTTCATGCAAGTGTAAATGCCCACTAGTGTAGCTGAAGCAAAGCAAATTTGATTTATTGCTCATAACAAGATCCTTCAGGACCAGATCCTGAAAATACTTAGGTCTAGCTTTGACGTGAGCAGCCCCTTTCATTTCACATGAATTTGGGGATCTAACGTTAAGAGAGTGTATTTAAGCATTTTTTTTAAGTTCTTGCTGCAAATTCGTTCCTTCAGCCACTACTGCCACTGGGGGAGTTTATCATTTGGATACTACTAGAGATATGATCTCCTTAAGATTTAAGTTTTGTGCGCATGTTAATTGAATTAAAAGATTAATATACACTGCAAGGGACCAAGGACATAGGCGATTAATCTGAGAAATAAAACATGGTTGAGTCACATAGAAGCACTACAGGGCAAAAAAAAAACCCCAACGCTGAAGGACCTTTGACAAGAAAGGTTGTTTTTTCCCCCGACAACCCTGTCAGCTATGGCTGTCAACAATAAAAAGAAGAAAACAAATAAATTGGAGGCTGTGTGTAAGTCATAGGACCAGAATATAAATACACATGACATGGAAAGGAGTAAATAATACTGACGCTTTCTTTGGAAATGTTCTCAGGCAATACTTCCTATTCATGTCCTACTGAAATGACATGAAATAAAACTTTATGGGAAAAAGTGTTATTAATCACACAGGTTCTTCTTGAGGGACACGACTATCCGTGTGTTGAGAGGCACTCTTTCTTTACAGGGCTGCTGTCTAGTGCCTTACACCAACAGTGAAGGTATAAAGAAAAGTTTGGTATTTTATTTATCCGATCATAAAATGAATGCGTTTAACCATTGCTGCCTAAAAGGGCAGTTACGCATTTTTCATTGCAGGTCAAGCAGTTCCCCAGGGAGCTGGAAATCTGGATGTGAACAGCACTGCCACGGAGTGCAGCGAGCAGGCGGGGACGGGGCAATGAAGGAGCCCCGCACTCCTGCAGGCTTCTCCAGGGCGTAGTCCCACCCCTGAGCAAAGGCAACTCGCGCCTGAGTCTGGCCTGAGAAGGCAAATCCCACTGCTTTGGGAAAGCAGACAGCCTCAAATGAATAAGAAGCCTTCAAAACCCCCGAAGTAAAAGGAAGGGGGGAAAAAAACCCCAGATTCTCACTGTAGTCACTGGGAATTTAGTGGCTACCATTTATAGTCAGGATGCTCCTAGCCAGGAGACCAAGGCTTGTTCCCAGCCCCATGCGAAGACGAGCCTTAGCACCTCTGAAAGCGCGCTGGCTGATCTCAGCTAAGGTCCCCACTAAGGCTCATCACACCTGGGCCTTTTTTAAAGGTGTGATATGAAGTGGAATTTAAAAAACGCGTGCATGCCACCGACTCACCTGTTCTTCCAAGGCAATCCAAACACGCATGGATTCCTCCAAGCGTAGCTCCAGCTGCCAACACCACCCTCTCCCTCTGCGAGCACAGTCAGGGCTCCTCTCATTCCCTGATCCAGCCCCACAGCGGCACAGGGAGCCCCCACTGGGTGTCTGGGGACCCGGCTCCTCTTGTCCAGGCAGGGTTGAAGCTGCCAAAAAGCACCAATCCTATTGCAGAGCTGTGACTCCTGTGTCCTCCTGCGAGGTCTGCTCTCTGGTCCTCCAAAAACATGGTAGAGGAAGGCACTTGACTGGAGTGCTTAGCAGCAGGGAGGGGGCCCAGAAAACACTGCTTAAGAAAGGGCTAGCTCCTCAGAGCAGGATCTTCCCATCTTATGTGGCTGGAAAATACCTACCAGTGAATGTCTGCTCCTGCAAATAAATCTCAATCTTCAGAATTAATAATATAGACAGCTAAATGAATAATAAAGTGCATAAATACTTTTCCATTACTGTTAACCTTCAGCAATTACTGCCACAGGGCTAAAATGCAGTCTCAGATTGCAGAGGAGATGTCTTCTTTGGTAAGGTGTTCACTCTAGGAGAGGTTGAAAGCCTCTGCTATAAACTGTGCTGCTTCTTATCCAGCGGCACCTATGGTTACTGATTTACAACTTGCACTGGTGACATAAAAACTCTGTCAGCACCCAGTGGTACGTAGGATGGTGCTCTTTGGGCTTGCAAGCCCAACTTCATAGACCTTCTGCTCCTTTTTCACAGTTAGCTAGATGGACAAAAACTCGAAACACATCCTACAGGCTATTGCTGGGCTGGGTCTTTGTAGGCCTGATTCAAAAAAGTCCCTCTGAGTTAAGTTTTTTGTGCCTCGGTGTCTGTAAAGTGAAGGTTAAAGCTCTTCCCTCCTCGCACGTGCATCCACACACACAAGGCTCTTACACGCGTGGCTGTAGCCCCTACTCAAATGACTTCACTTACACACTGCACCTCGAGTTACGGTCCCACTAACACAGAAAGGTGGTTTGGCTTGAAAAAAAACTTATTTTTGTAGTTTTTTTTTCAACTTTGACACATTTTACATCTCTTCCCTTGCAGGTCTGTGTGGTATCCTTAGTGGGACTTGTTATGCTTTGTATTTCATACCAACCTGATGAGAAGACGTGTGTGCAGTTCACAGTAAAGGTACCTTGACTTATTTTAAATGTCTTTTTCTTCTCATGTCGTTAAGTATAATCAGAAAAGTTGATACTGGGGATATTTTTAAGACCACATGAAAAGAAGTGAAAATGCACCTGAAATGCAAGAATGGTTTTCTGGTATTTTCCAGGCAGTTAAGGAAGAAACTGTAGGCTATAAGGGGAAACTCTAATAACAAATATTTCAAATCAGAACAAGATACTGGTTTATTTGCTATGTTTTAAGAATATCCAAGATATTCAGATCAACAAAGCTGAAATAATTTGGGAACTGTTCAGTGAAAGGCTGAGGGTTACTGATTAAATAGATTCATAGAGAGCTGGATAAGAAGTGAGGTGGCATAAAATGGGTCCGCTTAAATTGAGTTTTAATTTTTAATGTGATTTAAGAAGCAGCTCGGAATCTTCCCAGCAGTTTCGTTCCTCACCGTGCAATAAGAAACTGCATGGGCACAGGCAAATTAAAAAGGGTGGCTGGAAATCTCCACCTGCCCGCCTTTATGGTCAGGGAGAGGGAGGCTGTACCTGAGCACCGGCAGCCGTGTCTCAGCGCACGGTGCCTTGTGTCAGGGTCAGGCATTAGCGAACACGGGAAAGCGTTCGCAAACCATGGGGACACACGTTCTTCTGCCAAGCAAATTCCCATCCAGGCATTGCAAGAGAGGCACAGAAGCCGTGCACCATGCCCCACCTTGGGCCCCCAAACTGTGCTTCGTTGACACTGGTAAGCGACTAGAAAAGAAAGGCTGAGAACGCTTTGTTCCAGATGGGGCATTTTTAACACCATTTTTCTGGGCTGTTTATCCTTATTATTGTAATTTTCAGAGCTCTTAATATTTTTCAGACATGTAATAACCAAGAAAAATACCGACACAAGCAACACAAAATAACAGTGATTATTAACTGCAAAAGGCAGAAGGAAATCAAATGCAAGGAGTGGCTTTTTGAAACCTGGCATTCATCCTCCCTTAGAAATTAGACCCTGGCACCTCTTTTGTGCCTCTCTCAATCTTCTCCTGTACTTACATAAAGAAAGGGAGAAGAAGAACAATTGTTTCTGCCCTTTGATTGCCTTTACATTCTGGCCCATCACCTTTACATCCGCAAGTAAGGGTTACAGCTGCCCGGGGAGCCGCTGGGCTGGGCGGGAGCTGCCACGCCAGGCTTTTTATTGCTTGCCCTGTGGCATTAAATTGAACTTGGCATCCAAGCAGGAAGGGAGTCATCCCTCGTGGCGGGAACGCATGGCACGTCGTCGGGCTGGGCAGCTCAGTTGTCTCTGACACCCTTAACAACACCACCCGCCCCGACGGTAAGGAACGGGAGCCATCGCTCCCACAAGAAAAGAAATGTATTTGAAGTGCTCCCCAGGCAATGTAAAATGGGTTATTCCTCACTACCTGGCAGAATTAGAGCTAAAGTCTCCCTTGAAAGACTTTGGTTCAATAGCCCATGGTCTGTTGCCTACTCAAAGCACCCTCATCCCCAAAATCCACCTTCCCGGCATTTCCTATTGCAGCATGCCACAACACTTGATCATTCCCAGGCTGTTCACCTCTCCTGTCCCACGCACGTCCCCACCGGGAGCTGAGCCATTATTCCACAGTGCCTCCCCTCCTCTAT
Source organism: Ibidorhyncha struthersii (assembly GCA_013398815.1). Lineage (NCBI taxonomy): Eukaryota > Metazoa > Chordata > Aves > Charadriiformes > Charadriidae > Ibidorhyncha > Ibidorhyncha struthersii. Next base: position 300,975 of record VZSZ01007058.1, on the reverse strand, counting down.
CCCACAGTGCCTCCCCTCCTTGCTGCCTGTCCAGATGAACAGCTTCTGGCTGCAGGGCATATACCTATTTTAAACAAAGTAAGAGCTAAGACTCTCATCCAGGGCTTTGTTCACACAGGACTCATCTAAATCTCCAGTATCACTTCTCAGATCTTCAAATGTCAGTTAAAGTCTGTCTCTGACCAAAAAAAATGAACGTTAGCTATTCGACGACAAGGCTGAGGATGCAAAATTACCATCATGAGACAAAGCTGAGCAACTTGGGTTGTTCTCTCCTCCTCCGGGGCCTGATGTTTCTTCCAGCATCGTGGTTGGGTTCAACCCTATCTGCCCTGACTGTCCTCCCTGGGGACTTGCTTCCCAGCCCAGGCCCTGCCCTCATGCTGGTGGCCGGTGCCCACTGAGGCTGCAGAGCATCATCCTACAAGAAAATCTTGGCCGGGCTTCCCTGGAGTGCAGTAAGCAGTCCGTGATCCCTTGCGTAGCCCAAGGGTCACTTTGGGAGGAGGACCACACACACACATAGAGGCCTGGGGGATTTTAGTCAAGCCCCAAGGTGACCCTATCACCACCACGAGTGACTCCCTTGGGGTGGGAAATGGGAGGAGACCCACGCAGTCCTCTTTGCCTTCCTCCCTCTCGACAGCTGCTTCTTTCATTTCACACTTGCATGAGCCCTGGATCCTGTTAAAAAAGGAGGTGTTAGAACCACTTTCAGCAGAAGTCCCTTCCTGAGACTACCACAGGTATCTGCAGCACCCTGTGCATCTGTGAAAAAGGGAGACCACCACCTCTGGGAGGGTGGCGTTGCCCTTCGGGGGGACAATGGCAAGTCCCAGGCTGAATTGCTGCCCGTCCCCATCTCCGTGTCCGCAGGAAGCACGCTCTGCAGTACAGCAAAGCAGCATGTTATCTGTCTATTTAAACAGGGGAGATCCTCTCCCTTCAAAAAAAAAAAAAAGATAGGAAAGACCACATAGGAAAATCTTGAGTTCTCCTGGGGACTTCCTGGCCTATCTGCTAATATTTGACAAATCGCTGCGGTGCTGCTCACAGCATCTCCTATGGTAGCGTGACACCCTCTACTCCTGCCCACCCAGCCCCAGCAGCCCACGCCTGACACACACCGCGGTTCCTGTTCCCTGCACGGGCTCACGACTGAGCCACCACTGCTTTCAAAACAGGTCTCCTGGATCCACCTCTGCCTGCACACCCTTCTGGTTTGACCTCTGATAACTATGAGAAGACTTTTCCATGAGGAACTTGATCCATCTTAGGTTATTTATTTTCTTTTTGGCATGGAGCAAAAGTATTGCCAGTAAATAATGCTAAAATGTTTCTTCCTCACATGAGGAACCCGAAGGAGGATGAGCTGCCATGCTCTGACCTCATTGTATGCTGTCTCTCCCCGCTTCCCGTTTCTCCTTCTATTTAAACAGCAATCACAGTGCCTATCTCTCTGAGGCTGTTGAAAAAACAGTTTTCCAGTGGCAAGTTCTGGTTCGTGGGCAGAGCTCACTACATGGTTGTATTTGCGATGTTGAAGTTGCCTCCAGGTCTGGCATGTGATTAATCTGCTGATGGGATCTCAGCACTCGCTGTCTTGTGCTCCCTCACAGTCAGTATTTGCGTTTGGCTCACCTTTGCTGTTTGGAAATGTGTTCATTTTCAGCAGCTCGCAGAGAGATTCCTCTGCAAACATCTTGTGAGAATAATAAGCCGTTTGGAAATCGCCCTGTGTCCCCACGCATCTCTGTTCGCCTCTGAGGATTGCTGTAAGAGCTGCCCGTGTATTTGGTGCGTTTCAAAGGGATTCTGAGATTTCCTTCCCTTTAGGTACACAACAGGCGAATTTTTGCTTACAGTACCCGGAGTGTAGCTTAGGCTGTGGATTTCGTGCTGTTTTGTCCTGACTTTGGACAGAAGTTGGCAGCTAAATAAAATACCTGCCAGGGAGAATCAGGCACATCGTGTAGTCTTGGCTTAATATCTCATCTATTAGGGAGGCCTGATTCTGTCTCCTGCTGGTCTGAATCCAGGGCCTTCCAGCCAGTCCACTGGCACTTCTACATGGCAGAGCAACTTTCATCCCTCAGACAAGAGGAACGGTCATTGATGTTTGTCTATTTTCCGTTTTCCCCATCAGACACATTTGCGCCATCTTTTAAAATAACGCCATCGGCTTATGAATTACCACGTCTTTGTTTGGAGGGGGTCCATCAGTCAGCAGCGCTCTGTTTTCTGCATGCTTTATATGAGGAGGTGTCCCGATTTTCCAAATTCACCTTTCCCGTGGACCCTTACCTTGAAAGCTGTGGGGGTAAAGTAATTGCATTCAATAAGAGCCACCCTCATTTTGAAGCCCCCCTTGGTTTCAGGCTGCAGGGGAAGTCATTAAAATTAATAGTAGCCAAGTCTTGGAAACTAAGATCTTGCTGTAAGAATTCGGTGATACGGGGGAGAAAACATGTATAGTGCTTCAAGATCTGCAATAAGCCCAAATATTTTTTTTTCAAGCTGGCAACTGAATAGGAAGATTGATTCACACTGTAGATACAAGACAAATACACCAGGAGTGTGAATTTTATCAAGACATACATACTTGGAGTTTCAAGGTCATAAAAATGCTTTTATATTGATAGTTTGCTTGCGGTACTGAGGTTAAGAGAGAGAGAGAGAGAGAAAGAGAGAAGCTGCTGTTTAAAATAACAGATTCCCAACCATGCCATGTGTCTGACAGACAAGACGCCAAGAAAAATAAATGTTTTTACAGTGCTGAACAGAACCAAAAATGCTATTTTGGCTAAACACAGAATACGACTTTAATATACATTCACACAGATTTTGTATGCAGCATGGCAACTGCCAGTTCCACCTATCAAAAGCGAGGGAAGTCCATATGCTCTGGTATCCAAAGGTCTCAGGTGCAACCCCGAGTGACAAAGGCTCTGACTCGCTGCCAGTTTCCATGTGTTTGTGGGGGTGGACTCTGCATAGCTACCCTTGATAAAAGCCACCCTATTTTAAAGCTGCCACTGGTGTAAGGAGCAAGGGGGGGTGGGGTGTGACAAGTAGACCCTTGTCCTTCTCATGCCGTAGCAGGGGCGGCACTGGGAAATGGAAGGCGCTCACTGCTCTTCTGTGCCTTTGAACGACGACTTCACTTTTATGGGGCAAGTTTTGGAAGGGGATTGAGCACAGCACGCACTTTCTTATGGAGATTTGCATTCCCCCTCCACAGTAGGACCTGGGAAGCAAGCAGGCAGGCTGCACTCACCGGGCCACAAGCGGCAGATCAGCCACCTCCCTGCCTGATTTGCAAGTCTAAATCAGATTTGTTTGGGCAGGCAAACCAAGAGCCGGGAATAACACCTGAGCAAAGTTTCAGAAACACCTACTTCTCAGCCGAGCCTGGGATAAGATGTCAGCCCAAGCCTCAGTCTGCTCAGCTCTGCTTCAAGGCAACTGCACTAATTTATCTCAGCTGACGACTGTAAGTCTAGCCAACGCAGGTACAACGGTAGAGGAAGAACGCTCCCTCCCTCTCTATAAAGCTTCTGGCTGTATAGAGACACAGATTTTTTGGTGCTCTTATCAGGTCTCAAAATTGCAAGGCAATACTCCTATAAAATATGCAAGGCAGAATTACTAGTTCTTGAGATGACCTGCTGAACTTTGCATCACTGTGGAGTTACAGCTGTCTTGCAATTTTCAAAGCACACAGTGTCCAGGTAGTCCACTGAAAGCGTGCATTCCCTGTGAAGTACATGTGTATGCATTCGTTCTGTGTTCCTCATTCTCTGTGTGGCTGCAAAAAGAGGTTTTTTTTCTTTTTTTTTTTCCTTTTTTTGTTTCTTTCTTTCAGCTGATGTATTTTCTCCTGAGTGCCCTGGGTCTGGTTGCCTGTGTTTTGGCAGTGGCTTTTGCTGCACACCATTATTTGCAGATGACAAAATTTACCTGCGATACCATCCTCGAGTCCTGCCAGTGCAAACTGGACACTGCAGACCCCCTCGGTAGGACCTTCGTCTACCAGGACGCAGCTGACTGTGGCAGCCTCACCAGCATGCTCAACCTGTACTTACTTCTGCAGATGGTTCTCAACCTGATGGCAGCCCTGGTGTGTCTGTCGGCATGCTTCGTGATGTGGAAACACAGATACCAGGTCTTTTATGTGGGCGTTCGCTTCTACCCTTTAACTGCGACTGAAGGCCAGCAACAGAAAGTATAGGGTCTGGGCTGGCGGGGGGTTATAGCCGGGGAACAGAAAATGTCAGCATACTGCCACCATAGGCATCACGCAGGGATGAGTGTTTATAAGGTTTTTTGACAAGGAAAAACATTCACACAGTTTTAATGAATATCTTTTTCAATCATTTTAAGAGCATTTTGTATGGCTGCTCTTGCAAAACATCCCTTGTGAGGCTATCTAGAGGTCACAAAGTCCTAAAGATGCAGCTGTACAAATACTCACCAAAGAGGTTCTTTAATAGCCATAGACAAAACGAGGGCTTAAAAAATCGTTGGGAACTCATCTGCAGGGTTAAGAAACAGGGTCCATTTCCCTCCCTGGTAGATATCTGTTCTTGCCTTCAGACAAGCTATGCCGATTTCTACCAGATAAGGATCTGGTCCAAACTGCTTAATTATAATTATGCTGATCATGCTTAGGGAATATATTGTCTCTCAGATGCTCCGGCTATAATCCATGCTAACCTGATGGGGATTTACCATACGGAAAAGTAATAAGGGAGGTCAAGACCTCTTCAAATGCAGGCTGAGACCAACAGCAAAGTGAATATATTGACAGCTGCCATATAAAATATACATAAGGCTTTTCAGAGTGACTAATGATATAGGTTACCTAATCCAATTACTAATAAACAACAATATGAGTGGGTTGACTAATGGTGATTCGGTGGGCCCTGCTTGAGACCCCAGGCAGATTTCTGAAGTATGAGTGCTCGGCACTTTGTGAGAAAAGACCAACTTAAGAAAACTCGAGTTGCGCTCCTAAAGTGGAGGACCCTAAATCACTGGTCACATTGAAAACTGTGTTGACATTGCTGTAATTGCAGGCTCCCAAACCCGGCGTCTAGCCAGTTCCACCAATTATACTCCAAGCACAAAAGGCCAAATGCATTTTTGGTGTAACTCCTCTGAAGACAATCAGCCTTACACACCAGCAGTGGAGTTGGGCCAAGAGCCCTGAAAGATATATCCCTGCAACAATGAATGTTTTTAAAATGGGGTGGAGGGAGGGAAGCAAGAAGAGACTGCCAGTCTCCCAAAGACATCGTTTATAATAATGAGGGCAAGAGAGTAACAATCTCTTAATAAGCAGCACAGAATAACAAACCACATTCAAACAGTGCTTTTTTCACCCCAAAAGTGTGGCTCTAGAAGTGCTTTAAGCCTTATTAGCCTTATACTGAGACAAGTATGTCGGTTTGTCCCTCAAACTGTCATTTCCACTTGCACAGCGTGGACTTCCAAACGTAGGAGCAATTCTGTCTCGGCAGCGTTTTGCACTGCCTGCCGATGGCTGTGCAAGGGCAAGGCAGCTGGTGCTCACACCCTGCGATGACTAGGGATTTCCCGATCCCCGCCAGAGCAAGGGTGTTTCTGAGGTGGGGTGGAGCAATCACATGCCAGAAAAACTGTGCCACAATCATTAGCAAGGAGGAAGCAAATAAAATTCCTACAAGGCTTCAAAGAAGCACAAACTTTCTTTTCCTGCAGCAAAAACCCAGTCTGGCAAAAGCTAGTTGTCTAACTAGCTCTAATGCCACCCAAAAACTGTCTTCCATATGGTGATCACATATCAACCCAGGGCTAGACCAGCATACCTCCAGGGTCAGAAGATCACAACATAGTGCTTAAGTCTTCCGTGGTCCACCTAGAGCACTGCTCCATGTACGTGCTCGAGTTTTTGTCATGGAAAGTGCTTCTAGAGTAGACGTAGCGTCACCAAGGTGCTCTCTGCCAAGCTGCAAAGTGAGGAGCTTCAGAAAATGAAGATCCTTGAGACCAGCTTCCAAATGGCCTTTTATATGCACCTAAAAATAACAGTCACCAGTAAGCATGGCTGCGCGGCACGTATGCAAGGGTGCCTGTCCGCTTGCCTGCGTGTCTCCACCCACCCGAAGTCCTAAGCCTGGCTCCCGGGCGAGCTCGGAGCGAGCTGAGACAGCAGTGGAGTGTGCGGGTGGGTTGGCCAGGTGAGACCTACCCGCCGTCTGTGCGGTGCTGGGAACCAGCGCATCTCCCCTGACTCTGGCGGAGCATGCTACAAGCAGCGCTCATGGACCAGTGCCAGGGCCAGCCTCCCGTAGGAGATGGATGTACCTCATCCTTGCACTCAGATGTTGGTTTGCCCCCCATCGCTCGCACGATTCCAGCTGTGCTCTCTGTGGAAGCGTAGGGCAGAGGGTATACCTGCCTCCCGCCTGCACGACCATCGCTGTGCCCAAGATGAGATGTGGGCTGTCCTCTCCACAAAGAAGATAACAAGAAGTGGGAGAGGGACCAGGGGAGGCTGAATGACAGCTGAGTTTTGGGGCTTCCTCCTGCCCTCGCCACCAGGCGCTGCGCCCCGACCACTGGCGAAGCAAGAGGAAGGCTCTGCTGGCAGAGCAGGGCGTGCTTCCCACCCTGCCCTTTCCCAAATTTCCTGTTGTTCAGAAAATAACTTGGTCTGCAGCGCTCTAGCTTAGGCTGTGCTGCGTGTGGGCTGGCGGCAGCGAGCTGGTGCGGGAGCGAGCTGGTTGGCCCCGGCCAACCAGCATTTCCACCAGAGCTGAGTTTTCCTCTCCTTAATCCTTTGACCTCCATCTCACCTGCATGTTTTTGCTCCCTGTCTCCCATTGCCTCCTAGGCACTGGGCTGCTGGAGGCCGACCCCTGTTAGATGGGACTGGGTTCATGTTGCCTGGCCTCTGCCCACTCTCTCCTGGGCTTAAATTTACTGAGAGTCCTCTAGAGCACAGAAGACGTGGAGGTGATGATCACTGGTCATGATGGTCACTGCAAATGCCTTCAGTGCAGTGACAGGGAAGAGACGGGAGATCTGGATAAGAGAGCCTGTGCCACTTAGCAAGCTGTGCACCTGCATAAATTCTTCACTGTGAGGGTGGTGAGACACTGGAAGAGGTTGCCCACAGAAGTTGTGGATGCCTCATCCCTGGAGGTGTTCAAGGCCAGGTTGGATGGGGCTTGGAGCAACCTGGGCTGGTGGGAGGTGTCCCTGCCCATGGCAGGGGGGGGGTGGAACTAGAAGATCTTTAAGGTCCCTTCCAACCCAAACTGTTCTATGATTCTATAACAACACACCCTCCGCTGTGAGCCACAGCCGCTGAGTTCGGTTCACTAATTGCAGCTTAACCCTTTGCTCTGGAAGAAAGCAATATTCATCATATATTCTGTTGATGTTTTAATGCTTAATGAATAAATATGGGGCATTTTGATCTAGCAAAGACTAACTTCTGTATTTCCTCTTTATAAAAAGCTTAAAATCAAACCAGGAGAGATGGGGAAACGGACACAGTAGCATTTGGAACTGGTTTCCCCCTGGGTATGGTTTTACAACATGTGTTTTGCTCCGACCAAGAATTTCGGAAAGTATTAATTAAAGGATTTTCACCTACCACAGCATATTCAGACAGCTCCCAGCTGTTTCCCGGTGTCAGAGTCCACACGGACTGCACCAGGAGAAAGAATGGGACTAAAGGGCTCGGAAAGGACAGAGGTGCTGAAGAAAAGAACTTTTTTTTACTTTAAAAGTCCTGGAAATTTATTCTCTGGGTGAATTCCACAGAAAGGGGTAGGATTAAACCGCTATGGACACACAGAAATCGCAAAGGGCTCAATGTAATTTACTCTCACAAGCCCAGGTGTGATTCTCATTTGCACCCTGGCCACTTTACACTGTTTTCAGAGTGTAAAGGGGTTGTAAAGATGGCATCAATCATTTTTACACCTACTTTATGGCCATTTTACACAGCTAAAAGGGCCCTTTGTGTAAATGAGAACTCAAGCCCTAGAGAATTTAATAGAGAGGAGATCCTTTCTATGGACTGCGCGAGACCCTCTAATAGGGTCTATTACTGGGATATAACTCTCCGCTGGATTTTATAGCTTGGCTTAAAGATCACCAGTCTCGATTAAATTCAGTTCTGCAAAACTTTTCCAAAGGCTGTAACCCCCCCAGTGACACATGGTGTTGCATGGATAACTGCTTGTTTTTTAAAAGGAGAAGCAGCAGCTACCACTTTCCTCTGGCTCTGAGGCACGTTGATGTTGTGCTATGCAAATACCGGAGCGACAATAACGGCAGCGAAAAGGGAACTGAGATGCGACACCTTACACGGAGCCAAAATGTCACATTCTCAACCCGACCCGGTGCTGAGATGGCACCCACTCCCGGGGCGGGGGAGGCTGGGAGGCTGCATTTTGCGCCCCTCTCCCTCCCCTGCTGCAGCTGGAAGGACAGGGACCGGTGGGCGATGGAGAAGTGCTGCCGGTGAGCAACAGGGAAGCACCGCCACCAGGTCCCGGCCCCATGCCGGGGTTGCCACCAGCCCACTTTACGTGACGGCCATCTGCGCCTCGCCAGCCCAGCCGGCTCTGCGTGGGCACCGCTTGGAGCTTTGCCTAAAAAACAGCTCTGCGCAAGAGCGCTGGAAACTGTAATCTACTCACAGCCCTATTTATTTTTTCCTTTTTTTTTTTTTTTTCACGCAACCAGCCAGCGCGATATTCGCTTTGGGGGCCTTTCGAAACAGAAAGCACGCTGCTAGCGTGTGAGAGAAGCCGCAGTTCGGGTCCTCTATATTTAGAAAGCCAGGATGTCATACCTCCCCTTGAAATTTTCATAGTCCCCTGCACCCCACCCACCCACACACGTACACATGCTTGCGTCTGGAAAATGTTTTTTGGTCAAAGGGTGTTGGCTTAGGGGGATTCGAGGGAGGTGCAGAGGAACAACAAGCAGCTCAGTCCCCAGCCTGAAGCTCGAATCCTCCTTAAGGCCCCGGGCGTCACGGCAGGGGGGGGGGGCCCACCGCCCCCCGGCAGTCT
>VZSZ01007058.1:160168-286922 GCA_013398815.1 Ibidorhyncha struthersii | reverse complement strand
CGGCGTTGTTCCCAGATGTGTAAGGGCGCAGACCGGTTACTGCAAGCATCTCTTGGGCAAGTGGCAGGTCAGGTGGCGATGCACAGGCAGCAGGGGGTTACAGTGGGGGTGGTGGATGGCAGAAACCTGGGGGTGCACTGGGGTGGGCCTCTGCACTGAGACCCTNTGATGCTCCTGCAGTCACACGAGAGGCTGGACCTACCATCCACGGGAGGCTGCTGTCTCCACGAAAGGGATGGCTAATGTCCGCCAGCCTCGATCTGGGTGCTGATCATGAGGGAGGATTTGGGAGAACTTGTTAAAGAAGGAGTGAGAAAATAACTGACCATAGGAAACACCACAGGCTTTCATCTGGTCCCCCCTTTCACTCTTCTCACCGAACAGGCTCCATGCCCGAAGAGAGCGGGAGCTGGAGAAACTTGATTATTTTTGTCAGACGCCAAAGTCTCTTTGCAGAGCGTTTCCTGCAGTGCTCGGCAGGAGGAAAGGGAAGCGGCAGCCGCACAGCTGTCTCCCTGCCCTCCCTGCACTGGGTTTTGTGCCGCAGCCGCCCATCCCAACCCTGGTCCGAATGCACCCCACAGAGAATGGGGACAGCTGTGTAGCATGAAATCTTTGTCCCACCACTGCTCATGGAGCACGTTGACCCTCAGTTTCAGGGGATGCTGCTGTGCCGGCAGCGGGAGGATGAGGCCAGCTGCAGCGGGGAGCGCCCCTGGGGATCACGCACGGCTGCGTTCCTGGACTGCATTTTTCAGCAACAGAGAAGCAACCCGCTCTTTCGCTTTTCCCACCTGGAAAGCCTTCAAAGGCCTTGACTTGCAGAGAAGGAGGGCTCTGCAGCTCCTGCAAGCCAGCTCTGCTGAAGCTGTCCTGAGATGAACACCCCAAAATGAAGGCAGCCAGAACTGCTGATCAGTTTTGAAAATGAAAGCGTCAGAGACCCTTCACTCCTGAATCTCACTTCTTACCTACGCTGAGGGCTGATCGAGGGGTTGCAGCGTGCAGTGCGATGCAAAACCCCACTGAAGGGCCTGCTCCTTCATTCCCACAATCGGTATTTGTTTTGGGGAAAAAGGGATGCTGTGCGGGGCCGCGGGCTGGAGCGCAATGGGCAAAGTAGGCTGGATGTGAACTTCTCCAAAGGCAGAACAAGTTTTCCCGCAGCACATTTGCTGCTTCGGCCACCAAGATGAGGGTGTGTTGTTATTTATCTTTACAACACAGCTCCATCTTGAAGGCCCCTTTGTAAAGTATCTGGACCTACTTTATAACAGCTCTGAGGCAGTTCAAGCAAGGCATAAGCCCACCCTGGGACCTGCAGCTTGAACCCCTTCCTTTTACAGGATGGTGGGAGAACGTGAATCCCTTTTCCTGAGCCTACTTTTACAAGTTTCAGTTGAAATGCCCATTAAAAAGGCAGAGGGCCCAGTTGACCCCCTGCAGCGATGGAGGAAGACCCAGTTTCGAGGCAGGACGTATTTAGCGACCGACGGGGCCGTGGGGTGGGAGCACCGGCTGCCTGCCGAGCCCAGGGGCTGGCTGGGGCGAGCAGAGCAGCGGGCAGGTGTTTCCATGAGCAAAACCTCTCGAGAGCAGCTACTTGCTAAAATAGATGCCACACGATAAACCGAAAAAGAAAGCCTCGCTGCCCAGCTGGTGCAGGCAGCCGCCTGTCTGCATGCACTGCACGGAGCTGAGCGGCTATTTTTATCGGAGATGGCCAAAGGCTGTGGGAGGTGATGGGGGCAGCTGGCAGAGGTCTTCCCTCTGTACTGCGCCAGGGCTGCACCCCGGGGGTTCCCCTTGCACCTGGGCATCCCGGCTGGTGGTGGAATTGGCTGACCGGAGGGCTTCCCCTCGCCTTCCCAGGAGCAGTTGCCCTCTGGCAAGCTCCCATCGCCGCCTTCAGCAGCGCCTTGTCCTCCCAGGGATGCCCAGCCAGCCCCGCCGGGCAGGGGGAGCTAAGAAACAAACCAAACCAAACCATACCATACCAAACCGCCCACGTTGTGCTGGATGCAGCCAAAAATAGTGAATCAGCCCCTCCTGTCTTAAATCATGAGATCAGCCTCTGGGTGACTGGAGTGACTATTTGTGTGTGTGGCGCTCGGGAGCAGCTTGTTCCTCAACCCCGGAGGCTCCAGGGAGCACAGGGCACCCCCAGCTTCAGGCTCCTCTGCACAAGGGTATGAGTGCTTGTGCACCCCGGGAGCCGAGACCCCGCCAAACAAACATGCCACCAAGATATTGCACAAGTAGGGGGAACGGGTGGCTTCTGGGCACGCCGGCATTTGCAGCAGTGCATCACACAGGCAAATCTGTCTCTGGAGCAAGCCGTGGCAGCACAACCCCAGGTCATGCTCTCCAGGGTATGAAATCCAGCCCAGCTCCAAATTTCACTCCCTCCCTCTACAAGCACCCGAGCGTACCTGTCCTGTGCCTTGGCGCATCAGGAACCTGGGAGCAACAAGCAGCTCAAAGCCCACCTTCTGCACCGAATGACTGAGCATGGCCGTGCCATCGGCAAGGAGCGGGATGGCCCCAGCCTCTCCCCCAGACATACCTGCTTGAAAGTGGTGGGTTTTTTTCCAGAGTTAGTGGGGTCAGACTTGTTGTGATTCTCTCTCGTAAGAAACCAAAGCAAGTAAAAAAAAAAAAATCTACGAGAAAAGTGAAAAAAAGTAGAAATGATTTTCTTCTTCCTCCTCCTCTTCTCTAAGACACGCTACAGCCTACACCCAAAATCTCCCCGCCATGCCCCTGTGAACAGCCCCACTGGTGAGGAAGGCTGGACTTGGCCATACCAGTGGATGCTGATGGGAAGACCACCCTCTCTGGGGCCCAAATCTGAAGCTGCTCCTCTGGGATTAGGAGATTTGCTGCTGCTGATGGCTCTTTGCTCCTATGATGGTTATTTTCTCCCACACGTAGAGCCCTGTGTGGCCCAGAGCACCATGGGTGGCAAAACTCTCACAGGAAAAACCAGCCCCAAGACACTGTGAGAGAGGAAAGAAAGGAGGGGGGGTGACTTTGCCCATTGTGGACCAAGCTCTCAGACCTGGCGAATGTCCATGACATCCAGACCCTGAGCAGGCTGTCACAGCTCAGGACCACCAGCCGCCATTGGGTCGTTTAGAAGCCGGCAGCGCAATACCACCTGTGCCAGTAGCAGAGCACGAGACTGGCAAACACAAACCTGGCTGGGCTACTGACGTGCCGCACGGTCCCGGTGAGCCGTGCCATCTCTGTGCTCCTGCTTCCAGCCATTTCCCTCCCTGAGTTACAAACCTTTTGGCCGGGGATTGCGGTTTCATGTTTGCAAACAAGAGCGTGAATCATATGGGGTAAACCTGCTGGGGTTGGAGCAGCATTTCTGATTTACACCAGTGTAAATGATTGCCTCTGCTTTAAAAAATGTTGTTATTATGTTGGATGGGGTCCCAATAACTCCGCAAAGAAGGGAGTGGGAGAAGTTCTTCATAGATGGACTTCTTATGATTTATTTACCGGTGGCTATCATGCAAACACTTATGCAACGCTTGTGCTCCACACAAAGGATGACAGAGGACGAGTGACTTGCAGACCATTTGGTGCAACCGCCTGTCACTGGAGCCATGCAGTGAATGAGGCACAGTGCAAATGGAGTTCCACCTCCTGCTCCGGGATCCCAGTAGGCTGGAACCAGCAGGGCAGGGCTGGACAAAAGGCTCATCCTGAGCATCCTGGGGAGAGGCCACATGGGACAGCAGGGCAGGTGGTGGCCAGAAGCACTACTTTGCCCAGGGAGAGGGCTGCTGTGTGGTGCAGCCCATTAGCTGCTGCTCTTCAGCCTCCAAAGCGAGCTGGGCATCTTGGCTGTCTTTCTTGTCCTTGGGCAACCACATGGAGCTGCTTGAAGAAGCTTCAGCAAAAAGACGTATCCAGGTTTTTGCTCATGTTGATATTTGTGGGGTCTATAGCTTGCGTGCCAAAAAAGAGGACATCCCTACAGTGGATGGTGGCTCCAGAGCACATGGTGCTGACAAATGGGGAATGTGTTGGCTGCTTCTAGCTAAGAAGCAGCTCACAAGGTGGTTTTACACCAGGAAGGTGGAAGAAATAAAAGGGGAGGCAGGACAGCTCGCCAGTAAAATGTACATTTTGACCCGAGGTATTCATTCATCCTTCTAGCAGCCAGTCCAAGCACAGTCCCTTTGACTGAGAAAGAAAACTTTCCAAACATAGATTAGGGGTCAAATATGAAGCTCAGAGAGGAAAACTCACACTGGGCGGAGGATGAGGAGGGAAGAAGAAGATGACCACCCTTGGGGAAGCACGTTGCTGCAGGCAGGGCTGGTGTGGGAGGCACAAGCAGGAATCTGAGGGGCAGCCAGGGCTGCAGCAGCCGCCTTGGTGCATCGCAGATGTCCATCGGGCAGGATGGCGCAGGAAGAGAGGGTACAGCCCCATGGGGTGACCCTCCTGCTGGGGCTGCCGGAGCTGTTGGGAAGACTTTGATTGCCTCTCTTTGCGAGAATGCATTTGTTTGTGGGTAAAAATTAGTATCTAGTCTCCAGCCACCATCCATCTGCCGTCTCTTGTTGTTGGTTAATTCACTTAAAGCAGTCTGAAAAAAAAATACATAATGAAAAAGACTTTTCCTTGTTAGTCACCTTCCAGTGATGTATAAACGCTCTGACAGATAATTATCGGTGATATTGATTCTAACTAGGGCAGAAAATGAACAGGTGAGTGCGAAACAGAAAGTTATTTATAAAGATGTAATTGAAACAAAATCTATCCTGCAGGCTCGAGAGCTTAGGGGGAAAAAAATGCCTTTGCCGAGATGTCTTTGCTGTCTCTGCTGGTGTTTGGATGCTTCCCTGGGAGCAGGAAGGCCACTTCCCTGAAAACAACTGGTGCCACATCCTTGCATGGGTACCAGGGCAGGAGCTGCCAAGGGACCTGGGCGGGCAGACTTGTGTCCCGCATCCTATTTCCAGTGCGAGAGTGGACCATCCTCTTGGAGCTGAGGTCATTTATTATTCTTCCTCTGAAGCGCAGGCTTGATTTATTTTGATACTGGTTTAATTTCCCCTCCATTTTTTGTTAACTGCTTTCTGGTGAAACCCAGGAGTGCATTTCCAGCAAGCCTCCTTTTCTCCTCCCGTCTCCTAAGCAGGAGGAATGATTACACCGCGTCCCTTCCATCATGGCATGGGGCACAGACGGGGGACAGTGCAGGCAGCAGGCAGAGGGACGTGACTGCGCACGCCAGGAAAGCCACAGGAGCAACCCTTTTAAAGGGGAGTTCCGATTTGGCTATAGAGCCATGGATGCTTTATAAGCCACATCTCTTGGGCCTGCTCTAGGCTGAAATAAATAGCCAGCATGGCAAGGGCTGAAAACAGGCGTGAAAAGCAGCCGGAGGAAGAGAGCCTCAGCCCAAGGCAGAGAGGTCTGGCGCAACCTCCATCAGCCCGAGTCAGTGCGCGCTCAGCCATCTCCAGCGAGACATCAGTATTAAGATGTACTTTAAAATGGACACCAAACCCTTACTGTTGCAGATGTGGCTGTTGGTACTTCTTGCAGTACTGGGACACGGCAAAATGCCACCACCACCAGTGAGTCTCCTCTGGGCAGTGGCACTGGCCCTGCTCGCCTCTCCCTGCCTGGAGACTTGGTCCCTCTTAGGGCCATGCTCTCGGGTCCTACAGCTTAGGAGCTGCAAGTGTCACCGTCGCAACGCTGAAGCCCTTTTGCAGACGTAGCCCTCGCGGCTCTGCCAGAGGCCCGTGGGAGGCTGTGCTGCAGCTGCTGGCCCCGAGTGCCAGGCTCGCTTTCCCTAGCAGCTCCACACATCCTCAGCCGGGCCAAGACCTAATTCGCTGGCCACAGACTGGCTGTGGCGCTTGCTGGGAGCGGGGAGAAGGCTTTTGCCAATTTGTTATTAAATCACAGTGTTGTTTATGCCAGCGTTAGGCTGTTTGGGGCTGAATGCACAGAAGAAGTTATGTACCCGGGTTTTGCCAGACAGCTCAGGGTGGTGGTGCAGGGAGAGGTGGGTCTTTGGGCAGGGGTCTCTTCTCACGGCTGACTTGCATCCTCACCGCACTCAGCCTCTGTTGCTGCCGGTTTTATGGTTCCCACCCAGCATGTACCAGAGGGAGAGAAGACATCTGGGGCTGTGCTTTTGGTTGTAGCAGGTCAGGAACCACTGCAATGCTGAAGTCCTTTTGCTGCTTTATCCCTTGGTGTCCGAATCGCTCGTCCTCACCCCACCTAGAGCAACCACTTCTGACAAAGCTGCAACAGCTACACATAAAATGAGCAAGTGGTCCCGGTTTGGTTCCCAGGACACCCCCCAGCTTCTGGGCTGAGAGGAGCTGAGCTCTAGAGCATTGCAGGTGGTCATCTCCCCTGCCCTGGTGACGATGGTGACGACATCTACCTGGAGCCATGTTCCCCAGCAGTGGTGGTGTACCTGTCCTTATGGAGAAAGAAGCTGCAGTTCCTCCAGGGCCATCAGCCTTTCAGGAGCAGTTAAAATAACGCAGGAAGGCTTATGAGCAGATGTGGTTCCTGCGCCGCTTCTGCCAAGGCTCTGCTCTGCAGACATCAGCTGTGAAGAAATGTTTAAACTGAGCTGCAGTGCCGTATGCCCGGCGTTCGTACGTAAACAGCTTCTAAAAGCATGAGGGGGAGTGTGTAGCTCTTTCAGAGCCGACCGGATGGTTCTCTCGCTTGACATGTTCTCTTCTTGAAACAACATCACTTTGTTGAATTTTGTGGCTTTTTATGTGGAACAACATTAGCTCATCCAAGTCTGTGGTTTATTTGAAAATGAAATTCCGGTAAGCTTTTGTACCATCTGGCAACGTCCAACCGAATTGGATTTAGGAAGAAACCACTGCACACGTGTGCACAAACACATACACACCAGAAACATTATAATCATCATAATCAGTAATTGCAGGAAGCTTGGCATCGTCGGGGCAAAGCAAGGGGGAGAAAATCAGTGCCCAACTCATCTCCCAGCCATATGCCTTCTGTGGGGCTTGGCTTCTTCCAGCAGAGGGCATTTTGCAAGCCGTCCCTCCTGCGCCGCTTCTACCCCTTCCTACTGTGACAACGCCTTTGACGTGAACTTCCAAGTAGATCCAGATGTAAATCAAACACAGCTGGGTGAGCTGCAAGACAGCGTGCCGTGTCAAATTCACAGCTGCTGTCAGGTCATTGCACTGGTTTCAAAGGAGTGACTCTGATTTACACCAGCTGAGGAACTGGCCAGACACATTGTGGAGGGACTGAAGTGTATAGGGGAGGTTCAGGGCTGGGGTCGTGGCTTCTTGGTTGCCCCATACAATAGCTGAAATGGTCTGTTAGGTGGGACCAGCCCTGGATTCCCTCCTACCTCCTCTGGTCCAGGCAGGTAGCAGGACACATGGCAAATTCTTGACATCTCATCCATCCATTGCATCCTTTCTCTTCTAATCCTCCCACATCTGCACACACAGTGGCAAAACTGAAAGAAGAGAAAATGTGGCCATTACACAGGAGACCACCAAACATCCATCTGTCATCTTCTGCCCTGCAAGAGATGTTGCTGATCTCTTCTCCCTCGTATCCAGTGGTAGGACTCATGGGAATGGTTCAAGACTGCACCAAGGGAGATTTAGACTGGACATTAGGAGGCATTTCTTTACCAAGAGGGTTGTCAAACACTGGAACAGGTTTCCTACAAAGGTGGTTGATGTCCCAGACCTCTCAGCGTTTAAGAGGCATGTGGACAATGCCCTTAAAAACATGCTTTAACCTTTGGTCAGCCCTGAACTGGCCAGGCAGTTAGGCTAGATGATCATTGTAGGTCCCTTCCAACAAAAATATTCTGTTCTGTTCTAAGAGTTTTCATAGAATCATAGAATGGTTTAAGTTGGAAAGGACCTTAAAGAGCATCTAGTTCCAACGCCCCTGCCACAGGCAGGGATACCTCCCACGAGACCAGGTTGCTCAAAGCTGCATCCAACCTGACCTTGAACATCTCCAGGGATGGGGCATCCACAGCTTCCCTGGGCAGCCTGTTCCAGTGCCTGACCACCCTCACTGTGAATTTTTTTCCCTAATATCTATTCTAAATGTACCCTCTTTCAGTTCAAAGCCATTATCCCTCATCCCATCACTACATGCCCTTGTAAAAAGTCCCTCTCCAGCCCTCTTGTAGGTGCCTTTCAGATACTGGAAGCCCACTATAAGGTCTCCTTGGAGTCTTCTCTTCTCCAGGCTGAACAACCCCAACTCCCTCAGCCTGTCTTCATAGGAGAGGTGCTCCAGCCCTCTGATCATCTTCGTGGCCCTCCTCTGGAACCACTCCAACAGGTCCATGTCCTTCTTATGTTGGGGGCTCCAGAGCTGGACACAATATTCCAGGTGGGGTGCCACCAGAGTAGAGTAGAGGGGCAGAATCACCTTCCTGGACCTGCTGGCCACGCTTCTTTTGATGCAGCCCAGGATACGGTTTCTCGGCTGTGAGTGCACATTGCCGGCTCATATAGAGTTTCTCATCAACCAAAACCCCCACATCTTTCTCCTCAGGGCTGCTCTCAATCCATTCTCCACCCAGCCTGTATTTGTGCATGGGATTGCCCCGGCCCATGTGCAGGACCTTGCACTTGGCCTTGTTGAGCTTTATGAGGTTTGCACAGCCCCAGCTCTCAAGCCTGTCCAGGTTCCTCTGGATGGCATCCCTCTCCTCCAGCATGTTGACCGCTCCACACAGCTTGGTGTCATCGGCAAACTTGCTGAGGGTGCACTCCATCCCAACATCCATGTCACCAACAAAAATGTTAAACAGCACCGGTTCCAATACTGACCCCTGAGGAACACCACTTGTCACTGCTCACCACTTGGACATGGAGCGTTGACCACAACTCTTTGAGTGCGACCATCCAGCCAGTTCCTTATCCACGAAGTGGCCCACTGGTCAAATCCACATCTCTCCAATTTAGAGACCACGATGTTGTGCAGAACGGTGTCAAATACTTTGCACAAGTCCAGGTAGATGACATCTGTTGCTCTCCCCTTATCCACCAACCCTGTAACCCCGTCGTAGAAGGCCACCAAATTTGTCAAGCACGATTTGCCCTTAGTGAAGCCATGTGGGCTGTCACCAATCACCTCCTTACGTTTTGCCTAATCTCTCTCAGGCCACAGTCTTCTGCCACACTCAGCAGCTCACAGACCCGTATTAAACGTGCGTGATGGCTGGGGCAAGGGAAAAGCAATGGTAGGGAACATGAGGCGCTACTTAGGACATGTAGGACGGTTTACTGTGAGAGCCAAACATAAAGTCCACTGGAGTCAGTAGGCAGGTTTCCACTGACTCCAGCAAGCACAGGGTCTCTACACACATTCACCTGTATAAACTGGAGGACAAGGGAAAATATATGTATTGGCTTTAAAAGAACCTTAAAATATACCAGCGATCTGCTTTTGAGAAAAAGCAATGGAAATCTAACGGATGAGCTCTGCTGATGAGTCAGCGTCTCTAAAAGACTTCAGATCTGTGGAAGTCATAGGTGCTGTCCCTGTCCAAGGGGACTATTTCCAGCAGGAGCTTTGGTTTTGTATCCCAGTTTATAATTACATGCACAGGACTTTTGATGGAAATCATCATAGACATCTCCATTCAGGACGCACTGTTGGTTTTCAATCTGCATCACATGCATTTAAAACTTGCACTTGTAAACATGAGAGTATTCTTTCCCTGACCTGGATGTGAAGAGAAACCAGTGACCCCGAGGAAGTCAGAGGATGGCTGAGGAATGTGAGATGCCCACAGCCCCAGCATGACAGGGCCTGCTCTTGCCAGTCAGACCTGGCTCCTTCCTCCACGGCAGGTCACCCACACCATGTCATTCCCTGCCCAGCTTATAGCTGCTAATAAAATCAGGAATTTGGTTCACCTGAGAACATCTCTTAGGTTCTGGATTGGAAAAATAAATTAAAATCAATTCCAGCAGCGAGGGCTTTTAGCCAAGGAAGTGTTTCTGAGGGGTGGCCCTGATGAAGTGCGGCACCGGCTGGGCTGTGGACGGAAAGCTGACATGCTGTGATAATCCTGCTCTAATTCTTTTTTTACAAGGATTTTTTAAAAATATATATATAGTTTTGCCTCCGGCATATGCTGTACTAACATAGCAGCTCTTCAAGTACCGTGTTTTCCAGCGTACATCTGAGTGACAGTACCTAAAAACAGCAGCTGTTATATAAATAAGGCGGGCGCTTCCCCTGCAAGCGCCGTGATGGCAGTGGGGAGTAGGGCCAGCACAGCCCGGGGGGATGACGTCCCTGCTCTGGACGGAGGGTGACGAAGCAGGGGGACAACCCTCAGGGCAACCTCGGTCACCACCAACCTCCCCTCCACGTCATGCCATCCATCACAGACTGTCCCCTCCCCGGGGCAGAGTCTGCCACGTCTGTGCTGTTCATCACCAGCGGTGCTCCCCGTCACTGCCGTCCTGTAATACAGCAAATGGGTAAAAAGAATAACCAATCTAAAATATGAATTTGTGGCATCTCATGGTTATTTTGCAATGCTGTGTATAAGGATTAAGGTAGCCATTGTCTCAGAATGATATATGTCGTATCTTAGTGAGCAGCTTAATTGTTTTAGTTAGCAGAAGACGGCCAATAAAGTATTAAGAAGCAAAATTTGGCACTTGGCTTCTTTTAATATTAAGATGCAAAAGTCTGAATTATATTGCCTGCAAATTTGCTGTATCTCAGCATGCAAATACTCCTGAATAATTTAGGCTTTCTTTAAGAAAGCCTGCAATATACCTAGAAAAGATTAATATTCAACAGACGTCGATCATCTAAGTAAACACTTTTTTTTCTAAAACTGTATTGAGTTCTCATAAATTCCCTTAATGGGATAGAAATCATCCTTGCTCTTGTTAATGAGGTTTGTCTCTTTGCCTCAGTTTATTTATTCGGCAGGAAAACTTTGCCTGCATAAGGCTCAAAAATGTTTGACCCCTTGAAAGGACATGAGGGGATGTTCTTCAAACACTTACCCAGGCCTGAAAGAAAATAAAAAAGAGGACAGCAGGAGAAAAGCTGCCATTGCAGTTCATGTTTGACTGTGTAGGAAGAGGAGATAGCCACACCACATTGTCATCTCCGGATGGATACAGCTTTGCTCATACGCTCGTTTGCTTTGGTGGACAGGAGCAGTGTGAGGACCAATGGCCACTGCGGCACTTCCAGGCCGTACATCGCATATTCTCGTAATTTTCTGCACATCGTAACAGGGCAGTCAGGTACCGGGACGCCTACATTTCCATTCTGACAATGAAAACCACTGAAATATAAGAAAGAGAATGGAAATATACTGCATTTTAGGCTCAGGTATCAGAAAACAAAACTTTCCCGCTGACGCACCTATGCCTGATATACCCATAAGAAAGATGATGTGAGAGATGGTGTCAGGAAAGGTGTATGATTTACCCATAACAAAGCGGGTACAAAAAGAATGGCTACAGTAGGATTATAAAATAAGCATCAGCTTTGAAACTGGTGTCTCTATTCATAAACCAAGACTTTCTGGTTGGAAACAACCAGAGCAAAGTAAAAAAATGGACCTCGGTTATGAATTTTGGCAGAAGTTCAAGTTTCTCCAAAGTCTGAGGCAGTCTGGACCAGGTAGCTCACCTCCTGGCAGGTGACAACCACCTTCATGTTTTGAACCCAGAGCTCAACTTTCTGGGGGTTGCGGTGCATTTGGGTACCGGCCTTTGGCTCACACACCTTTTGGGTTCACGGCAGGGCCTGGCAAAGGATCAATTTCAGAGTATGAGGTCACAGAGGTAGACATGAAGTCACAGCAGGGGAGAACTACTCTCTAAAAACTGTTATTTCAAAATGAAATGTCCAAGACATTGATCATTATGGAGGCCAACTGTAAAGGCTGGAGATAATGAATCGCTTATTAGAAATAATATAGTCACATAGGAAAATTCCAGGCAAGTGGTTCTGGTATAAATGATGCTGCTCAGCACTTTTTGGAGAAGCAGCCAAGTTTCCTTAACTATGGGCTGACCCTCAGATCATCTTCGGCTTCAGTGTCAGGCAGTCAAGCTTCCCGGGATGGCACTTGTGGACATGATGCCTGTTTGGCAAACCCAAAATTTCCCTGTAAAAGCAACAGTTAAACCCCCCGCCACCTCCTAACCGTCCTTGGTAATTCAAGACATTTCTTGCCCAGGGCATGTGTCATGGTTTCGACTGGGTTGGGGTTGACTTTCTCGCTAGCAGCTGGTCTTGTGCTACGTTTTGGATTTGGGATGAGAACAGCGTTGGTAGCGCACTAATGTTTTTGGTTGTTGCTAATGTCAAGGACTTTTCTGCTCTTCACACCACCCTGCCAGCGAGTAGGCTGGGAGCGCACAAAAAGTTGGGAGGAGACACAGCCGGGACAGCTCACCCCAACTGACCGAAGGGCTATTCCATACCATGTCACATCATGCTCAGTGTGTAAAGCTGGGGGAAGTGGAAGGAAGGGGGGGACATTCAGAGTTACAGCGTCTTGTCTTCCCAAGTCCCCATTACGTCTGATGGAGCCCTGCTTTCCTGGAGATGGCTGAACACCTGCCTGCCCATGGGAAGTGCTGAATGAATTCCTCATTTTGCTTTGTTTGCGTGCGCAGCTTTTGCTTTACTTATTAAACTCATGAGTTTTCTCTCACTTTTACTCTTCCCATTCTCTCCCCCATCCCAAATTGGAGCGTGAGCGAGTGGCTGCATGATGCTACTTGCTGGCTGGCGTTAAAGTGCCAGCAAATCCTCCCTGCCAGCGTCCCCAGTGTCCCCTGGTCTGGGTGGGATTGGGCAGCCTGGCAGCAGGTTCAGCTGGGTGGGAATTAGGAAGGACTTAAAATGAGGGGTCAGAGGGAGTCTGCAAAGTGCAAAAAGACTGTTAGTCCATACTGGGAGAATGCTTGCTTTTGTTTGAGCACAAAACTGGTTGTGAGAAAAGGGAATTCGGACCAAAGTGGTGCTGAGGGTTTTGTTTTCTCTCCCGTAGCCAGTGAGTGTGAACATTGATGTTTCCGCGGCTGTGGGCAGGCAGCAGGGGCAGCGAGCCGCTGCCGACAGTCACGTTTCCATACACTCTCACAACTGGAAATACTGCCTCCGTGTTGTTTCCAAATCACCAACGTCAGAGGGTAATTTGAGCAACTTATTAATGCTAAAGGAAAGTGCCTACATAAAAATCACACTTCACAGAAACGCTTAATCAGAGCTGCGTGGCTTTTGTTGGTCCATCCCCTCCGAGATGTGGAGGCACCTCATTCCCTCCAACTTGGACGCCTGCCAGGGTCCCCAGCACTTCTGGGGACACAGGTCCCACTCCCAGCTCTGTGACATGTGGGGCTGGGGGTGCCCCAGCTCCCCTCAGGCCCACGGTGGCCAAAGTGCCTGGACAGCCCCTGGGGAAGGTGATGTCCAAGAGCACGTGCTCCTCCACCTATCTTGGCTCTGTTCCACCATGGGATAAAACAACCACGAGTGTTTTTCAACTTGTGTCCCTTGTCTTGACATTCCCATAAGATACAGACCTGCCAAAAGCACTGGAGTCTTCATAGGTCCTGAGCATCACTATTGTTCATGGCTGTGGGTATGAGGCAATGGATGGGAAACTCTGCATGAGCCACCACCAATGGAGGCTTAAAGAAAGAAGCGCCTGCGGGAGCATTTTGGAAACCAGGGTCTGGTATTTCATTGAAGTGCTGCGCCTGATGGGAAGGATATAAACACAGCCATAAAAGAGATCCCAACGTCTAGTCCCTTCATTTCAAACTGCAAAGTCGGTAAGACTATTTCAATAAATAGTCAAGGAAGTATCTTCAATCAAGTGACAGCTCGTTCCCATACTGTAATTAAATTTGAAGCTCAATTACTATTGTATGTCAATGGCATAGATGGGATTATTAGAGGAAAATCCCCAGGGATGCCAAGACTGATACAGGGAGGTGGGAGGGAGACTTCAATGTGGGCTTTTATGGCTGTGCTGTAAAGCTGCAGGCTGTGCTGGTCCTGCTGGTCCCGGGCTGCACCCCTCGAGGCACTCATCGAGCATCAGCCAGGCAATTGCCAAAGAAATCGTGTCTCCTCCTTGCAAAGGGAGGTGCAAAGCTGCGTGCAAGCGGGCGTTAGCCCTGAGAAAATCAGGACGAGCTGGACATCAGCTTCTGGGGCTGGAGCAGGCGCTGCTCCCCACTACATCTCTGGGTTGTGCCCTTACCTGGCCGCCCTTTGCTGTGCCGAAGCGTGGCTGGGCGCTGCCAGGCAGCTCTAGCTGCGGGTGGAAAATCCAGCACGAACGTGCACTTGCATGCGATTAGCTTATTAGCCTGCCGGGTTGCCGAGCACCTCTTCTCCCCTTGGGAGGATGGTTTCTCCAGCTGCGGCAGAAGCACACAGCTGTGCCGGGCTGTGCCGGAGGGGCGGAGGGAGGCAAATCTCCAGCATCGGCACCGGCAGGGCTGAGGGCCTCCCGGGATGAAGGACCACCCCTCCCCATCGCTCCCTGAGGACAGGGTCGGACACGTCTGCTGGTGTCCAGCTTGCAGCTGTTTTCCCTCGGCTCATCTCTAGTTACTGCCCGAGAGCTGTGCTTCATCCTCGTGGCTTCCAAGTCCTTCAGCTGCTTCTCCTGTTTGTACTGAAGGAAGGGAAAAGGGACCAAAGCCTAAACTGTGTGTTCCCACTCCAGGGGACAAACAAGAAGAGTATCATCACATTTTTTTGGCTTGTCTTTCATTAAATAATTAAAAAAATATCTTATGTTTTGGAGAACCTGGGTGGTAATCTTGAACACAGGGGTTCAGACTGCACATTGGTGGGAGGGTGCAGCAACCGTAACCAACTTGAAGCCTCAGCGCAGTGTAAGCTCAGGGCACTTTTGACTATGGTGCACTTCTCGTTGGAAAGCGGGGATGTGGGGTTTTTTTCCCCCCATTTGACTTTGTTTGTGAAGTTCAAAAGAAACCGGTGCCTCTAAGCTGCCAATATATAAGTCTAAGATAATAAATATATTTTTCACCAAAAAAAATGGTAGTGATGGAACACACACACACAAAAATCCCCATTCTAATGCAATCCAGAATTTACACGATAATTTTCTTTCTTAAAAAATGAAAGGTACCTTTCCGTTAACCCTCCTTGCCAAGTTATGTTCTGCTGTGGAGGATTTTCTTGCCCTTGTCTTTCCTTTCCAGCTGCCTGTTCACGTTCCAGGTGTCACAGCTTCATGCTTATATTTCTTTCCAGCCCTGCATGAAGCAATGCCAGGATTGCACAAAACAACAGCTTTTCATAAGCCCTTTACCCTCCTGCTTTGAGTTTCCAGCATGGGACACTGCAGAAAGCCTGATGCTGAGGCTTTCAGAGGAAGTCATGGATTTGACCAGCTGCCCATGACCAGCCAACGTGACCACAAGCTTTACCATACCACCACCACACTGTTGCTGGTGCTTGGTGGCCAGCAGCAGGGCGTGCTCCATGCCCTGCTTTCTCTTCATGCGTGTCGGTAGGCACGCGATGATGTCCCCCCCGGTGCTGGACGCACACCCTATGGATGTGGGTTTACACTCCAAGTCTTCTCTGAGCAGAGCAGCAGTGACTGCTGCAGCTTCTCCTTACTGCGCTCTCAATGGGCTTTGGTCTCAGTGCTGGGGATCACCTCCAGGCACGAGAAACCAGCCCAGGCCCCATTGTCTCCTCCGCACTTCATCCACCGCCAAGGAAAGTGCCAATTAGTGCCAGCTGTGCTGGACTCCTTGTTGCAGGGCCGAGAGGGCGCCTGGATCCGGCCCCCCTCTCTTGTTTTCTCTGTGCAGCATCTTACTCCCTGATCCTGCCCATTGATGTCCAGGGATTTCTTTTAAAAAAAAAAATAAAAAAAATCCTTATCCAGGCAGCTTGATGTTCAGTGCCCTGTTTTATTTCATGTTTGAAATATAATAGATTATTATTAAAATAAAGCATTGCGGTAATAACTTCCCATAGTATGAGGATGCTGAGGAAGCCAGAGCACTTCAGAGCTTGGGGGATTTGCAGCCCTCTTGCCCCTCTGCACTTACTGGTCCCATGGCTGCTTTCTGAGTCCAGCACAACTGGCAGGAGAAAATCAAGAGGCATCTCCTACGAGTAAATACTTTTGGGTTTCAGACAGTTGCCAGAGTCAGGGTGCCGCCAGAGTCTGGGTGCCACCAGAGTAAGCTGTCTGAGATGGCACCAAACAGCAGCGGCACATTTCTCAGCACAAATTAGCTTGTTTAGCCACGATTCCCGAATGATGGGCAGCTTTGCTGGTGTTTAAGCCATCCCACAGGAGTGAGCCGGTTCATATATGCCCATCCTCTCATGACTGGAGTGCTGGTGAGAGGTGTGCAGGTGTGTTTGAGCTTGATGTGGGACGTCTGCCCTCCTGTGAGATGTCACTCTCAGCCTTGAGGTGCACCGGAGTGTACTTTGGCACCAGGGCACCATGCCACCCTCGGGGCCATCCTGCCCCGCTGGGGCTGCCGGCGGGTGAGCAGGATTCAGGCAATGCCTTTATGACCTGGGATGGTCTGAGCTGAGGCGGTACAAACTAGTCCTATTCCTAACGAGCAGCGACTTAATTTCAGCGTCACAGCGCAGGATGGAGTCAGGCAGAGAAGCTGGAGGTGGAAAGATTTTGCTATGGAGCAGGGGACAAAGCAAATGATTTTTTTTCTTTTTTTCTGAAGCCATTGCTTTATCAAACAAATCGCTTTCACCAACCTGTCAGTAATTCCCCGGTGCCAGTTAGCTCTTCCAGATTCACAAACGGCATGTGGAAAACACCTTAGCCGGTCATTTAGCCATAGCGTATTTGCAATTTATAGCTTACTTCCTTAGAGCCCTGCTAAGTCATTAAGCAGCCTTGTGGTTTGAGCAATGGTTTAGGAGCCAGGAAAATCGAGGATGAGTCACTTGCTCACGCACTGGTGACCTGAGCAAATCAGTTGACCTCCTTGTGCCGGGGCTGTGATACTGGCCACGAGGAGCCGGCTCCCCTGCAGAAGTCACGGGCTTGCCTGGCTCTGGCCAAAAGCAAGCCCCTGGCCCTGGCGGCAGTGTGCAGTGCACGGCCTGGGTGTCCCAGAGCCAGGACCCCGCAGAGCTGCACCCGTTCGGGCTCCCTTGGCGGGGGTGCCAGCCTCAAGCCCTTTGGAAGCCAGGGAAAGACTTTCAGAGATTTCAGTGCGCTTCAGATCAGGACTCGCTCGCTTCCCTCCAGCATCTGTCTGGCTTTTGAATAGCTTGTATAATAAGTTATAAATGACAATTAAAACATAAAATGAAGAGGGGACCAGATGGCTCCAGGCAACATTTAAAAATACCAAGACTATTTCTAAATGCAGATCACCAGATCCAAAACAGCCCTGGGCAGACTTAGCTGAAGGTTATTTGCTGGCCTGGCTGAAAGGACATGTGTGGTCTCAATCAGTTCTCAGAAGATGCTGTTAAAATGACATTTGCTGGCAAAGGCCGGAGAAAGGCCCATGTCTCAGGCAGTCCTGAGGACACAGACCTTTGCTCCTCTCTTTTAAGGGGTTGCTGAAGGCTGTTGGGTGAGCAGTGACAAAGGCAAGTAGGATCGATGTCCCTGTTTCACCCTGAAGAAGGTGAAATGCTGTGCTGGAGATCGGATCAGGGGAGAGGAGCTGTGTGATGTCTTGACTTCCCAGCCATCTTCTCCTAAGGATGTGGCTGCTCTCCCCGTGGGTGTTATTGCTGCGGATACCTACCACCAGCAGTGACAGCGCTTTGTTCCCTTCCCTGCCACTTCAGCTGACATAACCTCTGCCTCCAAAAATTTGGCCAGATGGGAAAAATTACAGGGACCCTGTAAGATAATTTTTCACTTCACTGGGGAAACTGTGCCTGTGAACCCCTGGCTGAGGGAAGGCTACTGGAAAGGGAGCTCTCACCAGCAAAACTAAGCAAAATGAAAGGCATTTCCAGAAAAGAAGAGGTGATCTGGCACCACGATACTTGCCTAGATTCAGTGTCAGTGCAGCTGGGACACGTTCAGCCTATGAGACAACTTTGTGCATGTCCTCCTTGCCTTGGAGGCGATGGGCCTGGTGGGGAGGTGGGCATGGGTCTGCGTCCACACAGGCTCAGTGGCCAACAACCCCAGCCACCATGCAAGGCCAGGTGCTTAGAGATGTGACCTGCTATTACAACGTCTGTGCTGCAGAATAAGCTTCACATCCAGAGGTTGCATTAGACTGGATTCCCCTCTCCTGGAGAGATGAAAACCAGCATGGCCCATGGGGAAGCAGGACTTGGACTGAAGTTTGAGCTAGAGGAGAACCAGCTAGCAGATACAGCCCATGTCTTACTCGCAGGAAGACTTCCAAGCTGGGTTAGCTACCTTTACCGGCTCTATGCCACAGCTTACAGAGAAGCAGATGGAGAAAACTCTACGGCCTGCACTATACAAGATGTTCAAGTAGATGATTACAATGGCCACTTCGATCTTTCTAATTAATAGTTCCATTTTGCCATGTTCAAAATAAGCTTGATTATCATTTTCTTTTGCTTTTCTTTTTCCTCTCTTGTATACGCTTCCACCTCCCGCTTTCAGCTGAGCCCGGAAGGAGAAGTATCACGTTACTATGAGAGAAGCTAGTTTTGTGGTATTTCCATCCCATCCAGAGCCAGGAAACACGGGCAATTTTGCAAGACAGCTTGTACTCAGTAAATTTCCAGCTCAGTTTATATTTCTGTATTTATTTAGATTTGTGCTAACCATGTAAAAGAGCACTCATCCCAAGTGAGGTGCTGCGGACAGACTTTCAAAAAAACAGTTTTCATAGACCAAGGACCCTGAGCAACAGGATTTTCACTGGATTGGTAGCTTCTGTCTAAGTCCTTTCTTCTGAAAACACCCAAGATTGACAAAGACATGGACAGTCAACTTCCGATAACGCTAACTCTTTACTCAAAAGTAAACTTTTAGTAAATCCCACCAGTAAAATCACCATTCTGGCAACATTTTCCTGTACCCTTGAGACCTTCCCTTGAACTTCTCTTCCTTCCTTTCTGTCTTCTGCATGACAAATTTTATCTGTAACACATCACATTTACAACTCTCACAGTCTTTGGCTAGGTGCGTGATACCCCCGTGAGCATCTTCCCACCTCCCAGTTGAGCAGCTGGGGACCTGGGCAGATGTTTACACTTGCATGGGAAGAACACGACAGCTCCAGGGACCAAATTCTCCTCTCTTGACTCCTCTTCTCCTTCAGCAGCAAAGTCCTGCCACAGGCAGAAAAATCTGCATTTCCCATGGGATGGCAGCACTCACAACACCAGCTGTTCTGCTTGTTTAGGTCTGCAGCCAACCCATCCTTATTTCTACATGCCAGTGTTCCCAAATACCCTCAGATTGAGTTGCGTGTGCGCAAACCACACACGCTCATATATAACACATACACCCTCAACTCTTAAAACAGAAAGATGAAGGGTTGGGAGGGATTTTTGGAAGCACCAAGAATTCTGCTGTCTTTATCAAATTAGGGTGAAAACTTTCATGCCAGATAAAGCCACCACTACAGCTCCCTGGTGGGCTACAAATGAGCCTGAACCAACCTCAAAGCCAGCAAAAGTTGACTTGAAAAAAAACAAAACAAACTCTGAGCCAGCTGCCATCGTTCAACACCAACTCAAGGCTGAAAATGGGGTTTTTTGAACCCTGTTTCAAAGTTGCCTTGTGCTCTTCTGAACACAACCGTGGGTCTCTGCAACAGTGCCCAAGTTAACATAGTTCCCAGGTGTTTCATGCCGTAATGATGGTGGGGCGCAGAAGAAAGAGCAAGCGAATATACCCTTATATCTTTGGTAAGAGAGCAAATGCTCCTAGGAGAGGATTGTGAAATTCAGGTTGACATACCACAGTTGAAGGCCATTACACAAAACGATGACAATTTGCCAGAGTCCACAGTTTACATGGCAACTCGGTGCTATTGGGAACAAGGCCTATAGAGCACGTTGCAGACCTTGGGGGCCAGAAGGGAGTATTTCATAAAGGGATTTGGAACCTTTGGGCTGTAACTGGATCCCCACACCGCTCTTGCCATCTGGATGAAATCACAGGGTTTTGAACAGGGAGGTGACAGGGCCCACATAAAGCAATGCCTCGGTTGACCCCGCAGCCTTGCACATGGGTGTGAGGGTTGCCTCAGCGAAGGCCACACGGCTGTTCCCCGCCATCGGCCGCAGCAGGAGCCCTGCTCCCTGCTTCCCAAGGCAACGGCACGGCTGCGACCATGCCCTCCTCCACCACAAGCCACCACAGGGCTGGGGCTGGGGCTCAGCCTGGCTCAGGCAATGGATCTTGGCTGGCTCCCACCACTGGGGCACAGTTTTCTTCCAGCAGATTAGGTTAAAATTTGGAACAGAAGCTGTTCATCTCTTCATATCAACTTCGCCATCTCCACAGTTTGTTTAACAGGCTATAGAGGGCTTCAAACTCCACCCAAGGGGCTGACGATTGTGCAATAATTTACCACAAGGGTTGTTAAAGAAACCTCCTGCTTATAGCAAGTCAGCTACTGAATGTCTTAGTTGACAATATGATCTACGACATTTAAACAGAGTTATTAAAGTCATAAGGACAAGAGACTGCCAGTTCGACCGTCCTCCTACAGATTTAGCTTATTGGTTTGGCTTCTCAGGTAACGGCCCGTGGTTCTGGACGTGCCCAGGTCTCACCTTACCTGAGCAGCAGCGGATGAAGGCAGAGACACGGTGAGATGTGGGGGTCATGGAGTAAGAGACCTACTGTACAAAAAAAAAAAAAAATAAAAAGAGGGTAAGTGTTGGCTGTTTGCAGCAAGAGAAACACGTTGAAATAGCAACGTTACAAAGGCTATTTGTCTTGTGCCTCGCAGCTTCCTGCTTCGGACTAAAAAAGTACAGCATATAAATAGAGCGGGCAAGTGTGAACCGATGATAGCAATACAGTACCCCACATTTAAAATCCCTGGAGCTCGAGTTTCTTTCGACTCGTTTGGGATGATTTTGTGCAAATACGGAACGTTCAGTTACGGGTGCCTGCAAACAGGACTCACGCTGCCGGTCACTCCTTCGGGCATCCCGGGACAGCAGAGAGGTTAGCAGCCTTAAATCTCAGTTTTCTCCACTTAAAAATAAACTTGGCAGCCCTCCCCAGAAAACAAGCATGCTCTTCCCAAAGAAAACATCCTTGCCTGCAGATGCTTTTGTCACAGCAGCGGCGACGGTGGAACCAAAGGAGCCGAATTTGCTCATCGGCCACACCGGCGGGAGCCCACTGACGTCTGCACGGCTGATGCCGAGGGAGACATTTGCTCCCTGAAATGCCTTTTGAATTAAAATGTACCTTTGGGGAAAACATTTTAAAAAAGAGAAGCCTCAGCATTAGGTTCTCAGTTCTGCATGCGAAACTGCTCCCATTTGGGCTTAGGAGCTTAGTTCTGGTTTGGGGGCTTTTTTAAAAAAATATGACTGTAATCTTAGGTTGAAAGTTTACTGTACAAAAATCCATTTTCTCTTAGGACATACTTTTTGCAGAATGATCTCAGAAACCTAGTAGCAAACAAGCCCCTTTCTATTTAACTTTAAAGTCATACCACAGAATATGAAAGAAAGTTAATTCTACCCAGAAACTCAGAAGGTTGGTATAAAGTGCACTGAAACAACAGCATGCTCTATTTAATAGGATATTTCTTATTAATTAATTAGCAGACTTCTCACTATGAAGAAGCCTCATTCTTTGCCTCATAAATACTGACTTTCTGTAATAAACACAGCTGGAAAAAAAAAAAAGGCAAGCACTTGTATGTCATAGTTCTCCTGTCACAGGTTTGTAGGGTGCTTCCTTTTTTCACAAGACCGCAGATTTCCTCAGCCTGAGTTGTCTCAGTTGAGAGAGACAGTGGTTGTCGGCTGTTTGTCTTCCTCAATCCTTTCACCTAGAAGAGAGGGGAAAACCCCTGGTCTCTCTCTCAACGTGCTACTTGAAGGAGCTACATGAAAAAAAAAAAAAAAAAGCACCAAAAAACTCACACACGCAAAAGCCCCCACCCTAGTAACAGAAGTCGCATCAAGGTTTCAAGCCTTTAACCTCTGCATTTGTATCGTTTGAGGGTGGGATTTCCAAAATTAAAGTCTTGGGCTGGCACTGGGAATGCGTGATGGGCAGGGAGACTCCTAAGCAGCACCAGCAGTTCTGTCTTGAAAGGCCATTCCCTGGCAGAGACACACATCCCCTACACGGGCACGTACACCAGTGTGTGTATCACATGCTCTCTGCTGCTTGCGAGCACGGCTGACAGCCCTGGTGGGACTGCCCTACTGCTCCCACGAGGGACATGAAGATGGGACGTCACCTCGCTCCTGCTGCCTGCAATACGTGATGCTCAGGATGCTCAAAGCCTCGCAGTGAGTCCTCGATGCCTCACGTCAGACCCCAGGAGGCAGCAAGATCTTCCCCCGGCGCTGAGCTAATGTGCCTCAGGCACCAGCAGAAAACCCTGAGGCTGTTCGCCTTGAGCTGGTTCCTCTCCATCCGTGACACTAATATCCATCACGATGCCTGTGTCCGCCCCACCTTCAGCAAGGGCTGCCCCTGGCCTGCCAGGAACGGACTAAACAAAAAGCACTTGAGCAAATTATAAAGCTAACCACCACCCAACCTCCAGGAAAGGTGGCAATCTGAGCCATTCTCCTGAACGGAACAATTTGTGCCTGACATAAAATAAATCCTCGCTTTCATTGCTGGATTCAGCCTCCGTCCATTCAGGATGCTGGAAAGAAAACGGATGCATACCCACAGCCTGGTCTCCCATGCAAAACAACCGACCTGGGTTTCCCAGCAGTCTTCAGTTCAGCAACACATTTCCGTGCACCTCGAGCACCAAGAATAAGTGAGACAGACGTATATAAAATGACACACTTTATTAAAAGTTACATTCAGCAGCAATGGACATACTTACTTAAGTAGATTTTAACTGTCAAGGAGCTTATAATTATAAATCCTTCTAAGGCATTAAAAGCTCTTAGATGTTTTAACTTCTTTGCAATCATTTCATATAAATAGGTAAGGTAAATGATACTTGCCTAAGAAGAGGATACCCCAGCTGCATTAAACAAAGATATACATATAAATATATGTATAAAATAATGATTTTTTTGTTATAAACTCATTGATGGGGATATTTCACAATCTTTAAGGCTCGGACTCTGGCCCCGCAACTATTATTCACGTAAGAAGTCTCCTGTTTAAAGTTACCACGTGTGAGTGTACAGATTGCTCCCACAGATGAGAGCTGCAGGGCAGGGCCTAAGCTTTGGCAGAATCAGCAAAAATGTCAAAACACTCAGTGAAATGTATTTACAATCTGTGCAAGCAGCATCACCTACTGTTATTGATTATGGAGGTGTCCCTCTCGGAAGCTATCGACAGCAGAAAGGCACTGCGGCAAAAGCTAATTGGCATCTGTCAGCTCTTAGTTTTTGACGTTGTAGCTCTCCCTTCTGAAGAGCGGTATTTGGGCTCTTGAGCCTCGGGGACGTCATTTGGGGTGCGAGACAGAGAGAGAGCACCAGCAGCGTGCAACTGCAGGCCTGAGCTCAGGGCACAAACGCAGCGAGTCTCAAGTTTTTCCGGCTCCAACAGCAGAAACCTCCCTTGATGTGCAGTGGTTCATGTGCTTTTTCCGAGTATAAACAAGAAAAATGCCAACCACTTCCAGTATTAGCCAACCACCCACCCCCCCAATAAATAGCGGTCGTTTAATTTAGCTTTGTTCCATTAAACTGTGCTTTATGTCTCTAATAAGCATATATGTGAGGAAGAGGAAATTTGGTTGAAAAAGAACCCGTGACTAGATCTGATGACCTGCACAAACTAATTTGAATTAATACAGCTGCAGGGTCTGATTCTCTACCAACTTACCGCTGACTTTACATTTGCGTGCAACTCCTTTGGCTTCGCGACGTAGACAAGAGGTCTAGCCAAGAAAGGCATATCTGGCTTTATGTTACACTGGTGGCTGGTTACCGCATGGCCTGTGGCTGACGCAAACTCCCAGAATCAATTCACCGCAAGTTTCTCAGCGCTGAACGCCAACTGGTACGTGAAGCCCCATCCTCACTGGCAGGCGAGGCTTACGAAAGGGGTTTTCACCACCAGAGAGATGCTGGAGCAGTTGCATCAAGACCTCATACACAGTAAGCGTGTAGGAAAGGCACATTATTCCTAAAATATCCGTCGTTCATTGAAGACATTGAAGACAATTGCTTTTCTGTATTCTGCTTTGACCTAGCAGCTTTCCTACCATCAGCTCCCTGTGTCTCAGCTGCACCTGCTCTGATCTCCAAAGTAACAAAAGGTTACTCCAGACTCTGGTCTTACTCCAGCCTCGGAAGCAAAAACGCAGCAATGACCAGCTCAGCCCAGCTCCCGTTGCCTCCACGCACTCCCTCTGCCTGGGACGCAGCTGACGTCTGACTGCAGCAAGGCTGCGAGCCCGACACCGGCAGAGGAACTGTAGACAGCTCAGTCTCCCTCTGCTCACTGTCACTGGCCTTGTGCCATTCCTGATAACCACCACGTGCTCTTCACCTTAGCACGTGGAGGCAGAGCGCTGGCTGGATGTGGGAGAATTTCTTGCAGGAAAAATAGACGCTAAACCTGGAAATGGCCACCACCTCTCACAACCAAGATGCTCTATGGACTAAAGGACAGTCAACAGAAAGGTTTTCTTTCAGTGAAATACACAAATCCCTGCTTTCCGTGCAATGTTTTTGAAGGACACAATTGAAGCCAATGGGAATTGTTTTAATGGTAGAAGAATCAGACCCTGAAGTACATTATTTTTATCGCAGCCACCTCACTGGCACAAAAAAGAGATGGTTTCCAAGAACAGGTTTGAGTTTGAGATGAAGAGAGGGAAATGCCCCTTCCTTCCCTTTGCTCTAGGTCTGTTGGTTTGAATTGTGCCTTAAATAGGACATCAGAATTTCTTCAGGCAGAAACTAGAAATAGTGGAGCCAATACTATTTTCACCTTTGATCAAAATGGCTTTTATAACAAAATGGAAATGTTACAGGGGGGAAATCATTGCAAACATGTTTGTGTTTAAGGAGTGACTCCACGTAATGGAGGTGCATTTTCAAATGCACCAAGGACAATTAAGTACCCAAAACCCACTGAACATGAAAGTGAACTGGGACCACAACTCCCACTTGTGCCCCCAAAATCTTCTCCTAAAAGAGAGAAGACCTCTCTTGGGCTTTGTGGAAACCCTTTAACTTTTCTTTTAAAGCCATCCCAAGAAGTACAGAATACAGCAGAAACCTGCACAGCTGACTCAGCTGCCACCTTTTGTAGAGCGTAGAGCTGGAAGGAGCTCCTCTGGCATTGCCCCCTGTCCCCACCGGCCAGGCCGGTGGAGAGAGGCCACTCCTGCAAGCCCCTGGAAGAGGAAGGGTGGGAAAAGGCAGGCTAAGCTCATGAGCTTTAACTCAGAAGAAAGCTGGCAAAATATGGTGCTTATTTACTCAAGTCAACTCTCACAGAAGATGAGTTTACCAAAGGTAATGACACCATTACAGCTCCATACAGAAAGAAATTTCTAAGCGTTTTAAAAAAAATAAAATCCCATACATGCTTCAAAGTACAGGTATAATTTTTTTTTTTTTTTTATGAATCCTCCATTGGAAATTGAATTTAAAACACAGTTTAACTCCTCAGTATGTGAAATCTCACGGCCACATTAATCGAGAACATCTGAAGCCAGGAGAAAGAAATCACTTCCAGTTATGTTGTCAGTGTTATGTGCATAACATTCCCACAGCTGTAGATCCATTGTGCTCCATGTTATAAATAAGAAATTGCATGGTGACAGCTAAAATTCAAAAGCGTTAATGTTTCTCTTTGCAACTCTTTTTCTATTTTTTCTTATTTTTTTTCCAGTCTTTTGAGGTTTCTCCCCTTTCCCTCCTAGTAGAAGTTACTTGAAGCAACATTATTGCTTACCCAACTGACATATTTACGGTAATTAAAAAATAGTAAATGCCAAGCAAATATGACTAATGTTGCTATTTGGCAAATAAGCCAGAAACGTCTTCTATTGATTACGAACCAGGCTGTCGTATTTGCGTTAATAAAGATTTCTCTTTCTTCTGCTCATCTTGGTTATTCCAGCGCTTCGGGGAGAAGTCTCAAGGCAGCTCTAAGGATGCGGCCAAACGCTGCCCCGACCACTGTCGCACACGACAGCTACCACCGAAGCCATCGAGTTGCAGAGCGCAAACGCAGCTGAGTCGGGCCCGTGAACGAATACAAACGAGCTCCCTTGTATCTCTCACATTCTAGGTTGTGGTCCTTTTCAACCATGAAAAACAGCTACAAATTGTTCCCAGAGATAAACCACTTAACATCTTGGCACTTGGTTGTTTTTAACTTTGTAACAATAGGCACTGTTCACTCCTCTCAATCTCAGCTTTTTATTCTATAATAAAGCAGGAATACTGATGAAAGGCTAGTCACGGCTTCTCCCCGTGGTATCAGGGTGGTGGCATGTGATGATTCACATGGGGTGTGTTTGATCCAAGAAAGCCCAGCCTCTGCTTATTCTTCCTTTGTTCTGTCATCTAAGGTGGAAAGGCAGAGAGAGACAAGTTGAGAATTTTTGTTCTGTATTAATCTTTTTTTTTTTTACTATTATTTCGCAGTCAGAGCAAGATACATATAAGCAAAACAACAGGGAGTGGAACTCTTTTCTTCAGCATTGAAAATTACAAGTAAGAGATGCCTTTGAAGTGGGAGATCTGTTTCCTGCAAAGTATGGACATTTTATGCTCATTTGTGCATTATTGTTATCCAGCGGCAGGTCTTACAGTGTATCACTTGCGCTGCTATCGTGTTGTGTAGCCCTGCAGAGGGTCAGCATTTGCACTTGGTGCTGTACAATCACAGAATTAAAAGACGGTCCCAGCAGCCCCAGAGGGTTTAAATTTAAGCCAGGAGAGAACAGATGCAGCCAGAGGGGGGATGAAAAAAACCCACCGGGACGGTATGGGTAAGCACAATATGCAGCAGTCTCAGCACATCCAGCCTAAACCTTTGTCGAATTTTTCACAGGGAAGAAGAGTTTTAAGGAGGGTTTTGAAGGGGGATAATTAGATAACTCTGTCGATGCCACTGAAATGCTTCCCATAAAGAAAACACAAAGATGCTTTTCTGAAACTGTAATGAGCAACCCAGAGGTGACCAGCATCTTTAGCAAAAAAAGGAGCTGGTCTTTTGATCCTGAAGTGAGAGAAAACATGTAAGGTGGTTTTGACAGGAGCAGGGCTTTAAGGGAGGCCAGCAGCTTGTGCTCCGTACCGGAGAGAAGAGGGAGCCCCAGGAGGAGCACAAAGACAAGGGTGACACACGCAAAGCAACAGGCTCGGCAAATTGTTTTCACAACAGCGCTGCTGATATTCTTAGTGGAGGAAAAAAATCCAAGTGTTGGATTCAGAAAGCTTTTCTGCTGATTCCCATCAGTACGCAGCTATTTCTGACGCTACACCTTTTTTTATTCCTGGGTTATGCAGTACCCGCATATGCAAAGCCCGTCATCGCTTCTGCAGTTTTCCCTCTGTCCTCGCACACTCACTGGGAGGATTTCATAACTAATTCCCCCTCGGCTTTTCTCCTTACCTGTTCTCTGCTGTTGCTAATAGCGTACAATTTCATTCCAAACCCGTATCACTGTATCTACTCAGAAAGCTTACTGGAGGGAAAGAGAAAACCTTTCTAAGACAAAAGTCTCTTTTGTAACACTGTCCTGACTGTGACCTGATGAAAGCCAGCGCGTTCACCCACACGCGCTCACGTTGCTACCCGCTGCAGGGCACTTACCTGTTCCTTGAGCTCAGCAAGCTGACTGGAAAGCTGTTTTACGAGGCTCATGGTTGACTCCAGCCTCTCTTGCAGGTTCCTGATTTCGTTTTGCTCGCTATCGCCTTCATTGCTAACCAGGGACATGGCTCTCATCCGAGGGAACCAGTCCAAATTCTTCTCCTACATGGGTATTAGAAAAATTAGTAACGTTAATAGGGGTTTATGCAGTGCTACTAAGCTGAGACTAGAGAAGGAGAACTCTGAAGGACTTCTACTCAGTGGATGACACACAGCAAGTGAGCCTAAGCACTATAAATTCAGAAGGTATTTTACGGAAGCATTTTTATTCTTGGTTCTCCTTAGCTACAAGGCAGGCACCAACTGGAAAATCTTGGTTTCCCCCCAGCTGCACCTGTATTGCAGCGTGGGCAGTGTTGGCACATTCATCCATGGCTCTGGCATGCAGAAACGCCCGCTGGGTCAGCTCTGGGGAGAATTCTCTGGTACACTAGCACCAGGAAAGCCCGAGTGCTCCCCGTGCTTTGCTCTTAAGTGTATGCAGGGACACATTTCCCCACTGTCTCTTCAGCTTGGCTGGCCTCCATCTATTTCGGCCGTCCTTGCAGCAATGTCAGCGACCCGACATCAGGAAAACAAGACAAGCCAGAGTCCTCTCCAGACTGGCCTGGAGTGTGCCTACTGCAAGAGCAGAAGGACCTTGGATTCAGCTGCCCACAACAGAAAATTTGGGGTCCTGGGAACAGCTTAGGCTTCATTGTGCTGTTGAGATTGTACACCTTAGGTAAACACAAGCACAACCCCATGGCCAAGGGCTAACCTGCTAGGGATCAAGCACTACATGGAATAGCACTGAAATGGGTGGACTCAGGCTATGAATCCAGTCATAATAAAAATACTGTAAGCAGATATGAGTCAGGAAGGTGCTGCGTATCAGCAGGAGCCTGAATTTTCTCCATGGCTCGGGGGCACAGATATTTGTGTGCAAAGCGTAACAGACACAGGAGACTGATGGGCTCGAGCCCAGGAGGAGTGGCAACCATGTGGCAAGCAACCCGGTTTGCCTGAAGGCACGAGACAAAGGAAACAGGTCCTGTAGCTGGCGATGCGTTACATCAACGCACCTCTGCCCTCCACCTTGGGGAGGATGTGGTCAGATCATATGCGCGATGTTTTGCAACGGGCCCCTATGGACACGTGCACTTGATATCTTTAGAAGAGAAACAGAATGAGCCGAAGTGTGTTTCTTCCAGTGTCCTGCACTGTGAATGGCCCCGCAGAAACAGCACTATATTGAAAAGGAGGAAAGTGAAGGAGATTTTTCCAGAAGTCCACCTACAAGACTCCTGGCAGGCAAGAGCTGTGCTACTTATCTTGTCCAGGCTTGGTATTTGGTACAGTTTTAAGTTAAGTGCATTGAACTTACTGTAGTCTCAGACTTTGCCTCACCACAAAAACAGAAAAGCCAGCGATGATTCTGCAGTATTTCCAGCTGGGCAGCCGTACCTGAGCAGGGTCCACACGGGGTTGCCTGGCAAAGCCGTGAGCCCGGGGATGTGCCAAGTGAACACAGCTTTATCGTGCTTCCAGAGAGAGTTGCTTTCAACTGTGTAGTGCTCTGCCCTGCTCATCAAACCCTCTCCTCTTACAGTAATATAGTTCAGAAACAACCAAGCTAACCCTCGGTAAGCACAGAAGCACTTATAGTATTCATGTTTTTCCACTATTTGTGTTAGCCCAGTCCCCTCTGTTACCATGAATAAGACTAAATGCAAAGCTATAAGAATTTTGGCTTGTTTTTTTTTTAAACTCAAAACTTCTAATGAGTTTTTGTCTGGCTGTGCAACCTCTGGTCCTGTCGCTAAACCAACAAGATGTTCAGGGAATAAGACCGTGCCCCTCTGTTGCATTTTGCAGCCAGGGCTCAGTCAGCCGTGTGCCCTGGTGGAATGAGGCCTTTTTCCTCGCTGCCCACTTTTTAAGCCTCGTGATCTCATTATGACAATTTACTGTGGTTACGCATGATGCCATTTTCAATGGGTCATAACTCATTCAAATCAAAACCTGTTTTCACCAGCTCCGCTGGTGAGCTCGAAAGGAGCGCACGTGACCCTCCCTGCTGGATATCCCCAGCGGACACACGGAGCGGTAGACTCCTATTTCTGCTGCACGCGTTTCTGCTTACAAGACCAGTATTCATTTTCCACGAGTATGGTCTGATATTCATTTTAAATTTATTTTGGCTAGGATCTAGCAGAGCATTCATCACGTGCCTAGCGTTAAGCACAGGTGTACTCATTTATACTAAGCTTAGTTTGTGCACAGTGCCTTTCTGGATCAATGCCTTTTTTTTTTTTTTATTTTTGCAAAACGTTTGCCAGCAAATTTGTCTGCCACTACAGGCACAGAAAGTTAATTCAAAGGAGCTACAGCGAACAGAGCTGGGCTTGTATCTGAGTGTTTCCTGGAAAGCTCTGGTATCTGCACCCATTACAGCTTCCCTTGCTTGAAGCATGTGAAGATACCGAATGCAAGGCCACATGGCCACAGGAGCCAGCTGAGGGGCCAGGAGCCCATTTTGGCAAGGCTCACCATAACGCCAAAGCTTCTAAAGCCAAGCTGCACAGGGAGAGCAATCCGAGACTCCATCATTGCGGTTCTCGTGTTTGCCGAGTACTGCTGCCAGGATTGTGAAATGCACTTTGCTAGTTTTGTTTTCCATCTGCCACTCCCTCGCTCCTCCAGGACACAAGGCAGAGACCGCCGACTGCCTTGGAAAGATTTTTGTGGACTGACCCTCCACAGCACTGCGGCGTCCAGAGGAACACCACACAAATCCGTGTGGATGCCGGACATCCCGGCTCAGTGGGCTTGCATCTCCTGAGGCTCCCTCCTCCTCAGCACAACATTATACTTCTGGGAAGAGGGAAGACCAGGAGCAAGTGAAGACAGGGACAGAGCGCACAGTACCTCACCTGCTGCCACACGATGCTGCGGTGATGATGGTAGCTCTTCAGGTAGAACCATATGCCAGCTCGTCTTGGCCACCACAAGCCCCAGAGTCACAGGAGCTCAATGACAGACT
This sequence comes from Ibidorhyncha struthersii, assembly GCA_013398815.1. Lineage (NCBI taxonomy): Eukaryota > Metazoa > Chordata > Aves > Charadriiformes > Charadriidae > Ibidorhyncha > Ibidorhyncha struthersii. The sequence goes on along the minus strand of VZSZ01007058.1, from coordinate 255,858 downwards.
CCGCTCATTCGTGTGTGCCTAGCTTTGCCTTCCCAGCAACGCTGTGATAATCTCTCCCAAGAAAGAAACCCAGTCGTGGTTTAGCTACAGACCAAGAAGATCTGGGCATTTTTGGCCAAAATGTTGTGGAGATCAAGCGAGGACTCGATCCAAGTTCAAAGAGAAGCTGATGGGTTTACATGGTTCTGCGAGCTCACAAAAAGATGCTACTGACTTCTGTAGCTTTTCCTGGCAGCAGAGAGGCACCAGGTCAAACAGCTGACCACAGGTCTCTCGCTTGCCAGTCCCAAGTGCTGTGTTGGGTGCAGGCAGGACTTGGCTTCTTCGTTCTCAACTGCGTATACATCTCATGAAATCCAGTCCAGCTGTGTGTCTTTGTCATGCAAAGTGTCAGAAAGATTCAAAATTCTGTAGGTCAGCAGGAAACACATTCTAGCCTGCCAACCTGTCTTTAACTTAAAATACTTACCTAGCTTTCACTGACAGTTCCACTATAGTGCATGCAGTCGGTACATTCCCTTGCTGAACTGCATGTTTTTCCTGGTCAATATTATCTTACTTTTTTCACTGCATTATGAACTGCAGAACTTTATTAAAGGGCAGCATGAAAGTTAGCTCTGGCCCACAGCCCTGTTTGCTGAGCCTATACCACAAACAAACAGCAATTGCTGCTAGGGACAAAAAACTTTTGATCACAAACCTGCCAGGATCCAGAAGGCAAATAGAACAAGGCTCCTCTGCTGAAAATTTTAGTGATCTGTAAGTGTTCACGGGGGGACAGGCACTCTGTGACTGCTCAGCTATGGGAAAGCTATTTTTACTTCAAGGTAATTGCTTGTCAATTAACTGGAGGTAGTTAACATGTTTGTACAACCCCAAACATTTGTTCTGGGACTTAAATGTTTATGGGCTCGGTCCAGGGTTCACCTTGACCAACAAGCACATGTTAAAGCTGTAACATGCCTCCTCTACGCCGCAGGTGCGCTCCTGCTTCGCTTTATTTGACTGGTGTGGGGATGGGATTTTGCAGGGTATTATCTGTCCCATCTTAGCTATTACTCTTAGAAATCGCTGCCCAGGATAGCATTCACTCAGACATTTTGAACCCTGTCAGGAACCGAGCGGCGATTCGGATGAGGGAGGTAGGCTGCTGGCAGGGAGCAGGGCAAACCTCTGCAAACCGCTGTCACAGGACTCAAATCAACAGCCCACAGGTTAGCATGAGGTGACATAACTCCAGCATAAATGAGCTCATAGAGGTTGAGGTATGCGGATGGGACGCTTTAAAATGAAGAAGCTGCCTGGACACAGAATTAATTGTTGAAATGTACTGAAATCTTCTTTCTAAACAACCGGGGCTGAACGCAGTATATTGTTACTGTTATTTCATTCTTGCGCAGGATAGCAGCTATTTGCAGCCCAAACCGCAGCAGCCCACCTACGGATCACAGCATCCTCCTGCTCCACACTCCCTCCGCAAGCATAACGTGTGCCTTGCAGAATTCATATTTAAGTATACATCTGTGTCCAGGGCAGAGAGTCAGCCAGACAGGAAGGCTGCAGGGACAGAAAGGAGCCGCAGCCTCCTCTCTGTCAGTTCNTCAAAAAAAAAAAAAAAAAAAAGAAAAAAGGCAGGTGGGGCTAGCCAAAAGGCTGCCGGCCAAAGAGACTGCACACGAGCAGAGCAGACATTTCGTGTGGCGATCCAGCATGCTTGCTCCCTCCGTCCTCCCCCCTCGGCTGGCAGGGCTCCAGCGGGAACCACAGCTCACCCGGGGCGAACACCTCTCTCTGCAAGGTACTCTGGGGACACGTAGCTGTGAGGTGCCGATGGTGAGGGCACATGCCTGAGAAATCACAGGGCTTAGAGGATTTGCTACTCGTGTTTTCTGAGAAACCTCAAACCCTTCTTCTCGGAGAGGCATGTTCAAAGCAAAAGTCTGCATTTGCCTCCTGGAGTTTTCCATGCAACTTTCTCTTTCCCTTCTGTGGGCTTTCCAGGGGGAGGGCAGAGCTACGGGCTAAGTCCTCCCTTCAGTAAAACATTGCCATTTTTCTGACTTTGCTGGCTCCTTTCGAGCATGGACGGAGAAAAGACCGAAGAAATTTGTTTAGAGTTTCTATACTTTGTACAAAGTCTCTCTCGAGCCATCCCTGTCCTGTTGGCACAGCCAACTGGCTTCAATCAAGCTCTCACGCTGAGCTGAATCCATGCCTCCGGAGTAATTGGCAGAGGGACGTTTCTTTAGGAGGTGCTGGTTTCACAGGCTAGCCGCAAGATGGATCAGCTGCAACCAGCGGGAAAGACTGGGCTGAGCCTTTAAAAAATAGATTACTAGATAACAATGAGAGAAAATAGGTCAAAGACTGGGACAAGGGCGACGAAGTAGAGGAGTGAAGGCAGCCTAATGCGTGCTTTCTGCTGGTGCCACCGCCATGGGCTCAGAGTGCCACGCCACCGTCAGCTGTACCAGACTTTCATTTCTCCAGCAGACTCTAATGGAGTGACTCTTAGCCCTTTCTACCCCATGACCCCTTGTTGCAACATAAAAACAACCCGTTTCAGGACTTCCCTCCTACCTATACAAAAAGAAAAGCGGCGATGACTGCTTATGACTCCTCCTGGGTTACGACCTCCCCAGCTGCATGTGCCAGCGGAGGAGAAGGGCCTCTGCATCCCCCAGCCCACTGTTCCCCCGTCTGGCACAGACCGTTCGCTCCTTGGTGACTCAGTGAGGCAAGTGAGATGGCCATCAGGAAGATTATTTGTTACCTAATAACGAGGCTGGGAAAACAAGTATGCTTAAAGCCCTCTGAGCTCCTCAGCTAGACAGTCGCTGAAGGGTGCAGAAGAGGAGCACGGACATCGCCATGAAGGTTTGCTGCCTCAGTGTGCTGTGCTGGGCGGTTCGTGGTATCCCACCCCACAACACACATTCATAGAATCATAGAATAGTTTGAGTTGGAAAGGACCTTAAAGATCATCGAGTTCCAACCCCCCTGCCATGGGCAGGGACACCTCCCACTAGACCAGGTTGCTCAAAGCCCCATCCAGCCTGGCCTTGAACACCTCCACGGATGAGGAATCTGCAACTTCTCTGGGCATTTGTTGGCATGCAATGAACAGCAGCCACTGTGGCAGCCTGGCAAAAGCCTCCTACAGCTTTAGAGAGACTGTAGCCTCTCAAGTGCCCACTGCAGTAGTAAAACCTTGCCGCACTGGTGTTGAGAGAAGCCACCGCCAGTCACCCTGTGGCCTCCAGGCCTGAGGAGCGGCACTGCAGGGACGCACTGCATGGCTTCACCCTCTGTGACTCAGTTGCACCCTAGGACCCGTGCCTCAGCCTGGAGGCAAACAAACCATCAGCACTGCTGCTCTTCGGCAAGCAGCTCGTGTCCTTCCAGGCACAAGAACGAACAGGCCGTTCACTCCCCTTTTTTGAGCCAGCACCTTGAATAAATACTTTAGCGCCGGGTACACAGAGATCTATTTACTGAGAAATTATACTGTATGTCTGAAACGTAAATAAGTCCATCCATTCCCTTCCCAGATCTGTTGCCCACATAAGCAGAGAGTGATCAGTCCAAACGACCTTTTGAAAGCTATTAATTTTCTGCCTAGGGACAGAGTCTGGTCCTAAAAGTCTGTAGTTAGGTAGCTCCTATAGCCACCTTAAAAAGGGATTTTTAAGATTTAAACTATCTTGTGCTTTAGATGACACAGGGCAATAACCACTTTGTGATTTAATCACAGACAATAATAATTTGGTTCAGTGCATGATTCAGCTAATCCACAATTTGATAAACGTTCATCCTAAACGACAAACCCAAACAGCTTTCTGCAAATCCTGTTTGACACTTTAATGTTAAGACTGTATTTGATAAGGAATCTGTGCTGTACAAGAATATAGGGAGGGAAATTAGGAATTGTTATGCATCTATAAGCATCCACAACAGTAATTCAAGGAAAATAAAAATAAACTGTGGCAATTACAGATAAATCTTTATGCAACATGAAAACTCATAGGTCTGGCTGGGTGTATAGTGGATTGATACGTGCTACAGCTTCCACAGCTCATGGAAAAATATAGAAATCTTTTTTTCCCCCTGAAAGAAGGTTGGAACCATAACAAAGACCCACCGTCTGCTTTAGCAGTGTTACCAATGCAGTTACTTTCATTTTAACTTGGCTGAATGTTTTTGAGGGCTGCAACAGAATCTATCATGGTAATACTGAATAATTGTGAGTTCTTCAAGACTGATATCCAGGCCAGTCAGTTATAAATGTCTCAGAGTTTCAGTATCAGCAGTCCCACTTGTGCTATCCCTGCAAAAATTATGGTGAGGAATGATAATACACCTCAAATTGCAAAGACGTGTCTCTGATGCTGTATGTGGCAGTTTCGATACTCAGCGTGAAACTCTGTAAAGAACCCTGCTTTTCCAAGAACAAACAACTCAACATTTCCGCTTATCAAACACACCTAAAGGACCTCCAAGCAATGGAAACGATCATGAAAATAATCTTTTACAGTCGAGACCATAAGTTTGAATGTGATCTCGCACTATTGTTGTGGGCAAAACCATATGCAAATGCTACGAGCACATGAGTCAGCAGTGTGCCCTTACAGCGAAAAAGGCCAACCATGACCTGGACTGCATGAGCAAGAGCGCAAGACAGCACGTCGAGGGAAGCGATTCTGCTTCAGCCCGGAGCAACTTTACACCAGGAGGCGGAAAGCAGAAACCGAACTAAGCAGCTTTGTCACCTTCACACTGAGACTGCACCTTCCAACCACCCCTCTGGCTGGCAGCCCAGGGGACCCGCAGGTGTGAAAGGACGGCAGCCGGCCGGGGACTTGCAGGAGTTACGTGGCACAACTTTTGTGTGCTTGGAGGGCCTACGCGTGTATCCCACACCCCAGCACTACTCTCCTTGAAGCCACATTTGCTTCTCGTGTCTTCCCTTCCCTGCCGCGCACTTTCATTTCTCAACTGTTGACTTCTTCTGCTGCTTCAATTGCTCTCTGCCACCTTATCTCTATCATAACCCTGAGAATTTATATTCTCCTCTGCAAATCTTCAAGAATCCCAACACTACCATCCGAAGCTAGGATCTGGTGCTTAATATTTGTGCCCTTAAAATAGATATAGTTACAGATTTGTGCAAAACACAAGTTTATTTTTCCACATTCCTATGTTTTCATGTTGTTAGTGGTTACGGGACATGCTTTAGGAAAAACACTTCAGATTATTCATTTAAAATAATTAAATTATTTCTGATATAATCCCTGGATCTTGTGCATAAAGAAACAACATCTGGTACAGAGATTAGAAAATAAGTGTTCTTGGCTTATTTTTTTTTTCTTTTGTTAAACAGATGTTGTTGATACAAAACGCAGAACTGTAAATCATAGCCTGCATGTGGACACAGACTGTCACTACTGAGCAGAAATTTACTGTGGCTAGATAGAGATTTGAAACAGCAATGAATCACCGGCTTACTAACTTTATTCACGTGGGTATGGTTTCAATATTCTGACATTAAGTGCACATGTCCTTAAAAAAAAAGAACCTTTTAATGGCAGCATGGGAGGCTCTGGTTTAGTTCCAGCTGTCTCGGTGGGGGAAGCACAGCGTAATGCAATGGCAGCCTCTGCGCAGAGGCACCTGGCAGTTCTCCGTCTCCTCCTTCGCAGCTCATTGTGGTGCTGCTATTGAATCCCACAGGCTCGGCTCCCCCAACGACGAGTGGCATCTCTTAGTGTCACACTGGGTAGGGCACCCCCGTTGCAAGAGAGAGGCTGAGCTGCTCATGCAGCTCCCCCCCCCTCAAATGCCCGCAGCTCTAACTTCTTTCTGCCTCTCCTTTCCTTGCTGCCCCCGACACCATTCCAGCAAATTCACCATTTGTTTGCTAGACTGGCTCATGCCTAGCTGAATCGTAACGATATTTCTGCTTCCCGTTGACTGCATTTAAAGTGAACAGAATTACGATGCTTCTCCAGCCCCTTGCCATTCCTATCAAAATGCTTGCACCAGCACTCTGAAGCCCCCCTTCCCCTGTTCTTAACATTGATTTTCTTTTGCAAAACATTCTAGCAGGCACACTCCAGATACTGAACTCCAGACAAAAGCCAACGGCACTAATTCCACTGCAACGTAAACATACCCTACAGTATCATGCCACTGCTGGGGACAGAGGTGGTGTCTGCTTATTAGAGACACACTTACCATTCAGCTGGTAAGGAGATCACAAATTTTGACTCATTTTTGTCAATGTAAGTGCTGGTTTGATCCAGTGGATCAGAGTCTAACTCCATGGTTAAACTCCAAACCATGACCTCTACCTTGTATCTTTTGTAGGACAGGATTCAGGCACATAGTTGTTGAAAAATTTTTTTTTTTCACATTTAGCTTTAATTCGCTGGTCCTGTCACCTTGTATTTTGCAAGTACTGTCCATTTCCTAACATTAGCTTCAATTTGGTGTAACTGAATCTTTGGGAAATACAAAGACTCAGCTGGAGACTCGTTTTTCAGAGGCTCAGGACTTGACCTTGTTCTCAGCTTTACACAGGCAGAGCTTTGCTGATTGCAGCACGATTGTTCTGGTTTAGGATACTGCCAGAGTCAAGGCATTTTCAATCCTGATCTGAATGTTCCTGCTTTGGGCCCATTTTGACTCTGATGTATTTTGTACATGGTGTGGTACAAAAAGACAATTTAAAGAAAAACATTTTCTTTTAAAATTAATAAGAATTATTACCTATAACCAATGGGCTATACAGAACGTTTTTTTTAAGCAACGATGCCATCACGCATGTACCTTACACGTGCATAAATGCACATACTCGAGTATCAGTCAGAGGAGAAGAAGAAGATCTAGGTTTCTCTTTGAAGCATCTCTTGAGAAAACACCACCAAGCAACGGCCACCTTTCACTCTTATGGGCCTGAACACTACCAACCTGCTCTCAAATCGCTCGCTCTGTTCAAATGCGTTTTGCGCATTCCTCTGCATGGTGAGCACAAGTCCTCACCTGCGCAGACACGATGGCCAAGGAGAGGCCCCTTGGCAGCTATGGCTGCGTCTGGATGAGAGGCAGATCCCACAAGGTGCCACCTGCCTACTGGGAAGCACAGAGCACTTTCATTCCCGTTGGGAAACAGGCGGAAACCAGCAAAACCATGCCCTCAAGGTGAAACGTCTATTCGTTCAGGTTCATGTCTACTGTGCGCTGTTTTCAGAGGCTGCAAGCATAGATCAATAAAAGAAAAAACCACCATGGTACTTTGTGAACCTTTATCTGCCTGTGCTACATTTTGATTTAGTCGTCTTGCTTGCATTGCAAGGAAAATACTGAAATGGATACTCTGTACAGATCTGCTTTCTCTTTTTTTTTTGTTTTTTTTTTTTCAGCCCAGCATTTAAATATGGTTTGCTCTGTTCAATTAAAATGCATTTTCTCCTGAGAACAAGCAGATGATCGGTTTCACAAAGCTGGAGTTAGAATTTTCCTTCAGCAGCACCCAGCAAAATGAAAAACAGAGACAAAACATTTTAATCACATGTGTATAAAATACACAGGGTTCATTAAATATGATTTAAAGTTGCCTGTTTGTTTTGGAGACTCTTTAAAGCTCCTACTACCCCAAACTCACAGAAGTGTAATGTGATTCCTGATCTATTGAATTTCATAGGATGGCTGTAGTGGGTTCCATTATATATAAATTGGATGCAGCCAATTTACAATCTCCGATATATACTTTTATCTCAAAATGCCCTGTGAGGCAATTGTGTAAAGTAGTTTATCAGGGATTGTTGTTGGTAATATTGCAAGATTTCATGATGTAAAAAATACATCAATGTCATTTAAATTGAACAAAATGGTTCCCATTTTTTTTTCCTGTAGAGCATTTTTAACCATCTTCTCAACAAATTTGTTCAATAAATACTGTATGAAACAAACATTTTGCACTTTGTCCCACAGATACAATTTGCTAACCTGATTGATTTCTTTCTCTACAACTAATCTGATTTCTTTAGGCTATATATCTTCTCTTTTATTAAAGATGATGCAATCTTAGCTTTTTATCATACACACATCCACCACGCTAAAAAGAGAGAAGATTCCGTAAACTAGCCTTGCAACCGAATAGAAAAACCTGACACAAATCTCATAAAGCTGATCCCAAAAGATAAATAGCACAATGAGACCAAAGTTATACAAATTGAGAAACTTATCTGTGTAGAGTAATATGGGTCGGTGGATTTTTCTTGCCATGACAGCTATAGAAAACAAGTAACTTCATCCTATCTGTAACACCTCGTAAAACAAGCTCACACTAATGTTACACCCAACTCCCCCCAAATCTTGCTATGTCTGAGCCAGAAGAACTCAGAACCAGAACTACGATTTTTGTAGCCTTTCCCTGTTTTACTTCTTGCAGAATCTCACTGCTATGTTTTGCGTCCAACCAAAGTTAGGCTTATTTACTTTTAAATGGTGCTCCCGGTAAGGAACAACCTCAGACTCATCTCCCTGTTCTTTTACTAATTGCCCTTATGTCTTTGGGCTAACCCGTAGTCCTTCCTCTCCTCAGCATCCGCAGTTATCTGCCTGGGCTGTGGACAATTCTGGAGTCTCTTTCCCATTCAAGAAGCCAGAAGCTTAGTACCACTGTAATACAAAGCACAATAATTGTTTTCAAATGTTGCAATAATATTCTCAAGCAGCACTGAAGTGTTCTGTTTGTTGCTTCTCCCATAGTGCAAAATCAAATGAGTTCAGTTTACACGCTTTGGGATCTGCTCATCACATCGCTCCTCTGGGGCTGAACTTCTTATCACTAGCTGTGACCCCCAGCTGAGGTCCAGTTTTCATTAGGCAAAGCCATACGCAGCCAGTCCCAGGAGAACCGAGGCTCTGTTACTGCCAGCATTTTAAGCGCAACAGTAGGTGCCTATCCAGCGCCTTGGAGAGCCGTTCCATCATTTGAAATCACAGAATAAAGGTCTGCCCACACACAGATCCATCTTAGGCCACATGCTTCTTTAACAAAGGGATAAAAGATGGCTTTTGCAAGCTGCCTGGAAAGTTAACAGCTCTAGTCTCTGGCAGGTCAAGACGGGAGTGGATTCCAGCAGGGAACCGCAGCCCGTGTCCTGCCAGCAGCACTGCTCGGCTTGAGGGCGCTCCAGCTGGAACACCTCCACTCCGTGTTCGTGGGGATGTGCAAGTTTCAAGGAACACAGCCTCATGCCCAGACCCCTCCTTGAGTTTTTAAGGCCAGCAGCAAACAAACAAACAGGAACCCAACTCGGCTCATTTATTTTAATTTGCAAATTGAATGAATTGAAGTTGGAAGGAGGACAAGGAGGCTGTGACTACACTGTATTATCAAGGCAGAGCCCATCTTTACAGCAAAATCAGTCTTCGAAGCCCGAATACTGCTCAACAGACAGGTGGCCAAATCTTTCAAATGCAGACGAAATCAAGCTAAGCATACAGCTGAGCCACAATACCACAGGGTCCAAAAAGACTAGTGCTGGGTAGTATCAAACCACTGATTCCAGACCTCAAGGGGGGGAAACCCCCAAATCTATTCATATACTTTGGGGGAGTTTTAGGCTCCACTCTCTAACTTGCAATTACATTATAGCTTTGTATTCAGAAATTACTTCAAAGGAAAGACGAAAAAAGACAGGGTTGTCTTGGTGCTGGGACCTGTCCCTTTAGGAGTTAACAAGAACGTGAGGGGCTGAGCATGGAGGCAGCAGGGACAAGGGCATCGCAGGATGGCATGGCCATTACCTCACTGAGTCAGCTATGGGGATGAAGTTTATCACCATACCCTCACTACACACAGCAAATCTGCCTGTGCTGCAGCACCTGCCGTTGATTTCAATCTTTCTCCCGCTCCAGCTAATGGCATCATTTCTAAGGAGGCAGGATCAGATCCGTGGTTTCCCGTTCAAGCAGCAACAGGATCATTAATTTTGCCTGTCTGGAAAGAATGTATATAAACTGAAAGCCACTAAAACCTCAAGCTTTTACAATGAAGTACCAAATGAAGCCCACCTTTCCTTTTATTTACCCATACCTCACACATCACCTAGCCAAGCAGGCCAACTAAATTATTTATGGTGGACTAAAGAGCCCATTTCTGGAAGATGCAGAGCCCTTGAAGTAGAAAAGAAGATGCTCAGCTCTCTGTAGAATAGGAGCTTTGTGCAAAGATGCAAAGTTCTCACGTGATGCTAACTTTTCATGCTTTGAGCAACGCACAAATGAGCAGGAAATCAGCTAATTAGGCACGTTACTGTAATTGCTTATTTTATGAAGTGGAGAGGGAGGTGTTCAGCACTTCTATAAGATAATAATGTAGCGGCAAAATTGTACAGAGAAGTAAAAATAGCAATGGACTACCTACAGAAATGAACGTTATTTTTGAACAACAGGAAAAGCAACAATAGAAAAATAATTCAATACTTTGCAGAAGGAAAACCAACAACGCCTCAGTATATTTTGTAAATGTAAAACTGGGTAACGCTTGTGTATATGAGGTGAGAGGGGCAAAAGCAGTGGTTGAACCTGTGAGAAGCACAATTCCAGCTCTAGTTTAGTGACTCTGTATCACCACTCGATAGTTCCGAGATCATCTGTGAATCTGAGACAGGCTTTGATGCAGAAAAAGGACTTTCTCCGGGACCTGGTGCACCTAAATCAAAGCCCTGAACTCCCCACAGAGCCTGTGTCTATGCGGAAGGACGCAGAGAGCTGTGTGCTCGCTCACTCTTCTATTTTGAGCACAACAGAAAAATGGAAGCAGTAAATAATCTATTTAGGCATATTTCTTTAATTGCTTATTTTATGAAAACCCAACTGCAGACAAACTCGACGATGTATTTCCTAGGAAATTAGCCTGTCAGAGAGACCCCAGGTCTCGTTTAGCAGCCGGCTTTTGTGCTCTTGGTATTACTGCCATGGTAAGTAATTATTCATAATGTGACATGCATCATATCAGCCTTTTAAAAGTAATTAAGAAAAAGTTGCATAGCTTAATGATATGTACATACATCTCACCCTTGCAAGTTTTGCTTTGATAACATCTGCTAGTTTTTGGAGGAAGGCCAGCTTTAAAAAGTAAAATAAATCAGTCCTAACAATGGGAGCATTATTAGTTTCCCAAAAGTTATAAACTCCATGCCCCGCTCCAGCTGAGCATTTGTGTGCACAAGTCCTGTAAGCATTTTCAAGCCTGTGAGTTGCCAGATCAGAAACTTCACGTTGAACTAGAATTTATGATAATGAAGAAGCCTTAAAAATACAGTTTATTTATAGTGAGCCAGTTTAAGAACCACAGCTCACCGTCCCTGGCAGATTTAGCTGTAGCAGCTGAACGGGTCACCCCTATCAGCTGTGTGCCCTTTCTCCCTGCTGATATTCTCCTACCTATGAAGAGGCAGCAGAATCGGTACTGTGTCCTCTCCTCAACCAGTTCAGACTGGCGTAACTTCAATGGCCATCAATTTTCACATTAGTACTCTGGGCTGCAAACTGCAGAAGCTCAGGAGCGAACAAACACATCGCTTGTCCTCCCCCCTCTGCTATTGTTGTGGTTAATTGCAACAGAAGGGCATGGTGGACAGCTGAGGGAGGAAACTTCTTTAATTGTCTAGGATGAATCACCAGAATGCATGTGAAGAACAGCCAGAGTGTCTTCCTGACAACCCAAGTGTCCCTTCTGCAGCATTCATATTATCTTGGATTGATATTTCTCTGGTTTAGGTCATTCTCGCTACCTGTACAGTGTTTAGCGATCCTCAGGTGTAATAAGAGTATCTATAGACTAGAGATAAAAATTAGCAGGGAAAACTTTTGCCTCCAAAATTCAAAAAGAAGAAAAATCCTGGACGTCAGAACTTTTTTTCTTCTCCAAAGGAGTTATATTTTAAGAGCTTGGGTCAACAACCCTCTTAGTACGTATTATTTTATTACATTTTTCAACAAAAATCGGCGGCAGTAAAGAACAGCTTGTTCCACAAACCCCGCTCCTCCTTGCCTGCCTGCTGTCAGCATGCTCTTCCCCTTTTCCGTATGGCACTTTTTCAGCGCCTTCACCTCGCCCGTCTGTATTTCCGTTGGACCTGCCTCCTCTAGAACCTCCATGCGGTTTGCTCGGGGATGGCCACCGAATACGCTGGACACCAGGCTGGGGGTGCGCATCAGGATTTGCCATCAGCGAAATGACTTTACGTTCACTAACCAACCCCGGAACAACCTCTCACTGCCCCAAGGTGTGAAAGGACGGGCAGCCAGGCTCTCGACCCACAGCTGTCGGGCTCTGCAGGCTCCGCTTGGCTCGCACTTTTGCTGTTTTGACAGTCAGCTACTTCTGCTGAAGTTGGCTGAACTGAAAAAAATCCCTTTGCAAGGCCACACACGGGTGTGCCAGGGACTATACGCAAGCAACTCTGGCTCCAGGAGGGAGCTTGTCCCCTGTCCCTGCTGCTATGCTGGGGGGGTCACAGCCCCGTGAAGCGACTCTGGCTGGGACCTCGCAGCATCACTGCTGAGACCTGAACCCGGGGAGCAGCTACGTGCTGCCACGGCTCACATCACACCTCCGCTCCCGAGGTGGGAGCACGGCAAAACACAGAGCAGCGAGGCAGGAGAAAGAAGGATGCTGAGGGAAAAGGGCTTGCGCTGCCCAGCACACAGCATGGGCAGAATGACAACTATTGTGAGACTTCTCAATGGCTCATTTGGCATTATTCCCCGTGCTTTTTTTGAATTTAATACCCACTTCTGGGTATCTAATAGAAAAAGAAGGCAAAAACGTGAGGCTGGAGGTGGGAAGAAGAGACACAACAGCACCAGCTTGAGGGAGCACTAAATTCAGATCGCACTTCAAACTTCAGTATTTAAAAAAAAAACAAGAAAACAACTAAAATTTTTCAAAATGTGGAATGCAATTTTCCTCAGGGCATGGAAATGGCCATAATATTTGGTAAATACTTCTTTTATTTAATAATTTAAAACAAAAAATAATGGAAAAAAGCTGACACCTTAAAAATACTTAAAATGAAGTAGTTAAAACGTTTTGTCACATTACCAATGACAGGTCATTGCTGTGACACAAAAGTGCTTTTAAAAGAACTGAATAAGAAAATCACTGTTCAGAATTTCAGGCTGGTGTTGCTCAACCTGTCCCTTCTACCTCAACCTTAAAATGTTGATGGGAATTTTGCTTTTGGTTTCAGTGGAAATGTTGGGATCCTGAGTAGCCCGAAGAGACTTAAGATTAGGAATTTGCCTTTCAGGAGGGATAAATTTACAGATGAAACAAGATATAAAGGAATACTTTTAAGATACTATCATGGTATAAAAGGCTCATGGTCCCAATGACTGCAATGGCAGGAGAACAGAACCTTTAATTTCCCACCACAGATTACCTTGTTTTAGGGAGATGGTTTAACGCATGGCAGTATCCTTTACTCTTACACACATCGGCTGGTTTTAGAGCAGTTTTCATCTGATTGAGTAGTTATGTAATTGCACCAATTACATCCAATTACATAATTAGAGTAAATAAGTAATAATATAATTAGGTGCTGTAATTATGTAGTTACGACAGGTAGCACTAATGCTGATAAAATCCATTATGAAACTTGCTAAGAACGGTGGACAGGGCACGCGAGAACAAAACTTTTAGGGCTTCGTTTGCTGAAGTCTTTCATTCTTCCAATGGGCAAAATAATTAATTTAATTACTATGCCAATAGCCTTTTATTTTTGCAAACGAATGGAGGCACAAATCATAGGCTAATTCATATCTCTGTTTTGCTGCAAAAAAATCAGTAACTAATCATCTACATTTTTTGCCTCCATTTATCTATTTACAGCTACCTAAGCTTAGGTGAAATCCGCGTGTACAAATTGATGTTAACCTTCGCTGTTCCAGTTATCGCATTAAACTGTCTTCTCTGACAAATGGACACAAGGAACACTCAAAGATTGCTGTATTGATGTAATACACGTTATATGCATCTCTCTGGGTTTGGTAGGGATGGTATTTCTGGTCAAATGGGTCAGATATGACGTTTTCTCCTGCAGGAATGAAAATTCAATAGGGGAATCATTCATGCAGGTTCTCAATGCAAATGCAAGTCATGTAGCCAGCTTTTCAAAGTTTCTGTCCTTTTGGATATTGTATAATACCTGTCTGACTTCATAAAAGAGGCCTGGGTAACAAACAAATAATAAAACCTACCGCCCTGATTTAATATTCATTAATATTTCACCTGATAACTGATATAAGATAGTGTGCAAGAAGAATGGGCATCACTGGAGGATCTGAAGTGCTTTATTCCCACCGACATCTCCATAAAGTAACGGTCTGAAAAGCTAGAGGTCTATAAACTGTGCGTTGTTTTACCACACATTTTATGCTTGATTCTTTTTTTCTAAAAGAAAAAAAAAAAGAAAAAAGAATACCTTGCTTTATGAAAGTTGGATAGCTACTGATTACTTCTGTCACTGCTCAGAGCAGTATGCTAAACACTGAAGCAAATACAGAACTGCTGGGAAAATCAAAATCACAGGGAATATTAGGAGTTTGCAGCCGATGTCCAGAGGAAGAAAGCAAAAGAAGTCCTCTGCCCCAAGGTCTTTTGAGGCCAGAAACATGGAAGATAATGGGAATGCCTTGAAACATACCACACCTGCAACAGAAATACAAGTGAACTTGGAAACCTACAAAAATATTGCCTTTGAGGGAGGGGTGTGTACAACATCACCTACAAGCTTCTTTATCCCTCTTGAACTGGAAAACTGGGAAAGTGAAGCTAGATGCGTAAGTAATTCCTATCCCTTTTGGCACCCAGCCTTTCAAATAATATTCCAAAAACAAGAAAACCATTGTATTGTTGTGTGTTTTTTTTTTATTTTTTTTTTTCCTCCAGTTGTGCTATCAGCAAGCTTTCAAAACAGATGCATCACTGTTTGCTGGACAAATGATACATAAAAAAGACTGAGAGTCATAATACAGACAGTCATATTTTGGGGTCCTGATGGGTCTGGGCAATGGAGAAAAGAGGCTACCAGAAATTGCAGACTTTTTCCCTGGTGCTTAGTTAATACCGATAACCACTCCAATATTACTTTTTGCAGTACTTTTCAAGACAGTAGTAGACAAGTACAAATAATAACTGGTTCCTAACTACAGTTGTAGGGGTAGTGAGCATGATACTTGGAGCTAAACCCTCCTTTCTATTAAAGAAATTACTACAGCATACTCCAAAATTTTGACCTACATGTATATAAGCCTTGAAGATTGGATTTGGGTAGAAATTCTCTCTAAGTAATCTGGCTGCAAAAACACAGAATTTGAGTTTGATCTATTAAAGCTACAAAAGCAGCCATAAAGGTATACCTAATCATAATAAAAACTAGCAGAGCTAGGAGAGCTTTTCCAGGAGTATGATTCATGGAGCTTTTTCAGCCATATTCTGTACCACCTGAAGTATAAAATCTCATTCCACTCTGTCCCGTTCAAAGAAGTCCTGAGACTGCCTTGTTCTTCCAACCACCCTATTTTTATAAATATTTGTCGCGTTCCCATACACCCCCAGTATCCAGTTGAATGTCACACTTCCAGAATACTCCACTCTTCTAGTCAGATTATTTTCTTTCATTTCTTAATATTCCTTGTACCACGTGGTATACAGTAATCTCTCTGGCTCCAAGAGAAAGAGTCCTTTTTTGTTCACTTAAACAGTTCCAATTGCTTCCGCTACGCAGCACTAGTATTTCTGCAGCACGCCTTCCCTAGATTTTGTAGTGAGGAATTTAGACTACACAAATATACAATTACTAATCCCACGTCAGACACTTGTAGCTTGTTCAAACATTTGTTTCTCTTCTTTTTCCCCACTCCTCCATTCCCTCTTCCATTCCGTGTAAGCTTTACAATTCTAGGTTCGTACGTACCTCTCCCATCATCCAGAACAACCATAAACTTTATACATACTCATGGAAAAAACAAGCTTTCCTACAGAGGGCTTAATAATCCCAAAATATGGATTACTACTAACCACTTAAACCACGAGTATTCTGCCACAAAGGAACAGGGGCTTTCAGAAATCAGTTCAGTGCTTGAGGTCACATGTGTTTTGGTGCTTTTCTGTTAATATTTTAGATATTCAAACAGGAGTTCTCACCATTAATGCAAACGTAAAATACATTAGTGAATTACATCAGAAAAGTCAAACCACTGCTGCCACAGGATGAATACACTCACTATGAATATTAATGCATCCCTTGGAATTAAACATTAATACTTAACATACATACTTGCAAAGTTTAAAATCATACAAACCTTGCAGGGAGAGGAAGAGCAGCAGAGAAGAAACAGACAAATGAGACAAGCCCTAGAGTCTGGAGGCATTATTGATTCCACGAATTAAAGTGCATTTCTGAGATAAGCTAAAATATTTTCACGTGTAAGAGGACAACTTGCCACTACGAATAATTTCTTGTAATGGAACGGAAGATATGAGCATTTGGTTTAGTTTTTCTGTCTTTCCCATCATACTGCAGAAGTGTAGATCCATTATTGCCTAACAGTACAAATGCCCTGAGCTCGGCAATGAGATTGACGGTTCAAAATTTCCATGGACATAGGCTGTTCCTCTGTACCTGAGCACTGAATTCCCATCACCTGCCACACCACCTTCCCATGTAGTGGTAACAGCACTTACAAAAGCTCCATTTCATCGCAGCGTTCAAGCACGTGCTTCTGTCTAAACATGAGCTGTTCCACTAATGCGAGTTCTTCAAGGTAAGCTCTGCATAAGCCCACGCAGTAGGTGGGAGTCGCCTCCTCTAACTTTAGCCAGCTCCCAATTAGGCATCTTGTCTAAACTAATCATTTAGGCTCTCAATGGAGTGAGAAAAGCAAGGCAAGGGTGAGTCACCTCAGCTATCCCAGACACCTGTCTTAATGCAGGATAAATAACCCAGCTTTCTGCACTGACAGGGCAGGCAGCCGGGATCGATTTAAACCAGGTGCCTGATTTGAAGACAGCTATGGTTAAAGGAGAAGGATCTTCCCCTTGGCTAAACAGAGGACTAAAAGGGCGCCCAGCATCTCACTAGTGAGGTTGGGTAGAATGTATAATCAAAGGCCCGATGAAGGATAACAGAGCAGATACTCCCAATGAGAAACGCGGCTCCAGAAATGCATAAACAGCAAAGCCTGATGCGCACTTGGTTACACCCTCCTCTGGGAGTCAGACATATGCCAGCTCTGCAACCACAGACCCTGGCGCAGGCCCTGAGGAGTGCAGTACCTGCCAGGAAGTCCATGGGAAGAAAATACTGCACCAGAATATCCCAGCGGGTAGGAAGAATTACTCAAAAATGAAGCCCCAAGCCAGGCAGCCTTGGTAATCCATCCCTCTTTCTCACCAGAACAAACTCTCCTTGGTAGCAGGCTGGAAATTAAATGGAATAGAACATCCCTCTGCCCCAGCGCCATCAAATTTCTCTCTCTGAATCCAAGCCATACTCTCACTGCTTCACCGAGGCAGTTTCTGTAGCTCTTCAAATCCCTGCAGCAGCTCTTCTTGGTCTTTTCAATAGCTTGTTCAGAGCAGTCATAGGAGAAAAGCACTAGCCCTCAACACTGACCCTGCGTTTCGCTGTTCAGCAGGAGACGTTATTTTTCTGGACAGCAGCCCAGAGATACTGGACAAAGCCGGAGCAGCAGCAGATGTTATGATGCATGCTCTCCTGCCCCTGGTTTGGCTAATGAGGCAGCAGAACCCACAGAGCATGAGAGCACGAACGCCAAACCAGAGACTGTGGCCTGTGCCTTCAGCTTTTTCATGACGTTTACGACTGGGCTTTGTTGCAGACTGTCTAAGACACGTGAAAAGATCTTTAAAAATACAGATCGATGCCTCCTATTGTTCAGAGAGAGGGAAAAAGAAAGATATTCTCTGCCCTAGCTGCAAGGAGCATCTCTCAGTTGCATAAAGCACGTGCCCAAATTGACTTACCACAATCATTTGCGCCACGTAGCTCTCCGGACCAGTGTATTCAGTTGGATCCTTAACTTTGACAAGAACTATAAAGTACAAATAATGCCACATGTTGTGTTCCGACTTTATATGCTCCTCAAATGAAACAGTCTTGTTATCAAATTTATCTCTCTCCAGTCCTGTAAAAAGGCATGAACATAATGCAAAAAAATAAACTTCAACATAAAAATACCCAAATCTGTTAAATACGTTAGAGAAAGGAACCTAACTTAATTTAAAGGATTATAAATGTGAAGGATCTTAATTTAAAAGCTATAACCACATACAGTAACTGCCAGGCAAGAAATACCAGGCCAGAAGGCATTCCTGACAGAATTCTTTCAGCGCGGCATTTATTCTCTTTTGTGATATTTCCTTTTAATAACAATAACAATATAATAAATATGTTACAGTTTTACAGTGCCTTCTACGCTGGGGGCTATAAAATGCTTTACCAGTGTTGGCTCTGATTCTTTCTAAATGTATACTGGTAAGCACACAGCGTGCAATCTAGGTCCTGATCTTGCAAAGATTTATGCACACGTTTAGCATCGAGCATGTGAATAGTCCCACTTAAGCTGCGGTGGGATTGTTTGTGTGCTTAAACCTAGCAGTGAGGGTGAGTCTCTGCAGCTTTGTAGTCACACAGTCTTTTACAGAGCTGTAGTCATAAGATTTTTTTTTTTTTTTCCTGTAACAAGTCAAATCTCTGAAGAAGAATACCACAGTGAGGAAGGGCAGGATTCACAAATGTTTCCCCCAGTGTTACAGCTTTCCTCCCTGGATCTCTTGTGGCGCCTTCCACAGATACTAAAGCCGTTGTGCTCTGCACAACGTTCATCCCTGTCAGTACAACCATGGAAACAACACCCAGAGTACAAAAAAGAAGATATTTCTAAAGTCTCCCAGGGGAGTGAAGGTCTGTCCCTCTTTGTGAGTGTACCTCAAAATAAGTGGGTTTATCCATGGGTTTTGTGGGGGTGATTTTCATTTAATTCTTTTGTTCCCTGTTTCACATCACCTTCTGAAACAGGCAGATTTTGCCGCTGTTACCCTTCTGGAATGCACTGTGCTGTGAAATAGCAAGCTGTACTTTCATCTGCATCACGCTTTGTGAAATAAAGTCAGCAGCTGAACCATCTCCATTAGTGGTGATGATGTGAGTGTGAGACACGGCTCTTCTCCCTCAGATCCTGGGTGGAGACTGTGAAGCCACTTCTTAGCAAAGCTAGCTTTTGACTCCTAAACCAAATCTTTTTCCTACTGAGAGGGAATAAATTTGGAACCAAACTCTGACATTTTTACAGACTTTTCTTGTAGAAGATAACCACCCCTTAGGTTCACGCTTTATTTATTGAGGAATAGTTCACTTTATTCCTTTCCCCATCAAATGTCTCAATAGCTCGGTAACACCTACCGCAGATAAAACACGTTGTCTTTAGTATTTCCTCTTTTTTCTGCTTTTCACTCCTGAGATCAGCAAATGTATCAATGATGACTCCAAAGATGAGGTTTAGAACAATAATTATGACAATGAAGTAAAACAGAAGATCATAAACAACTCGCGCAGCAAACAAGGGCTCCTGAAACAATAATAACATTGCAATAAGATATAAAAATAGCACACCTCTAAAATATTAAACAACATTTTCACATTAGCTCAAGCAAAGCTACGCATCTTTCTTTTCATATGCCAAATTCTGCTAGCCTTACTCATAGAAACAGAGAGGGACTACCTACGTCCCTAAGCAAAGAAGACCTGGCTTCATGTGCTCTTACCACTTTGGGACTCCTGTTGTCCTTTACATTGTTTCACACAGCATGCAGAAGAGACTAGCTCGTGTACCAGATGCAGCGTAGATGCATTTGTGTAGTGGTCAACTGAAGATAATTACCTTGCCTGTACAGAAACGGGGATATGCAGTTTCTAGTACCCACGGAGAGCAATGATACCTCTTCTTAATACTGCCTTTTGGCATGCAGGGATATGTTTACGGTACGTCTTTGTGGAATATTCCAGACTGATGCCACGTTTTCACACCAAACAACTGAAACCAGGGCAGCATGCTTGCACGATGCCAAGACCAGGCTACCATACTCTGTGCCCAAGCCGGGCACGTTAATGGTTTTAGCACTGTGCTAACGCAGTCATATGGCTATAAGGTGGCTCAGAGTGGGCAGACCAAGCTCATGTCTTTCTGGAACACAACATGCACATCCACATGCAGATGAAGTGCTTATATTCCTCATTTCATCACACTCTTGTTTTTACATCATAGCTACTTTCCTTCTTGCAAAGGCTGGACTGGACTCCCATTGACACCTCTAAAAATAGCTAAGTTGTTCCGTGGCAAGCAAGAGATGACACTCAGTGTAAGGAGGAGGAACACAAAACCCAAGTCCTTTTCTTCACCATGATACTGACTTGGAAGTCACTGATTTTCTCAGTTTCGAACACATTCGCTGGGATAATAATGAAGTGCTTTGTGAAGTTCTTTAATGTAGTTAGCAATAAATAACTGCTAAGTGGCAAGGGTCACTTTCAAAGTCCGTAAATGTTTACAGACTTCATGAGGATGGACGATGGTTCCTGTAGAATCTCCCAGTCTATGAGTTAGGACCTAGATTCCTACTGCTAGCGCAAGGAGCTCTTCCATTCAGACCTGAGTTATTTTTCTCTGGACTCTTGTGAGCCCTGCTGAGATCCTACTTGTGAATTTAATCCTTGTGTTACGGTGCGGCTCACCAAGCTAAGGGCGGCTAGATTGCCTTTATTTATGGTGTTCTTTTTGGATTTAAATAAAAATGCATAAACCCACCCAAATATTATGAGTAGTCCTTAAATGAATTGAATTTTGGAGGAAACTTCTGGAAGAGGACACATACCACGATATATGAAATTCTGTTTTGACTTCGACGCTGGCTGAGTACAACTAAATAACAGGACCTATTTCAGGGCAGATGCCAGGCTGAATTTCAGTTAAAAATACACCTTATGTATTACAGTGGGGAGTCTTAACATATACTCATCAATCAATCACTTTCAAAAGTTTGCATTTATAACTCCTAGTGTAATAGAAGACTGATCCAATCCAGCGACACTTCTTAGCAGTGCATGGAAGGTTACAATACGCTCCAGTTTTCCAGAAGGGGTAAATTACTACCTAGACTTCCTTTCTTCAAGTATCATCATCACACCAAGCTTAGCTCTTCCCGTTAAATATCCCATCTGGGACGTAAAAATTACATGGATAAATCAACTGTGTGACATTAGAGCAGAATAGATACAAATACTGTCTATAACCTCCAAAAATTGTCTTTGGCATTCATGAGATGCACAGGGAGTAATGCATTTCCTCAGCCAAAACACTTACATCTTTGGAAGGCTTCCTGAGCACGTCTCCTACACCGCCACCATTTCGCAGGCCTTGGTTTAATACGGTCACAATGCACATGAGCAGGGTGTCGCAGGTTCTTTCTATTCCATCCTCCTCCTCTTCACCTGCAAACAGGAGAGCAGCAGCTTTAGGAATCACAGCATCTAATGATCACTCATCAGACAAAGCCACAATTCTGTATTAGAGAAAGCAACTGCAATACATATCTGCCTTTCATATTTTTCTAGCTAGAATTTCACTGATCATCCCTATCCATTTGCATATCGCTGCTGATGACGTACTTAGGCACATCAGGCAGACTTAGCCAGAAGAGAGACAGAGAAAATCCCAAGCAGTTCTCCCATCAGTAACTCTGTTAATGACCCAGAGCTGCCATCTCTATTCACGGGAGTACCCCTTTTCCTTGCAAGTACTCCCACTGGTTTCAGTATGACTGCTTTGTCAGTGAGCCTCCTAAGCACGCAGCTGACACACAGAGGAAAAGCAATATAAACACAGAATTAGAAGCACATTCGTAAAAGGATTGTCTTCCAGTGAAATCATTCCTCTACCTACTCATGTACAAGCCAAGTCATGTTAGCATTTCAAATCATTAAGGAGGGACTGGCTTTTATACGAGTACATCTGCCCGTGATCTTTCCACTAGCACACGTGCCCAAGCGCAGGTCTGATATACATTAAATGAAAGACTGTCCCTGACCTCAGCTTGAAAAGTTGGATTCTATTCTTATCTCTGCTGCAGAGGCTGCTGCGTGGTTTTGGCTGAGCCACAGAGGGTACTATTGTGCAGGAGATATTTGAACGTGCAGAGGAGCTGGGCTGGAACACCAGTCCCCGGGGGCACTTCGTCCGCCCCGGCCAGAATTCCTCCCACCACGCACTCACCCCCATGCTGCGGCTGCATCAATAGCCTCCTTTTGAAGAGCCCTGCTTGAGCTGTTCCCTGCGTCCTGCTGGCTTGCACTGAAGGGTCAGGACTGTGACTGCCGTTTCTCCTGCCTTCCTTTCTCTTTAGGGCTACGTTCGCTTAAGCGATGAAGGCAGCAATTCTCACTTGGTTTGCTTCATGCACTTATTGTAACATAGTTTAATAAATAACAACATCCTGCTGCGATAGTTAACTGAAACAGCATAGTTAATAGCCCCAAACCACCACATCTGGGGCACTGAGATAGATTTTGATAAATTGAATAGACTGAAAGCACTCACATTACAGACAAGCAATTTGGATTTAAAACATGGGTTCCCAGATTGCGGTGTATGCATCACAATTGGTATTCGCACAACAGAGCTGGTATCAGCTCCCTTTGCCACCACTGCTTTTGCTACGCAAGCAAATTAAATGAGAAAGAACTCCTGATTTAAGGAACCCTGAGCAAAAAGAAAAGCAAAAGCAGACATGAGGGTAGACTTCCCTGTTAAACTATACAGTCATTACAGGCACAACTACCACTAATAACTCCAGATTTTTTACAAAAATGCATATATATCGAAACTGAAATGACTGACACAATAAAACCTTTTGTCTCTGTCACATCTGGAAATTTTTTACTAGCACTGTGATCTTAGTGATACCAATTCATCTTCTCTGCTTTTGTACCCTGCCTTTATTTCCTCCTTACCAACATTACTCCATAAATTTTTTTTGGAGCTAATATCTGTGCTTGGGAAGATGACCATCCACGAGACAAATTAAAAACTTTTATACAAGAATGAGATTTTCACTGTTCACAGGACCGGGGTCAGGTGCTGGAAACAGCAGATGGTCAGATTCTGGTGAATGGCGAGGATAAACCAGGGCTACAACCTGGAAGCAGCAACACCAGAGAGAGTTATCTGCTAGAAACCCTAACTCACAACTCTCCGTGTCCACCAAGACGCAAATTCAGAGCAAGCCCATGCTGCGGAGAGACACAAGATACCACCCATCAGCGGACCAGCACATCTTGCAACACAGAGAATCAGCATCCCAACCTGCACTCAGAAAAGCAAGCTCAGGCTGCTCTTTGCCAGAGAATCAGACAGCAGACAGCCTGAAGTTGGCAGAAACCTCCAGTGCAGTAATGTAGGCTGTGGGGAGTGTACAGACACCCATGCGTCTACCCTACTTCCACTCCCAGACGTGCAGCAACAAGAGCTACCTTCAATCAGGGAGCTGGATAACCCTACGGGCGCTCGTTCTGCCGCAGCTGCTGTGCCTTGGTGCTCTGCAGCACTTGTAGCCCAGACTCAGCAGCCCCTGTCGACACCGACTATGCCTGTACTACCAAAAGGAACAGATCTGTAGAGTGAAATGTTGCTAAGGACCCAAAGTCAACACTAATTGAGGTTCAGGGGGTTTTATTTGCAACCGGTTCCATCCTGCTGAGTGGCCCATTAGTGGCTAGACAGCATTAGGCAGGCTGCCTTCTGATTAAGTTTAATTCAAAGGTAAAGCAGGTTAAGAACTAAGACCACCCCCCAATGTTAATCACAGGGCAATAAGTGGAATGACAGGAAGATTTACTTTAAAGATCCTCAACTGATGGTCCCCTGCTACCTGGCTTCTGGGCCCGATCTCCAACACAAACACGGGCACAGGAGACACACGAGTGTCCACGTGGATCTAGCTGAACTACAGAGCACAAAGAGCCACATACTGTAGGATGTGAAGTTCCTCTAAGTGATTAAGCGCTTCACCAGGCAAAGACTTAAGTGATAGGGAAATGCCACTGGAGTGAAGAGTGGGAAACTCCAAGGGAGGTGAGACAAAATATTTTTATGCTGACAGCTCAACGCAGCACTGAAGAAGCAGGCTGCACACAGGGGATGCTCTCCGAGCAGAACCGACTGGCTCCCAAGTTAAATCCCTCACCAACATGAGCAATGACTGAGCATGTGTTCAACCAGTGAAACTCAAGGTAGAAGCACAGCCTCACCAGAACAAATGATTAGCAGTGATCTGATCTGAAAAGCAACATATTTATGTCGCCACTCTGGACCTGAGACGCCATTGAGAGCATTTTATGTTTCCTACGGACAGCTGCAGATTTCTTCATGCTGCTACAACGTGAATCTCACCAAATCTCGGGCCCTTGCATTCCACCATGCTCACGCTTTTGCCAGAAGGGAGATCTGTCCCAGGAGAAGACAGAAGGCAGAGCAGTACTTTTTGACAGGTGATTCACTGACTAAGCTGAGCAAAAGTGTTCTTGCTGAGTGTTGGTTTTTTAGTGTTACTGGATAAATTACACTTGTCCAAGATTAAGTGACAGTGCACTTAGATTTTTTTTGTGCAGCCCCTTTTCATTATTGTTTAATTTTAAAGAAATGGTATCCAAACAATGAGAAATGTGAGATTTCTATCATTTAAAGAGCTTGCCAAAAGCCACACCGTGTCACTTTTGACTGATTGATTACTCTTTGAATGCAGCAGCTTTGCCAATAGCTCTTAGACTGTTTGTTCTATCTAGTCAGACAGCTTCCTATGTTGTTTATGAGTCCTGTTTACACACCAGCTGGGGAGAAAAGGCCTTTTTTTATAGCCCTCTCCCTGAAACCCTTGATCCTAAAACCTCAAAAATTAGTAGTGGAAGAACAAAGCATGTGAAACAGCGTTATACTGGAACACAGGATAGGAAAGGACCACTTATGTCCTCAGTTTCAGCCCCCAGCAACCACAGGCAACTGTGGCAGTAAATATTTGAAGCCTGTAGACCATCCAACTGTGCACACACCCATGCTGCAGAGGCCACAACACACTAAAACAAACTTAACATCTGTAGTGAAAGACCAACCACAACTGGACTGTGCCACAGGAAGAGAGTAGGAGAGATGGAACAGCACCACCATCAAAGGTCCCTGCCTAGCAGTGCACTTGGCCAACAAAACTCCCAAGTGACCCTGTAGCCTCAAACTACAGAAGAAGGCAAAGCGGTCTGCCAGCTTGAGCTGGGAAAAGTTCTTTCCTGACCCAGTATCTGGTAACTGGTATCTGGTAACTGCCCCAGCAGGACACACTGGTCAGACCTTTTATTTTAACTGAGCATATTTAAAGTTGACAGGGTCCTTCGGACATACAGATCAGATTCATAATGCAGGTATCAAAGTAAAACCAGGTGGCCTCATCTGCTGAACTAGAGCAATTAAGCTCTTCACTTGCCACAGGCACGAAGCACTGCAACTTACCTATCACGAGAAAGGCTTGCAGCAGTCTGCATCCCCTTGCACTTGCCACAAACTAAGAACGCACAGATGGACTGCTGCTTGGGCTTAGCTGAGCCACAGAAACTCATCACTTGATCCTGGATCTGGGCTCTTAAGTCTTCTGGCTACGCTACCAACCTTGGCCTAGATGCATGTAAAAAGTATACACAAAAGTTTGCTGATATATTCTACGCTATTAACATCAACTTACGTGGCTGTAAATGGATCTAATAGTGGCTCAGTGTGTGCGGGTGAGGATGCTGCAGGCAAGCAGCAAGCTTTTTCTCTCAGCTTTCGGTTGGAAAGAAGCAACCTCTACATTCAAGCATAATGATTCAGCAAGCTCTTTTAATAACAAAATTAATGTCACTGCAATTGGAAATCGGGTGTGGGAAGCACTCACTTTCAAGGCAAGTTGCCAGCTAAGCTCGAAGCCTTGCAGAAGTTGAGCACTTCCAACTTAGAGCAATGATCATCACTTCTCACACTAGCAAAAGTCTCCGCAATAATACCCCTCAAATCCCTCAGTTGTAATTGATCACTGTTTGGGGGGAACTTTTGCACTAACCTGTGTTAATAATTGGGATGCTTGTGGAACAGTTCTCTTTTGCACAGGCTCCCATCATTGATGTGAGGGTTGTAGTGGGGACTTCACCAATATCTGTGGAAAAAGCAGAATATTGACAAAAAGACAGATACTACACTGGTACTAAGTTTTAAATCATTATCTTCTAGAAGTGAATCACTGAGTTGAAAAGTTGAGGAGAAAAAGCAGAACAAATCACACCACCAATTCCTCCCTCCTCAAACAGTCTGCCTCAGCAGCTCAAAGCAATCACAAGGAACAAAACCACAGTTTTATATTTACTGTATATCACAGCTATTCCCATTTCATCTCCTGAAATTAATGAATCTACATCAAATGCTGCTACTTCTGGTTAGAACAAAATATATTCAAAGCAAGAAACAACTGTCAGATACGAAAATAATGTCAGTTTTAAAACCATTAGATAAATTATTCACAAAAGCTGACAAGAAGGACACCAAGCTGATGTTCAGTTATCATGAATGTAGAATATTTAAGAGTCTTCAAGGATTATAACACAGTTTGGTACTCATTTGTAAATATGTATGGGTTTGTGTAAAACACTAATTTAACATTCCCAAAGTGGGTAAATGTGTACATCAGCTTGATTTTATCAAACCAATTTTATCTTGTGCATCTTCAACAATTTTCTGCATTTCAAATCAGAGATACAAAAAGGTTTAAGGAGAAAAAAAATGAAGGCAAAAATCATACAACCAAAGTAACAGTCTAAGACAATCTGTATAATGCAGAAAACATCCGCTCCGACTTTCTCTTTCTGCTACTTTATAAAGCAAAAATTTAAAGTGCTTGTCTTGGGATGCATAATGTTCCATCAGTGTATCACCAGCATATTTTCATGATAAGTTTTTGATCAGGAATAGCAATTTATAAAGCTAGCAAGAATATACCCACACCACAAAAATCTGCCAAGAACTCAACAGAAGAAACACAAACACACAGGAACAACTGCACTGGACCAGACCAGTGCTGCGTGTAGCCTCGCATCCGTTCTTCTAAGATGGTCACAATTACCTTTCAAAGTGAAACTTCCCATCGTAACTTCTGTCCCAAAACTAGAAGGGTAAGTCAAATATAAGCCAACCTAGCCATTTTAAGATGATCAGTGGCAAAAAAGCAAGGTGTGTTAAAGAAATCCATCAGGTTCCTTTTTTGTCATACGGTATCAAAACAGCTGCACGAGTACACCATCCCCGTGAGCTTTGAATAACCTTTTCCTTGTTTGTGTGCTTTACATCCTGAAATAAGAAATTTAGGAAAAACCTGGCAAACACTGAGTGCACACAGTCCGGGGTGGACTCAATGAGTTGTTCTCTGCTTGTGTGCAGGTCTGAGAGCTCAGCATTCGGGATAATCATACCTCTGTGAATTTAATCACAAGCTATTCTCAGTTATTTCTATGCAGACAGTTACTTCTCCGCCCATGCTCAGAGAAAGCTCCTTGGCAGCATATACAAAGATCTCAACAGACCAGACCTGGCTTTTTTCTAGCAGTGCGAGTCTGTAACTCTCTATCCATATTGGTAAAATCTCTTATTCCAGAGAGCTGAAATCCTGGCCTTTTAAAAAGCGTTTAAAAACCTCCCAATGATTTTACTAAAGCCAGGATTATACACTAATGATGATGTTTGTGAAATACACACTGAATTTGAAAGGTGCTCCAGGAAATCTCCTATAAGCAGAAGTGTGGATTCTGTAATAGATTTCTGCAGGATGAAGCCTAAAAAAGTAATCAAACGAATACATCTACTGAACATGTTAAGATCACATGCCTCATGCAGTACGCAGAAAATAATATGAGCTGCTTTTAAGGTGGGATGGGAACCAAGAGAATTCACTTGGAGTTGCTCTTCCAAATACTTAGGAAATGTAGACTTTTTTTTTAATATTAGCAGAGTTTGAAAAGAAAACATAATAAATCAAATGTGAGTGTTAGATTTTAGTATTTCAAAAGATAAGCCTAGTCTAAACCAACCCTATACACATTAAATTTCACCCAGAGAGTAATTGAGTCCTAAGGTATATGGAGTTAGTTCTGCTCCTACAGATACAAATATAAAAATTTAATTTCCTTAGACGAAAGTTAGGTTAGGCAGATGGAAAAGGTATATGTTGGAAGCAAACTTTAATATAAAAACCAATACCTGCAACAGGGGTCCTGATTTTCAACCTGTCGACCTCCATGATAAAGTCATCTTTCAAGAAGAGGAACCCAATGATGGAGAAGAGATAAACTAGGATGAGTGCTAGCACTGCAGTGAGGATAATGGAACGACCATTCCGGGTAACACTTTTTATCACATTTAGCAATGTCTCCTCTCTGTACACCAGATCAAACAGCTGGGAAAAGCATAGAGTAGAGGAAAAATGAATACAAATGAGGCAATATATAGATGCTACACGGGAAAACAATCTGAACTACTGAAACATACATCTAGCCATGTTCTAAATTCTCAGCTTCATAAACACAAAATTCACATTGATTTCAGTGGGAGATGGGCATGCTTAAAGGACGGAACTTAAAATTTTAAGACAGATTATAGCAAAATACAAAGCTACAAAATATATATTATATATGAGCCTGATCCAGATGTGGGTAACGGTTACCAACAAGATCCATTGTTTCCTCATGTTCAAAATCAGCCTAAATTAAAAGTAAAAAACACTGTCTTATACTGTGGATCTACATTTAAAAATTATATTTTCATGTCATCTCCCATCTGATAAACATGCATGGGCTGCAACTCACGTATGCAAGTTATTGCATGTCTTTAAACTACTTCTTTGAGCTCACAGCATCATTTAAAAGTCACTCATATGTACAAGGATCGGGGCCACCTATTTTAGGACACAGTTAAATTCACTGCACTGTTTGTATAAAACTAGAAACCTCTATTCTTCTTTACCCTGCACTATATGCTTTCCTGGTATTTAACTTTAGAGAAAAGTATAAATTAAGACAATACTGCTTTAAATGTCAAAGGCCTAAAATAGCAATTATACGTGCTAAGAGTTTTTCAAGAAACTATAGCTTTTTTTCTCTTGCAGTTCTATTGATGTTCTATAGTGCTTTGGACCTTATCTATAATGTATGTATTTCCACTTCAAAACACACAGATTATAGATACAAAGTGACACACTATGATTTATCAAAATTGTCCACAGAAGAAAGTATTAGTCACAATTCACAAGATCTGAAATCCACAGCTTTGTGAAAGGATTAATAATGAAGAAAGAGGAAAGACAGTTATCATTCATTCTGTGTAAGACAAAGCTTAAAATGACAAAAAAAATTAGAGTTTAGAATATCTCCACTACAAAGTGAACACCTGGAAGTAACTTGGGAATGTGGACAGCTACAACATCTGTGAATCGTGGATATTTGTCAATAGCAGTCACTGAAATAAATAACTACATAAAATGTTTCAAAAAATACTTGGCACTTCGGAAAGTATTTTAAGGTAGAGATCACATTACTCGTTGAAGGAATAACAGATAATTTGCAGTGCCTTTTTAAGCAGGAGGGAGAGTAACATCCATTCGAAAAGTGGCCTGCAGCTACAGCCACAATATCTTGGCTTATTTGAAATCTGCCCAAAGTTTGAAGCTGACTTTAATGTCAAGATCTGGAAAACCTAACTTCAACAGGAGCTGTACCAGCATAAGGACTGCACTTAAATTTTTTGTGTGCTTAACGCTCCTCTGTGAAATGCTGGGAGCTCACCACTCTTCAGGAAGCTGAGAAAAATACAGCAGGAAAGTGAACCCATGTAAATGACCACAATTTAGTCAGTCTTCCTACAAGTTTCACACGCCCCAGTATAAAGCAAAAGGATTAGAAAACAAAAGCAATGAAACACCTTTTACTGCTAGTCAGCATGAAGGGAGCAGTTAGCTGAGTTTAGCATAATTTTGTATGATTCATTTTCATTGCACCTGTATCATATTATAAAAAGGCATTCCATCTGGATAATGGCAACAAAAGAAAATGAAAGTAGGATACATTTAAAGTGGCGAATCTTCCTGTTACACCAGAGGCATGCCGTCCCTATTTCCCAAGTAATATATATATATTTTTTTATTAGGTCTGCAAGATGAACTGAGGACTGGGATCCTTTGGTATAAATATGATGCACACACCAGTGGACAACTCCTGTCCCAAAGAGATTATGACTGATTATGATACAGGAACAATATACATAGAATATATGTATGCTGGGGTAGGGCAGGAGAAAGGAGTAGGCTGTTTGATGATTGTCTGAAAAGAAATGAGCAAACTTTAAATTCTAAACCAGATAAGTCCTAACAGAAACAGGTTCTAATGAAAACAGTAGCTCCTAAGGGGCAGCAACACAACGGCATGCTAAAAATACCTGATTTGGCTTGATTGTCAGGAAGAAATTGAAGACAGCTGCATGGGTAACGGTATTTTCTATTTTTGCAAAGTTTTCCCCTCCACAGAAGCACATACTTACCAGGAAACTATAGAAGAATTCATGCACACAGAGGCCCAGCATGCAGACCAGGACGTACGCTACATGATAGAGAAAAGCCATGTCCATGATGACCGCTCTGTAGCCACGGGTAAAAGTTCCACGGTTCCCAACAAAGCTCACCAAAAACACTATTTTGTTACAAAGCTGCGTGGGGGGAAAGAAAGGCTAAGTTTATTCCATCAGAAAAATCCTGTTATTTATTGTTTGCATTGCTGCAGCGTGCAGAAAGTTTAGATAAGTTGCTTTGACAAATGATGAACTTTTAGATAGCTGGAGTCAGATGAGAGAAATCGAACTTCCAAGTCACACTGGGAACGAGCCCACAAGAGTAAGTGGAAGTACATCACCCCTCTAACACTGCACTGAGCCTCATTACATTGTGATTTATTTCTATAACATTAGTGAGTAGGCAGAATGGGATTAATGTCATAAGGCATTAAAAAAACAACTGGGGAATGAACTCTTAACAATTTTGAGTTTAGACCTGAGACTACGTACGAGCAGCTAGGCATTCTACTAAGAAGAGAACAATAGTAACACAACAGAAAGTGTGTGGGGTGTGTGTGAGATCTACCATTTCCTTCAGATCATGTTTCTCAATATAAAATCCCTAAAAAAAAATACTGGGGGCATTTTTGCAGTCTAGCATTTAAGCAACAGCACCAGATTCTCCATTGCTCCTGAGCTTTGCCTGCATGCGAATGGCGGTGCAGAAGTAAATACGAAAGGGGCCAACCTCACCTCTTTGGTAGTCCAGGACAAGCAATGAGGACTCAACATGTTTTTTCCTTTCACAAATTTGACATGGGCAAGCACAGCTCACTTCCCTTTACCTTTGACTACACGTCTGGGTAGCTTTAAGTATGTGAAATTCTCACAGAACTGGTGGCAAATAGCCCAATACTTTGCTGCCTGGTTCTAAGGTGAATTAGAGCTGTAGCAATCAGAGAGAAATCTACACAGATGACTTATGAGCATGACTGTATGAGCTGTACGAGCATCTTACCAAGCTCAATAAACATGCAAACATAGATGTGAATAAGTTAAGAAATCTGGAAAAGGTCTGAAAGAATTTCTAATTTTGAAAACTTTTCTTCTCAAAAATATATTTAAGCAGACAGAAACAAATTTGTGTTAATTTTGCTGAGCATATTGGTAGAGAAAATTATTCTTTTAACAAGAGAAACTGTAAATTTGATTCCTCTTAATTGGCAATATTTCTTTAAGTTTCATATTGTTTTTATTTTTAAAGTATTTGCATATGCACAAGACCAAGACAGCTTTTTTCTTAGCTTCCCACTTTGCTGATACTGCTGTTTCGGGATGACTGGAAATGATTTATTTTTTTGGCTTAACCAGTGAACCAGAAAAAGAAATTCTTTGCACAGCTCTAATCAAGGGCTTTTTTTAATAGGAGATGCTTAATAACTCTGCTTCTGCAGAAAGGGAAATTCTGCTTGCTTTTTAGAGTACTTACATTAGCAGCACCAAGAAGTATCAAGGTAGGACCAAGCCCTATAGTATATATAGACCTGAGAATAACAGACACCAAAAAGGGTCGAATACCAACAGGCTTGGAGATGAAAAACAGCATTGCTGTACAAAACGCCACTGCTATCCAAAGGAGGAGTGAAAACAACGGAGAGAGCGTGCCTGTGTAGAGGAGAAAGGGAGATTTGAGAAAGGCATCTTTGGAGAGTCCGTTTTTCACCAAGAAACAGATCCAAAATATCAATTCCTTTGCCAATATAGCTAACAAAAAAGTGTGATTCATGCATCAAAACTGCTGACCACAACTTGCCCTAATTGCAGCAAGAACTATTATTATTATGGTATTGTTGATTTTTGCACAGGTAATAATAATAAGAGCAGCTAATGAATTTTCCATTGAAATCTGAGGAGTGCTCGGAGATGAAACAGTTTACCCTTCTCCTGAAGCAAGCTACTAATCAGCTCCCTTCTGCAGGGATCATTAGGGCTCCTCCAGTCTAATTCCATGATCGCTCAGCTACAGAAATAGCCGGTCCTCGGGGTGGCGCAGCAAGTGGCACTGCACTGCAGTGTCACGTTTCGATCCCCAACAGCACCGATGCGCCCCGGTTTCAGAAAAGCAGCTTTCTTCTGAACGGCTGCGGGTGTTCAGCAGGAGCCTCCGCCTCTGCACGGGAGCAAGGCACTTGCCGCAGCGGGAGGCAGCCACGGGGACTTGGGCAGGAACAGGCAGCATCTGCATTGCCAAGAGCAGCTGAATAGCTGTGCCTTGCTCCTGGGGAGGCGATGGGACCTGGGTCTTGCTGAGCTCCTGCGGGCATGTGAGCCACTCACTGCCTTCAGTGTCAGTCTCTTTGCTGCTCTGCAAGACGCTGGCTCCAGGCTCTCCCCGAGTTTTGAGCGATGCCCCTTTTTTCCCCTCTCTCCTCTGCTTTAAGCCCTGGAAACACACCATGTTGCTGTGATATAAAAAGCGCATTCAGATCTCAGGGCACTGTCACACTTGTACACTGACTTCTATTGTTATCAGATGAACTGAGAGGTCAGTGACGGGGGAGAAGGGAACAGAAAATTTAGCTAGACTCACAATAGAAATCATGCTATCTCTTTGGCAACGGATACACAGCTGAGCAGCATCAGTGGGATTAGCAAACAATGAGATGGGGCCCTAGCCTCAACATTCAGATGGCACCCGAACTTTTCCAAACTTCAGGAGTGTTTATATCCTTGGCAGGAGGTTCAAGATCAGCTCTGTCAGTTTCTCCGCCAGCAAGATTTGGAAACTTTTAACAGCTCCTAGAAAATAACTTCCAAGTGGATCTGAAAGGTGAGGCCAAAGCACTCAGCGTTTCTTTAACAAATAATTTTTCCTTCTTCCTTACTGCAGGTTGCAGGACCCACACTGGTAACGTGTGCAGACATGCATGCCAGAGGCAAGGAGTCCTCATCTGGAGCACGATTTCGCTTAAGTCATGTCATGTAAGGACTGCAGAAATCTTCTGAAAGGCAGCATTCTTGGGATGATCAGCCCAGGCACCTCAGACACCTGAGTATGGGGGGATTTACATAAGGTAAAGGGGAAAAATGGGAGACAATCTCTGGCTGTGAGGTCAGGTTTTGGTGAAGGGGGAGGCTGGAAGTGAGGAGGCTGCCTCATGACCTGCTCATCCCATTTGGCTACACCTATTGTTTACTGCTCAGGATTCGCTTTTGCTTGTACAAGCGACAGGAACTGGAATTCTGAAATGCGCTATCACTGAAATCACTGGATTACTGGGGCCACTTAAACTAATACTATATAAATCTGCAGTTCAGAATAAGTATTAATACCTACTGATAGCAGACCAGAGGATTTCTATGAGTATAGATTAGCTAAAATTTAGTAGCTTACAAGGTTTATTTTTAACTCTTTATTTCTCCTGCACGTGCTCTAATGTGTGTGCACTCTGAGCGACTCTTCAATTTACAAACAGGAAAGCACTAAGTACAAACGCTTCCCATTTACATGGAACAGCCCTGCAAACTTTGCTTCGCAAGGCTGCGGAGATGCCTGAGCCGTGATCTGCACAGACCACCCCGCAGGGCGAAAGGGCAACGTGGTCTCCATGCCAATATATTTTAATCTGCTGCCTTTCTATTTAGCCGGCCAACAGGAATGTTTGCTGGTGCCAACTCTGGTGTTTGTGAAAAGCACATCTATCTACTAGAAGCTGGACCGCTTCCACCAGCCCAGTTCACATGCCATCAGACAGAGGTGACTTTCAGTCACATTACTGACTGGACTGGACACGAATCAAAGACCCAGAGGTGAATGGCTCTACTCCCATTACCAGTATTCTGGACTGTTTAGTCTCCTTTATCCCAATTAAGCTCGTTTTGGATTCAAAGAGGCCTCCCGCTAGTCTGATGCATTTATTTAATGAAATTTATTATTTGCTATATTTCCGGTGACATGTGATGAAGCGGAGACAGAATCATAGATTTTAAGCATATTTTTATATAATGTGTTTATCTTCTGCAACAATTATGTCCTTTTTACCCAACAAACAAAACAGTCAAAACCCAACACGCTAGTTTTCAAATCATCCCATTACATATGTTTTTAAAGCTGCAAGTCATTCAAAACGGTCAGTTTTAAGGAACCTCTGTCCCTCTGGTGCTAGGAATCCTTCCTTAGCTCAGAAGCTGTAACTGAATGCGTGCAGTAGTACACTGCAATATGGCAACATAAAAAAAAAAATAAAGAAAAAGAATTATCTCAGATCATCTAGATAATCTTCAGCTTAGCAGCTATGTTCTGTCCACTTTACTTCACATTGCATGGGACATGTGACACACAGAAGATCAACTACCACATTTCAAACAACATCTGCTACCTACTTAGAAAATACTAAGTGGCTTCTGCAGATATGAGCATACCTGAAGATGCAGTTTCATATAACTGTTACCTTAAAATTGAAAGCATCTAAAATTAAAAGAAAAAATAAAACCAAACTCCACTTGCCTTCATCTCCATCATCTCCAAAGGGGTAGAAGAGAGCAACTGCTAAATTGATGAATACAGCAAGGTTGAAGGAAATGCTCCCCCAGAGAGAGATGTGTCTGGAGAACCAAAACAGGGGTGGATTATCTAGAAAGGGGAGAAGAGCAGGAATCGGTGAAATGAAAGGAGGCAGGAACTCAATAATGGACTTAATGGAACTAAAAAACACAAATTACTGAAGAAAATATGCAGATCTTTAAAATTAACTAAAATAGACAAGTATTAAACATAGGTTTGCCATAAAACATAGTTTCAAGCAGAGCTTTTAGTGGAAAGATCCCAATACAGTTTATTATATATCAGAGATATATAATCAGCCTCTGCTAAGATTTTAGGACTGGATCTTTTGTGAAGGAGTCTTTTCACCTGCCTCTGAAACTGTAGCCTCTACGCATGGAGATAAAAAATCAGGCAAACAAAAAAAATCAGGCAAACAAATAGATTTTAGCACTCTGCATGCCAGTCCATCAGAAGACCCAGAACTGGTCATCCAGGTGACACATTTGGGCCAAGCACACTGGTGACGTTATTCAGAGAATGATGGAATAGGCAAGGTTGCAGAATGGTAGTATTTTCCCCACCTCTGTGAAACTAAATACATCTTGTTTTACTTTGGGGAATAGGTAAAATTTGGTCTGACTGGGATTTGGTTCTATGAAAGCTGTCTACTTCCTGCGTGATCCTCAGATGCCCAAGGTTATCTGCTGACAAACAGCTCTCTACTCCTGCTTAAAAGGACTCAAATGAAGCCAGGATCTCCATATGTGAAGTGCTGGACAAATACACAGAAATAGTCTATATCCCAAAGAACCTATAACCTAGTTAGAAAACACTTAAAAGGGAAATGGGGCAAAACAGGGTTAAGATTTTGTGTCGAGTCACATAAACGATCCAGCAAAACAGCTAGGAACAAGATCAGAAGATATAAATATCCAGTCAAGCCTCATATATATGACTGCACTACAATATGTTTAAATGAACATTTAAAACAAGATTCTATGTGCAATGGTGTGAGGGAATTTCTAGCCAGAGAGGTTTATTTGAAGACGATGTATTCCTGTTAATTAGATTTTAAAGTACTCAGAGCCTCCTGCAAGTATGCAGAACATATTCTTGACTTGCCTGCACCCAGCTAACTTTTTATAAAGAGTAGACTCCATATGACTGTCTCAGCCTTTAGTCTAAATTTAATTGCGATTTGGTAAATATTCAGATTTCATTGTGATAACCTTATGCTGTTGGCTGCTGAGATTTAAGCATTTGGAGCCATTGCAAATTACATGTGTCAATTTAAGCAATGCAGACTGCATGCTAACAGATACTTGGCTAAAGAATGAACTGAGCCTCAACCTGTATTATCTTTTCAAATGAAAAAAAAAACACATGAAAACTTGTGGGCCATTCCACTGATGAAAGGAATTGAGGAATTTCTGTTCTGAATAAAAATAAACCGATTTTCTTTGCTTATAGCATTAGGCAGGTCTGGTCTATGTAAGTGTAAGGCTGGGCTCTTTTATTTGTATTTCTTAAGCAAAATCCACAGATATGATTTTATTACTAGAGTAATTTTTCTACAATATAGTGACTTTCATTCCCAAATAGACTGTGCAGATAGGGAGTTATTCTGGGATAATTTATTTTTCAACTTCTCTCCTGGTCAGTTTGTCAGTACAGCCAAGTTGTCACAGTGCCACCAAGGGAAGCGGACCTGGGTCGATAGGATTCACGCTGAAAACTTACTACTGCCTCTGAAAATTATAGCCTGCAAATTGACATTTACAAAAACTGCAACCAACATTCATGTTTCCATCACGTTAAGGATGCTACATTAAACCATTTTGCTTTGACTATCCAAACTCCCTGCTGCTCTGACCATAGATCCGATCCTACTCTTCACTCCTTCGTCATCAATTATGTAACGTTGCTGTGAGCTGTCAAACAGCTCACATCTGCCACCCCAGCAGCACCTGCATTTTAGCAATGACTGAACTGATCACTCTCGTGTATATTCATATATATAGATACATATAAAACATAACTTTCTTCCTTATCCCTCAAGAATACTGTAGATGCTTAACTAGTTTGTGACAGTGGCTGAGCTGGCAGGAGCTTCCCGTCACCGGGACATCGGCAGCGGCAGCAGCCCCATTCCTGGCGAGGGCCAGCGGCTGTAATGTCCACCAGTGAACTAAACAAGAAACTCAGGGTACCTGGCTTGGCTTCGCTGCACCTCCTCTTCAGGTCCCTGCTTTGATCTCTCCCCCATGATCTTGACCGTGCCCGTCCGATCTGCGAGTGGCTTAAGGTGGTACATATGCCGCTCCCACTACGGTGGGACATATACCATTATGGGCTTACAGACTGGTACATACCGCAGCCCAGTCAAGCAGGGCTGATGTGAACTGGCAGAGGCGAACTGACTCCATGGGAGTCAGGCAGATTTAAAGCAGCTGAGGTTCTGGTGAGAGATGTTTTTAAGTGACTGACATTTACAAGTTTTTTAATGGTCTTTTAGGAATCTGCAAACCTCAAATACGCAGCTACACATGTTTTTGTTAAATATTAGGGGCCTTGGCTTAATTAGGTGCAACTCTATTGAGTTTAGGAGAACTACACCCAGTTCATCCGTCCCTCAATTTAACTTTTGGAGTCCAAGACATCATCTTGAACACATTACTTATATTACTAGCTGCTCCATATTATGCCTCTTTTATGGTGGCGTGCAAGTGTCTCAGCTGACCTACACTCTCAAGCCCTGAACAGTTTTGCCTGTTGAGGTATCGGAGTGAACAGAGAAAAGTGCATTATTAAAATTAAAGTATTTGAAGGCTTAAAAGCAGGGTTTTAGCATAATTAGGCTATTTTTCTAAATTGCAATACTTACTCCTAATTTTCTTTTGCCATTTCATCTCGTTGTACAGATCCTCTGTCTGTTGAAAAAAGTCATTGACTTTGCTCCCTTGTTCATCTCTCTCTGTTGTATTGAATACCCGACTTTTGGATTCCCGAGTGAGGAATTCACAAATGTTGGGGACAGGGAAGACAATCTGTTCCATTGTTCTATCGTGCCGAACAATCTATAAATAACATGCACATTTTTTTCCGGATCAGTGACTTTCCAACCATTTTTTCATACCTTTTCTTGTTCACAGCTCCCCTTCTATTTATAAATTAATGCATAAATTATTTGAACTTCCAATGAAGTTGAACCAATCAATCCTAAAACAAAGTGAAACTGCTTTTCTATCTTCAAAAGCCTGCCTGAAAATAAGGTGGCAAATATGTCTCAAGCAAAACCTAGGTCCAAACTTTCCCCAAATACAAAAAATGTTCTAATTCAGAATGCTTCAATTTCGCAATAAATTGAAACAAATCTCTCCCAGTAAACAGTGCAGAAGTTCAGGGGCTTTCTGCTCAGATTACAAAATTCTTTTCTCACCTTGAGTCTATTTCTATGATGAGATAAGTTGTGAAGGTGAACGTGCAAAAATAGCACCTTGTTACTCAGACAGCACCCATATCTTGTCAGTCTTTATCTTCCCACTTGGCAAAAAACCAAGGGTTTGCATTGTCTGTATTTCAGGGCCTACCAAGTTTTTGGCGAGTGAGTTAGATTTTGTTCCATCTCACCACACTGTCATCAAAATTGCTTCCCCATTCTGATAATGGACTCTGCACTACTAAAAATACAGAAATGGGTAGAAAACTCATCTTGACTCCAGCCACCAGTGAAAAAAACCCCAATATTTGACTTTCAAATCAAACAAATGAGATGATAGCCTGATATAGGGGAGCTGTATCTGAAATGCCAAACAGGTCTAGGATTGCTTTCAGAGAAAGACCAGCGAACGTCCAGTAGATAGAGCAGCAACACTGGGTTGAGTTTCACTTTTCCAGTCGCAGTCCTGCATTAAAGAAGACTCCCTTCTCTCTGGTAATTCATATTTATTATGTGAACATCCTAAAAAAAAAAATCTGCCAAGTCATTGTTAAGAGTAACATAGTCAAGCACATCTGTATTGGAGATGAAGGACAATTGTGCTCATGTCAGCCCATGGGTATGTGCACGATGTGAAATTTGAACAGGCAATTTTGAAGCATCCTAAGTAAATAGTTGTGTCTCAGGCCAGCAGTTGTGCAACAGCACTATGTGACTAGCAGCTAACCTGGTAGGGTGGGTGATGGAAGCTGACAGCACATCTTCAATTCTGTCAGGGACTAAAATGAAGAGGTAAGCTGCATGTGCTGATCTGCAGAATGACATTTAAAAAAGTCTATTCTCCCAGAGACTAGAGGGCTCCATATCTGCTTGAGGAACAGGCTTTGCAGCCATGAGGTTTTAGGAGATTTCAGAAACTGCACCAGGAAGAAGCTCTTGGCCACATAAAAGCAGACCACAGCGCTTGTTTAATGCCTAAATTTACAACCTACTGAGATAACTCAGCTGATAGTTGCTACAACGTACCTCAGGAGCACCGAAAGTATTAAAATATGTTAAGAGGAGCACTCTGCTGCCCTCTGGACAACCACAGCCATGGAGCTTTCATCTATCCTGTGGTGGGACAATGTGACCAGTATCATGCAAAAAGTATGGTGGGAAACAGAGAAGGACTCAGCCACCGCCTTTCTTGATGTCAGCCAGGATAATATGGACCTGCGGTGCTTGCGTCAAGACTGTTCTCTACGCACGCAAGCTCAGCTCCAATGTTGACAGAGCCTGGAAGCCCACTGAAAGTAAAATTATTGGCTCAGATTCAGGCTGGGCCTGTGTGCAACCATACTGCATATTTTTCATACTTGGCTAATTTTGGACTTGATACAGCATTTCCAAGAGAGAGCCAAATGCCTCTTCTTCCTGCAGTCTCTCGCAGCAGCTGCCTTTGCACAACAGAAATTCTCCTCCTTACAAAGTCACTAAGGACTAGAGACACTACACACTACACACTAACTCCTATCTTGATGCCTATAATCCCATGAAATCTGTAAGAGCACAGGAACTGATATAAGAGTTAAGAACCTAAATACCTCTGTGGATCTTGATCTAAATCCGATCCATGGCAGGGGTAAAGTTTAAAATAGAGAACAGAACTGATGAACCAGGCCAAGCCTTGGTCTTTTAAACAAAAGCCATATTGAATGTCTACACCACTTCGAAACCTCTTTGTACTGCAGCCAGACTTTTAATTTGATCAGTTAGCATCACTGGCTTTGAAACTCATGATTATTTATTTGAGTGATGTACCATACAAGATTATTCTTGACTTCATGACACAGCTACTATCCACAGTCATTATTTCTCTAACAAAACATGTTTGGTAACACACAGGAAACCTACTGTAAAATGATTATTTGGAGCCACTTTTAATGTAGGTGCATTCCTTTTCCTCCCATAGCCAAAAGTGTATTATTCAACCTTCTCCTTCTCATAAATAATCTACACCATTTGAATAAGTTTTGCTGTTCAGAAGCTTAAAAAGAGGTGACACAAGATGCACAAGATGCACAAGACTGCACAAGATGCAAACTTGTCTCATATTCAATCTTCTAGTGAGCAATTCTTTACCTCTATCTGTGCCGTATGATTGGCATAATACCTCAAGGCTTCATCTCCTTCATCTGGATCTGACCCTGGCTTCAGCATCTGTTGCAATGTTTTATTGTGACGAGCCAACTAGAAAAAGAAAAAAAATCTGATTTATGTCCTGCTGCTATGTTTTCAGCTTTATCATCTCCACTTAACTAACACAAATCCTCCTTCCCCCCACCCTCATATACTTACATGCTCAACCCAGTGGGGCTCTTTCCACAGATAACAACAAAAATGTAATTACTTGAGAACAATAGAAATAATTTAGTCTTAAAAAGTCAGCAGCAAGTCTTCAGCTGAGATTTATGAAAGGCAGCTTAGCCTGCAGCCTAGATGGTTTTTGGAGGGCTTTTGACAAATGCCAAAAAATTAAGACTGAATGCTTCTTTTCACTTAAGTTTAGCCATAAAATTTGCATACCTCTGACTAGGTAATTACATTTACAATTAAATTTTCTCTGCAATGTCAAATGGCTAAACTGTTCTTCACTGTGTTGTAGGTTGGTATTTCAGGGCTGCCAAGATATCATTCATAACTATCTCAGAGGCAGCTGGACTGCAATGGTGGGCAAACAGATTATTAACTGTATAGTTTATATACATAGCATGTATGTGCACACACAAGAACACACAAACATGTATCTCTTCCCACAAACTTTTACAAGTTATATACTTTACATGATTCATAAAATACATCTGTTCTTGTTGGCTAGTAAATTTTTAAAATACTCAATAGCTGCATAAAGTTTAATACTGAGAATGTTAGCAAATTGCATTCATGATGTCTTTTAGGTCAGTAAGAAACAAAGACTTAACTATGGGCATGAGGAAACACTACTAAAACTGCAATTTTCCCTACATCATAGTGAGCGGTTTTCATCCANAAGCTGAGGCAGAAAAGGAAAGGCTATTTTGCAAACAAGATTCAGGTCTTAATCACTACACAGACATTACCACAACAGACTAGACACAGACATTAGAAACAAGGCAGGCACAGCGCTCAAAATAACTGCAGGAACTAGGCTTTGAAGTGATGATCATCACAGGTGGGTTAGCATTTATTACATGAAATAACAGAGTATGTTGAGGAATTATAAAATAATTAAAATCTAGAAAAAGAGTGTCAGGGATCAAGTCTGAAAGCAACAATGGATCTAAACAGATATTGTAATAATCTAACCAGAAAGTGATCACACTTGTTTATAAGCTATTTGCATGTCTCGCCATCCCCTTTTTAGCTAAGAATGGTGAGAGGGAGACACATAAACCATTTATTCTATTTATTGAAGTTCCCTAGCATCTACTTGTCCTGGTTTGAGGACAAGACCTAAACCACGACACTACTGATCAAAATAAATTTCCTTCTGAATCTTCATATAAATGTATTACTTAAAGATGAATAATAAATGGAATGTCCAAAAGCAAGAGAACACCAGAAAGGAATATTCAGGAAGAATAAATGTATTTCCTACAACTTCCTCAAGGACAGAAGTCTGCTTGGCCCTGACAGTAGAGCCCTGAGCCAATGTGGCAGAACATCAGCCTTTTATAAAAGCATCATGATATTCAGAGAGACATGCAAAAAATCACATGGCGATCAACTGCAGAGCAATATTCTTTCCATCAGGAACAGATATCTGCCTTGAATAGTTACTTTTTTACTCTGTCTAGCAAATGTATGGGTAATGTCATTACATGTATTAATATCTTATGCAACTTCCACTTATTTTTAAGGCTAAAAAGGATCATTAAGACTATCTGATTAGTTCCTCTCCTTCACACAAGCACTATAACCTGATCCAGCCAGTAGTCATTGCAGTACGCCCACAACATCATCTCAACGGCACAACCTGAATTTATTTTCTACGGCTCTTTTGCATCCCACTCAATATATGCTCTAGCATCATGAAGAAACAAGATGAGCTTGTGGAAACAAGGTAGTAACTGTTTAAAAATTCCCTTTAAACAGTGTTACTATTTTTGCCTTTCAGCTTTATTGAATGTCCCTCCACATCTGTACTTAAAAAAGGGCAAGAAATTCACCTTCTCTGTATCATTCATCATTCTGTACACTACTGTCATGTCCTCTCTTATTTGTCTCTTCTTTAAATTAAAACAATCCCTATCTTTCCCATCCCTCCTCAAACAGAAGACTCTCTGTGACTCAATTATTTCCCTTGTCCATCTCCAAATGCCCTTTACTTTGGCTGTATCTCTTCTTTAAGATATGAAGAAAAGAGCTTACTAGACAGAATGCAATCACACCCTGCTTGGAGTGATGAATTAGCATAACCAGAAGCAAATATAGTCCCCTTTTTTTATCTTTGGTAATACAGAGGAACTTTGCCTGTATCTTGACCCTTTTTCTCCGATGTCAACCATTAAGATTTTGAGTTTTCTAATAAATGACAAGTCAAGGATATATGGATAGTTCTTCTCATATTAAAATTATGCCAATTTGGAGAAAAGGACATATATAGATTCAGAAATTTCCATTATTGCCACAACAAACTTCTTTTATAAACATTTGAATTTGTGTACAGAATTGGAAATACCATTTGTAAACCATACGAAATCTCAAGGTATCGCTTCCTGATATGCATTTAACTGTCCATAGCTTTTACTGCAAAAGTATCTTTCAGTAGATATCAGTAACAGAAGTTCCTTTACCACATGGACTAGAAGGGAAAACCATTTCAGCCCTTGCGTGCTGTAACGG
This sequence comes from Ibidorhyncha struthersii, assembly GCA_013398815.1. Classification (NCBI taxonomy): domain Eukaryota; kingdom Metazoa; phylum Chordata; class Aves; order Charadriiformes; family Charadriidae; genus Ibidorhyncha; species Ibidorhyncha struthersii. The sequence goes on along the minus strand of VZSZ01007058.1, from coordinate 212,245 downwards.
GACTGACTAGCACAGCGTGTTAACTGAACAGACTGCTGGTGGTTTGAGACAGCAATGACACATTGCGTATTTTACTATCAGGTTTCGTGTGAACATCAGCTACCTACTTAAAAACTGTGCACTCAATGACCTTCATTATTCTTTACTAGACTGTGCTTTCAGGCAGTGACTGTCTTGTGCTGATGCGTGTACAGAGCCTAGCACCACACAGCTAGGGCTCCCCGACGCTAGCACTAGACAAAATGATCTGAGGAACAGGCCAGGATCTCCTCTCCTGTGCTGGCACCTTGTTTGCCAGCAAAGACACACGGGAAATGACCAGGGATTGATGACCAAGCTGGAGGAACTACAGCAGATTTCAGAAGGAAAACCTACCTAAACTTGTCAGCAATAGCGCTAGGCAGCAAACGCTCATAATTTCATTTCTCTCTGCTTCCCCATCTCTCTACATCCACTTACCTTCTGTAGTCTAGACCTTCAGACAGTAACCTCAAGGGCAAAGGGTCTATCTGTTTTCTGCTTGTATTGCAGTTCCTACAGGGGATGAATCCCTCTACATTGCCACAATAATAAGTACTGCTAATATTTCTGTATTGTCACAGCTACATCGATGAAAGAATGGTATAGACAGCAATCTGTGGAAGCTCAGATCAGAAGCAGAGGCCCACAGTAAGACACAGCACAGCTTTAGAAATACTATGTTGTTTGGCAACTACAATGTTTTCTGAAGCTCTGCTTTCGTGATCCCTCCTTCGCCCTGTAATGAGCTCAAAGGCTCACATGGGCAAAGGGGACTGTGTCAACAGACTCCTTGACCAGCGCAGAGCTTTTTCTGAGATCAAAGACATAGCAATGAAAATAACAATGTAGTGACAAACCGTGAACCTAAAATATGGAAAGCTTATCCAAGCTGATAATACACCCTAGGTGACAGCCTGTGACTGGCATGTAAAGGCCGTGCAAACGCTGAATGACATTTTTTCATATTTAACTCCTGTGATGCAGTTATTTCTGAAGTGCTGCACAAACCTTTTGGGGCAGCTGAAGGACAAGACACTGGATGGGCATGGACAATAGCAACTATAATGAAAAGAACACTCCCATTTATCTTTGCAAAGCAAAGCTCAAGAACACACAGCAAGTGTAACTGATACAAAAAAGTAACCATCAATAGAGCCTGAATTTGCAGAAAGCCCCCAGAAAATCACATCTGAGGAAGAAAACTCTCTGTCAGTCATTCACTCACCCATCAACCATGCCAGTGAAAATATTTTAAATGTCAACACTGTATTTTACTACTCATCAAGGCATGTAGGGATGAGGAAGTAATAGCATACAATGGAACAGTGATTTCCAAAGAGAGGATGTGTAGGGCAATAGCTATATGAACAAAGATCATTTGGCTTTCAGTCAGTTCCCAAGGAAGGACTGCTGTTCATCTTGAAAGACTTTGACTTCAAAAATTTGGAAAACACTGTAATAAAGCATGAGTACAAAACGTGAAAGATTGAGGACAGACCTGAAGACCGCTGAAGACATTAATAAAGAAACAGTAGAGGCAAATGACAGAATTACAAGTAATATTCAGTCTAAACTCCTCATACAATATGATTATAAAATCAGACCTGCTGGTCATCTGGGATTCCATATATGATCAGCAGCATGGAAAACCACAGCAGACCCATCTTTTGCAATTAACAATATACAGATTTCCTGCAGGCTGTTTGTTTTAAAATCAAGATTTCCTTCAACAAAAATGCAGCTATTTAAATGTTCTCAAAAAAACCCTGATTTAAAGCTGTGAACGTTCATGTCATCAGCCTGTCAATAACTCATTGACTTGGGATACTAGATTGGTTTGCCCAAGTATGTATGTACGTATGCGGGTGCATACAGAAAAATTGCTGGGAAAAGAGAAAGTAATTCTCCACTTTTCATTACCTCTGTAAGACACAGAGCCCTTCTGTATTTTTACAACAAAGCGTCAGTCCCTGGTGGTAACTTGTAAACTGCAAGGGTCTCTCCTCTGTAGCCCAGTCCTCACTGGAGGCATGAGGTCGGACCCAGTACACAGTCTAGATAGTTGTCGAAAGTCCCGCTGATTTCACCAGGCTTTGCTTCAGGCCCCCAAAATGACAGGAGTCCAAGAAATACGAGCTAGAAACAGCAGGCTGAAGACCCCCAAATTCTGTAAGATGTATTTCACTTTCTAGCATTTTGAGACTGCCAAACCTGGTGGGTAAAGGTGACTTTTTATGACTCGAATGGTATAAAGGGATCTAAATGGGCGAGGGTTAGTGTCCTGTAAGCAACCGGGGTTTTCACAGAAGAGTCAGTTCACTGGCAAAGTGTCAAACATGTTAGACTGCTTTTCTAGAAAAGGCTCGTGGAGTATTACTATAAGCACTCAATAACTGGCCGAGAAGTACAAATAAAGACACAAACAGTTTCTGTGTGCCTTGAAACACTTTAGATTTACAGTATTACTATTAAGAAGTATTACAAACATCTAAAAAAATAGAAACAAAATTATTTAAAAAAATATTAGCCTTGTCACCAGTTCTCTCGAGTTTCTTCTCACAGTTGTCAGGCAGCAGTAAGGCTGTTATCTGACGGGGGAGATACCTGGCACACAAGCACACCTGACAGGGGAATGGCACTGGGTTAGGTAGCAGTCGGGAGCGTGTTGGGGACTGGGGCTCTTTTTGGGGAGGGAACTGAACGTGTGGTGCGCGCTTGCAAACTATAGCACTGCAGAGTGCCCTCTCTGCCCTTGCCCCGTGCCCCAGCTGCAGCTCACTAGCCAACCCTCCGGTGTGCCAGTCAGCCCCGTCCAGCGTGTCAGGGCAGAGAGAGGCCACTACAGAGTCCTCCAAGTTCATGAACTACAGACCCTGGGGGAACTGAGGCAAGAGCTGTTTGTACAGACCTGACGTCCAATGCATGACATCTGATAGATCTGCTGTAAATTATCTCCATCTCTACCCTGTCAGTAACCAGACGTACTGCAGCGTGGGCTGCCAGCCCAAAGGCCAGTGGTCTTTCGCCAGGGAGGAAGGAGCCAAAATGTAACTTGCAGCAACAGCAGAATAATTGCATCTGTTCAGATTAGTTTCACCTTGCTGTGCAAACAGACTCGTGCAGCTGGGGTTCATTTACAGCCACAATCTCTTCCTCTTTTTTCCCCTTCAGTCCCTTGGCTCCCGGAGCCAGGCAGTGTGAGATCTGGCACCACCAAACCCCCTCACAAGGGGAAACCCCAGTCATCTTACCGAATGCTTCATTTTCTGCTTAGAGAGCAAGAAAGGATAAAAAAGCTGCCTGGGGACTGACAAGAAAAATCCCAAGGACCAAGAAACACCAGCAAAGAGAAAATCAAGGGAGTAGCAAACAGGATGGGTAAGAGACAGAAGAGGACAGGCGACAGAAAATAAGATCCTCTTCCTTGGAGTGCCAGGACCTTACCACTCGCCAGCTCCCTGCCCAGGGCAAACGAGAACACTTCTATTCCATCAGTAAACAAGGAGAGAGAGAAAGCAAGGAAAAAGAAAATGTCATCTTAACCATAACTGAGCAGAAATTTTCATTCCAACTGGCTGTACTAACAGTAATAACAACTTCTCAACTCCCCACGTTCCAATCAAAACTGAATGGGGCTTTCTGCAATACACAGGGCAACTTCCTTTCCAGAAGTCATTACAGTTTTATAGAGCGGCACCTTTGCACTCTACCACAAAGCAATCTGTTAACAAACATTAGGAACAGCAGGGACGGAGCAATGGGAGACTCTCAAATCAAGTATTCATTGATTTCATTTAGATGATTATACTGTACAGAGCAACCAAAAGGGTTTAGAGTTAATCTTCCCCTGATGGCTTGTGGTACATGAGCAGGGCCCTGGGTGGTCCAGACGCTTTGGATTCTGTTGCTGGGTCTTCCAAGGCCTCGTGTAACCTCTGAGACACCACCTCTCCTCCCCAGCCTCCATGTGGTGTGCGCTACAAATTGTGGATAATAGTGATCTACCTCACAGGGAAGGGAGAAAAATAAAACACCTCGACATTATTACATAAGAGAAACCACCACAGTTAAGCGATATCTATCACTGTTATATTTGCAGCCCCCCTAGTAATTTTATTGCTATTTTTGCTGTGGTTTTGCTGTTCTTTTATCCCTGATGAAAGCCAGCAGAAGACAAAATGACTTGCTAATATTTCAATGATCTTTACTTCCATCTGTCTTCTCTGTAATTTTTTCCGCAGGCAAAGCTCACTTGCAAAAAAATAAAGTGTATGTGTGGGGAAAGTTCCGGTCAGATAAAATGTATTGCAACAAAACAAAATTAACGTGAGGGTGGTGGGCGTGAAACACCTCTGCAGGCTATGTGTAAACTCTCATGGGCATCTGTGCCTACATGAGCCAAACTGGCTCAATGCATACATTGGTCACATTTGTTTCTCAGTGTCACACTGACCATACTGAACATAGAACGTGGACAGCAGTACACAAACCAGAGTGTTTCATCAGGATAACACTTGTAGACTGCCTCCTATGATTACCGTAAGCAAAATTTTGGAGAGTACAGGATATAAGGACAAAAGGAGATGATGGAAGTGTCAGACATGATTATAGGAAGACAACGAGAAAGTTCAATGGAAAAGGAAGAAAAAAGAGAGCAGGGTTATTGCAACTAGTCTTCTTTACAGCGTAACAAGGAAGAAGATCCCAGCCACACACAATTTCTATGAAAGGCAGATAAAACTACACCCAAAGTAAGACCTTACTGGCATGCTCACCAACATTGCACAGACCCAGTCTGACAAAGACCAAACCCAGCAACAGACCAGCAAGTATAAGGATCCCAAATCCACATAGCAAGAGAACTGTTCACGTCTAAAAACTGCCAACACTTTATATACATACAAAATATACACATAAACCTGAGATAAGGGAGCTGTGAACCACGTACCCTTTTCAGGAACTCTCAAAATCCTTTTGCTATCAAGCACTTTACTTTCTAGGTTTCTCCTCTTATTCAGAACAGTGATTCTCTGCAAAATAGCTATCTCCTGCTGTCTAATATGTCGCTTCTAAAGAAAAGAAAGACTAGCACAAACAAAAGGAGGAGCTGCTTATGACTCTTATTTTGGGGGCAATGTGTGAAGGGAACAACAGTTTTAAGTCTTTAAGTCTTAGTATGGACGAGTTTCCTTCTGTAAGCCATAAGACTAGAAGACATTGACTGGCAGTCAACCTCTCTTCCTCTGGCACCAGAAGTAGAGCAGAAAGTAACACATGGGTTGATGCTTCCAGAATGGGCTTGTCCTCTTCTCCAGAGTCTACCCAAGCTACACAGAAACCACCTCAGCCTCTGACCTGAAGTGCGAGACTTCCATCACTGTCTCCCTCCTCACATCTTCCCACCCTTAAGTCTCATCTCATGGACTTGCAGTAAAGCGCCATGGGGTCCTTTGCACGCTGTGAGCCCTTAAGCTGGATGCAGTTCACCAACCCAATCTATGATATAACCACCAGCTCTGCTACATGCAGGTATGGCTTGGAAGACAGCCACTGTACATACACTGCACTTGTAGAGGCTGGGATAAGCCATCTACCAATCTTCAATGAAACTCATTAAAGAGGCTTAAGTCCTCAGTTGCAGCTCAGTATCATGGCTCAGCCTCCATGATTCAAGTGCTTGAGTATGGCCATTATGTGGTCCTCTTAGATGTTACAGCAACAGCAAAGTAAAAAGTCTGTTCATAGTCAATCCTGTTAGCATCCCACCTCTTCAACAGGTATTTCCATAACATGCACAAAAACGTAATCTGGTCATACAGGTTCAAAAACATATGAGACCAAAGTAGCAAGTAAACAGCTGAAGCTGCAATCTGTCAAATTCACAAAAGACATGCATTTCCTAATCTCTTGTATATACTTTGTGGGGTACAAAACAAGGCAGATACCAAGTATGGAGATGGAGAGGAACTGAGAGATGTCTCCCTTCAAATAATTACAGTGGTGAGATTTTCCAGCTTTTTCAATCATGGTGTTGAATGTGTGCTTCACCCTCCAATCAGCAGAGCAAAATATCTTTCAAAAAAAAAAAATTAGGGGCATAGGAATAGAGAGACGAGAAAGTAAAATGGTGAGATGCTGTTTGCAACTCTGGACTATAGATACTGTCCTCGGGAGAGCACTTTCACCTGGCACCTATGAAGTAACAGTGGGAGAGCAAAAGGGTAAAAATTTCATCTCTCCTCATCAGCCATGCACAAATAATGTTGCTTTACCCAACCAACTAGCAGCTAAATGCTGCTCTGCAGAGAGACTCATAGAAAGAAAAGGCTGGAAAGACTAGGTTCATTTAAGGCTACCACAGATCATCATTCATAAAACAAATTCTGAAAATCCTTGCCTGTACATAATGGCAGAGAAACCATTCCTTTCACTCCAGGTTGATTAGATCCATGTGCAGGTCTGAAGGTGTTTTACTCCTGTAAAGCTACTGGTCATCATAAGTAACTGGTCACCTCCTTTTTGGTGTAGAAAAGCACCATCAGCTGTTAAAACTAAATTTCATAGCTGGACATTTTAAATCAGTAACTCCTAAAGCTGCCTCAGAAAAAGTGCAAGGTGGACCTCACTTTCAGTCTTCTGTGCTCTGTTAAATAAGTAAATAAAGAGGACGGCGACTGAGGTAGCTCTGCCTATTTGTAGATTACAAATTCAGATCTTGTTTATTCTGGAAAACTCTATGATGACTGAGATACCTAATTAAATTATGACATCAGAGGAAATGAGAGTTAAAACCGAGCAACTGCAAGGAACGGACATATTTTGACATTCTGATTAATGCTCTTTATTTTTGTTAATCTGTAAATACTTCAATGACTAATGAACAATTGAGATGGATAAAAAAAAACTGTTAGAGAAGATGCCCCTGCCCCGTTTTTAATTAAGGTGTGGGATTTCACAGTGCAGATATCCTGAGGCCTATTAGAACTGCTCTGATAATATTAAGCAAGACCACATTTCACTTTCACGATATATTCATGGTTACCCTCACTTTGCCTCAAAACAAACAAAGCAAGTTCCTCCTAGCTTAGAGTAAAATGTTTTAGTTGTGCTTTACATATAAGAAAAAAAAGCACTTTCATTTATTTGAAGGTCACTTCTAACAGAAAAGCCCCCGCTCTGCCTCCAGAGCAAGGCCTCACCTACAGTAGACTATTACAACTCATCACTTTGTGTAATTCAGCTTTCTTAATAAGGGGAGTTCTCTGCAATCTGAATGAAGTAAGTAGCTACGTTACATATATCTCTGAGCAGAAAATATGTAGGCATTGCAGCTGAGGGCAACTGAAAGTGCAGTCTACTTTGAAGAGTGACTTTGCAAAGATGGCACTAGGTGGCTTCACATTTATTATCTCTTAATAACTTCTGGATTGAGTTTACTCAGTTTACAAGTAAAATGATTTTTATTTCTACTTAACACTTCTCCATGCAAATGCAATCGACAAGCTTTAAGTCAAGCCATGCTCTTTTTCACCCCTATATAGCTATATTTTCACCTGTATATTGTCCATACTCTTAATGAAGACGGTGCATGCCAAATGCAAGTGGGAAGCTCTAGGGGTAAGAGTATGGTTTAAGGGCAACAGGTCAAGTTCTCTCCTAGTATAAATCAACATTGCTTGCCTCCTTTCAGTGGAGTTGTTCCCTTGTGGACCAGCTGAGGATATCACTAAATGAGGACACATTCTTAAAGCGGGAAGCTAAGTAACTGCCCTGCAGGTGATACAGAACCAAAGGAGAACTAAAGTCATTCTCCCCAGCCCGTGCTGCTTCAGATAGTAATAAAAAGATAGTATGTTTATTACTAATACAGGACTGCAAATAGAGCCTGAGAGCAGAGAATGTCAAACAATATGCCATTGCCCCACAGCCAATTTTCGGAGCAAAACCACACACTAATGTGAAGATTTCACAATGCAGACATTTGACAAAGAAAGGATATTTCTTCTGTGTAACGTTTAGGCCCTGACACCAATACAACATATTTTCCAATGACAAAAAAAATCTTGTAAACCACAAAACACAAGGACACAGGATTACAGAAGTTAAAGACAGAAGAAGAAACCCACAAAGCAGAAATATTAAGGCCACCTGTGCACTAGAGAAATGCACAGTCGCCACAGCCAAACAGAATATATCCCTCATTAATATTACATATAATAAAACACACACATATGTGTAATAGACAGTTGAGCTAACTCTAGAGAAGTAGAACCAGAAAAATTAAGATAAGCTAAAAACTTTGTGGCTAGCCTACAGTAAAAAGCTCTAGCCTCTAGCTCTAGCCTAGCAGCTCTTTGCAGCCTGTCAACAGGACACCAGATGGAAAACAGAGGTCCCCATGTAGATCCCTATCAAAGTCATGACAGGATTCCGAGGTGAATGCTTCCAAGGAGAAGGGCAGAAAAAGAAAACATCGAAGGACAAGTTGCCAAGGTTTTAACCCGAGACCTAACAACGAAGCACAAGTTGCCAAGGTTTTAACCTGAGACCTAACAGCAGCCACAGACATTTGTTTAATCTTTCAGGTGCTCATTAGTGTCAAGTCCCTGTGGCAGCCTCCATACTGTCTCTCTATACTGTAGCTGGCTGAAGGCAGAGTTATATACCATCCTAATGAGCTGCAAGGAGGGTGATGTGCGTCATTGGGTTCTGTTTCAATCTTGGCAATCTAAGTGTAAAAGCCTTGCAACAGCTTCTGATTCTGCTGACATTTAATTAGCCGGTGTCATTTTGATGCCATAGCCTGTCTCATCAGGATGATAACTACAAAACAACATGTGGAGCATAAAAGTTCTATGAGAAGTTTCAGGTCTGGCAGCCAAGGATATGAGTCCCCTGACAGTCACGGTTCCTGGGACTGGTCCCCATTAGCCCTTTGTTTTGGCACTGCTATCAGCAAGAGCTTCTCTGTTAAGAAGAGAGAAAGAAAACAAAACAAAACAAAACCCCAAAACAAAAAACAAACCCCAAAACCTGCAACCCTCAGCAAAGCCTTGCAAAACCCAACATCCTTTAGCTCTAAAAATTTCTACCTGTCCTATAGAAAGGGAGCATCCTTATTGCACTATTCATCCTGAAGGACAGGTTTATCCCACAGGACAGGTCTGATCATCTTCTGGCCTCAAAAGGTAGTCCTGTTTATTTAAGTATGTATAGCATTTTTCTCCATTTGCCATCAGGTTCTTGGGAAAACAATCTCCAATAATACCTACCAATTGCTGCTTGCTCACATCAGCTGCAAAATTTGAAAATGGTCATTGCTACACAAAATGTGACTGATCTATATTTACACTCAGTATAACCAGTGATTCTGGTACAGTACATCTATTTACACCAGACAAGCTCAGACCTTTTTTGCATTTGGGTCTTTTTTCCAGAATCCTTTTCTCATACGCTAAAGACACCTCTTTTTTTTTTTTTTTAGAGTATACCAGTCAGAGATGTATAAAAATTTAAATGAATCAAGCCATTTTATTCACAGAACAGAATCAACTCAAAATCTTTGTCAGTAGAACCTAGGCACAACCTAATGTTTTGTAAAGACAGACAGTTATGGGACTAATGGGCTTTTGAGCAAAGCATCTACCTGAGGCAAAGGATGGGCAGAAAGAGGACAGCAAGCTTAAAAATCCACTGAACCAGTGTGGTCCTCAGATCTCGGCTCTTCTGGAGGATCCTTGCTGGAGCTGAAAGCTGCTTCCCAACTGGATGAGGATAAGCCTATCTTTGAAAGCAAAACGCTCTGAGGACTCACACCTCCCACAAGGGGCAGGGAGATCTCTTTTAGGCAAACGTTACAGGCCAATAACGGTAACACCACCATCAAGGGTGAAGGCATTCTTGCTAGACTTTTCCACTTGGCTTCTGTTCATCTCTTTTCCATGGTATAACCATGATATTATCATTTCAGCCAGTTAATGCCCACTGCAGACTACTGGGGGTTGTAACTGGTTCCGCCCATTCCCTATCCTAAATAGCCCTCCAGGTGTTTCTTTGCTATGTCTTACAGAAGATGGTTGTCAATGCACAGTATTAAGTAATTAATTTCTGCCTTCTTCATCAACATTTCTTTTTACAGTCAAATTTCACCCCAATTTTACCCCAACCACAGTCACACTTACTTCATGTAGAATACTGTTTTGTCTGCCTGGGAAAACCTAGCCTGTTCAGACAGCTTTGGATTTTCATGCTAAAGGAAAAGTTACATGCAGTGATCCTATCTCACATTTGGAGGCACACATTCATAGAGTTACTTCTCATGTTCCCCATACATTAAACCATGGAAAATCTGCTCCCATCATTTTAAGCAAGGTCTTGCCATGGAATCCTTTGTCCTGACTTGAATTATATGCAGGTCAAGACAAATATGGATGGGCATGAGAATTCACATTTACTTTATAGTATATGTTTTAATAAATGCATTTTATTTTATGTGCGCACACGTAAACACAAGGGAGAAGGAGAACCAAGGTCTAAGTTCATCTGTCTAAATGTTAAAATACAGCTAAGTGAAGGAAAGCCAGCAGCTGCTCCAAAATACAGCACCAAAAATAACAACCCACAAAAAAACTTAAGCCTTACAATACCTCCCTCACACACATGCACACACTTGTATCCATTATCTTATGAAAGCTCTTCTTACCTTAACAATCCATAATATTAGCAGCACAGGAAAGTTTATTTGAAAACTATACATTAGCATGACCTCTTTAAAAGTCTCTTAGAGTACTAATGTGCTCAGTGATTATGCATTTCTCAACTGTAGTACCAGATAAATGTCAATTTTCTTTATTAGTAAAGTAGCTGGGACTGAGCGAACATAGGAGGAAACCCAACGTAGCAGCTAAAGCAAAGCTCTGGGGATGAAGCAAGTTGTATTCACTTCCCATGACAGCTAATGACTTGCTGTCTACACCTGCTTCTGGCTTGGTGTCTTTACCTGTAACACCGGATAATAACACCTATTTTAAGAGAGGGGGAAACAAAATTAACAGAAGATTTTAATGGTTCCAAAATCCTATAAAAAGAAAGATTAATTATTTAAATATTTCTGAAATTACTATTATTACTGTCATTTTTTTTTTCTGCTGTAGTATACAAGTGCCCTAGAACCATGCAGTTCTAGGCACAGAATTGATGTGGAAAATAAAGCTGCTCCCAGCCCTTGCTGTACTCAAACTTGATGACAGATACAGAAAGGCTTGCTAATCAGACACACAGAGAAACAAAAGGCTTTGTGCTTCTTAGAATTTTACGTATTTGGATAGCTAAATTTTTTAAAACTGACTTTAGTTTCTCCTTAATGAATGTATCGTAGCCAAGTCTCATTATCAAACCAGTCCTATTTTAAATGTCAAAATTAGTAACTTTCAAAAAATAGCCTGTAGTGCACTACTACTCCCCAACTATAAATCAATGCCATCAATTATGATTTTAATTGCCTAGTTAGCAAATATTCTTCATGTGTGTATGCTAATATGCAATATACTGCATAAAGCAAACACAGCAATAAGACATTAGTTGGATAAAGCTTGCCAAGTTTGATAAAGAAATCTTGATTCTGCTATTAATGTACTTAATATATCAACAAATACATAAGGCTGAACAACTTATTTTGCTCAGACCGTTTAAAATTAGCACCAGAGAGGAAGGAGTATTACTTACTCATTATGTCCAATTGCCACAGTATGCATAACAGTACCTGAAGCAAGACCCTTACAATTCACAGCAAATCCTGCCTCCTTTCCCTCAGTTTATTTTAAGAGCTTATCAATGGAAGAACACTTCCAACTGTGTTAGTCTATCAGAAGATAGGCTGGTGCAAGCTTGTGTTCGTTTATGCTGTATAACTGCACCGATACCAAGCAGCGTTAATTTCTTCTAACCTTATGGGGTGGAGGAAACGACTTTTCATTAAGCCTTGGTGCCACCAGGAAATTATAAAAATAGAAGTAGTTTTGGTACTCCCTTGGGATTTAAGTAAGTTTTTAGCTTAACCTCATAAAAAAACCCCACCCTTCCATTTACCTGGAGGTTACAGAGGTATTGTGGGATTCCAGGACCTAGGTAGGCTCCCTCTCCAGCACGGCATTTAAGCGTACGCTTAGAATGGAGCAGTTGAGTAAACATTTTGCTTGTCTGAGAGCACAGAACACGCATCATGAAAGGGGTGAAATGCTAAGTCAATACCCCTATGCTCCTGCAACAGCTTTGGGAACCAGATGGAGGAAATCACAAGGCACTGAACATTTGAAAATTTTGTTACAGTATTACAATTTGCTTCCCTACTCCCTACCCACTCACATCTTTCTAGATCAAGGACACGTCTACATAGTTTTACAGGCCGATGAAAGCGCATTCTTCCCATGCTGCAAGCCGGCTAGAAGCTATGTAAAGTTATTTTGCGTTCTTCTGAGCCTCACAAATAAAGCCCCTGCTGAAAGGTACAGTGTATTAGCTTGGGCTTCATGCCCAATTTAGAGAGTTTGCATCTAGCTGAAAAACACAGACAAACAATCCAAAGTATTTTCTGTTAACAGAAGCACATATATACATGCATGAAAACTACAGGAGCCTGTAGTGCTTATCTTGCTATCAGTGCCTTATCTTGCTTTGTAGTAAATGTAAAGGGGTCATGAACCTCATCAAAATACTAACTCCAAGAAAGCTTCTTTTAGTTTATAAACTACTGAAATACTTCATTATAATTAACGGGTAGCAAGCTCGAGTACTCACCTGAAAAGCCAGAGGACTATTTTAGCCTTTTATGATTTCTTTTTTTTTGGGGTAGCCGTTTAAAACTTGATTCTCCCACACTACTTCTACATGTAAGAAGTGAGTAAGTATAAAACTTTTTTTTGTGCTACTATGTCAAAAGCTTTTGTAATCTCTACAGAGACATCACATTAAGGTGAAGTCCCTTTGTGGATAGCCTTACTAACTTTGCAAAACGAAGTGTAGCCTGCTTCAACAGGATCTTTTAATAGGACAGCAATAAAAATACCACAGCAGTTTCTTTTGACTGAGGCTGGAAGAGGTGTAAGAGCTGATGGGACTATCCATAACACACCACTGGCATTCACCCGAAACTACTGCAAGAAATTAGCAAGGTCAAGTTGAAGGCTTGGCTCTGAGCATGACATTTGAACAAGACAAAGAAAACAGAATCTCCTCCGTGGATTTTCAAGAGAATTGTGAATGCTCTCTATCTAGCAATAATAGGCTTATTTTTCCAGGATGTGACCTCAAGCACCAGTTTGAGTCACTCCTCCACAAGCAGCTGTAGAAGAGCTACGTCTGGAAGGAGCCCTACCCCAAAGGCAGGCTGCAGAGTGGGGGTGCGGCTCAGGGCAGTTCCTCACGGATAAGTCAGTTCTGCTTTCTCTCAGCGGTGCTCCCTTCTCTCTGCTGATAATACGTTGAATGGGGAAAGTGAGGAGCAGCAGCGTCCAGACAGCCTGGAGTCAGTGCAGGGGAAGCAGCACAGCTATGGCACGTGGCAGGCTGGAGGAGGATTAAGAAATAAAGGAAAGAAAAGAGGGGACAGAGAAACACGTGGAAGAGACGTGATCACTGTTAATGACATGGCATATTTAATAGTCAGCCTCTTACCATCATGCACTTCCATACGTGTGCCTGTGTATGCACTTGGGATAGGGGTTGGGAGGCTGTAAAGGAGATTTAATAACAGAAATCTCAGCTTTGCTTGTGACATATTTACAACTTTCTATGCACTGTGGGTCAAACATTTACAAGAATGCCTTTTGCTTCTGGTAAAATCAACCACAGGAAGGGCAAGGAAGGATGTAGTGGTGGCAAAATGCAGAACCCACCATGGCTCTGAAGAGTGCAACGACAAAAACTGAAAGTCTGAGCTCCCCAAAATAAACTGTCTGTGTTTGAGGGCTGTAACAGCAAAAAGAGGAACTCTTGGTCTTGATTCTGCTATTACAGAGGGACCAAAAAGCTGTCACTAGAGCAAGTGGTCACAAGCAAGGGGTAGGAAAGTGACTGAAGAGCCACACTGGTTGTAGACAAAAATAAAGTCAGATGAACTGTGAAACTGTAAGGAGCACAGCAAATAAATTTTATGTAAATCAGGTCAGCTAAGCCAAGTGGAAGGCCCAGCCACCAAAAAGCCACTTGGACATAGCAAAGCGTAAGAGGGTGTTTGGAGAGTTGAGCCAGCAAAGGAACCCGGCAACAATGGCCTTACTGAGGAGGGGCCACGCTTGTATCCTGCCCATCCCAGGGTGAGCAAAAGGGCACACGTGGAAAGAGTTTGGGGTTAAAGATCAGCAGTCCTGTGCCAAGAATCATAGCTCTTCATTAGCGGAGGAGAGAGGAAGGCCCCAGATTGACTGCCCTTCCATTGCTTTGTTTTGGTATGGGGCTTGACATGGGTGCAAAGCTATTGTAAACAGACGCACGTACTGTGTTACAGAAATGCAAGAAGAGGAAAACAGTCCTTTTTTTAAAAAAAGATGGATATTTTTTACAGCATACAGAGCCAAGCATGCCATTTAACTCTACAGAACAGGAAGGAGCTCAGTAAATCGCTGCTGTGAGCCTTATGCAACCAAAATCCTGACTACGGATCAGGCGTTTGGAATAGCTGTGGAATGGCTTCATGGGCCTCTCCCCAGCACCCTGTATCTGTATCTAGGGACAGAGCTTTATCTACACCTCAGCTAGCTAGTGTACCCTTGGCAGTGACCTCCCTGGTAAAATGATCCCAGCATTTTTTAAAGACTATATTCTACTCGCTAAAAAATTGTTTTCCATTGTCATGAGCCCTGTTAACTCATCTAACATAAACTGCAGGCAAAAGACATAAAATACCAACATTTTGATTTGGCTGACAGGCATTTAAAATTTCAAGGAGTAAACAGTCATATAAAGCAAGGCATTACAGATAATTTAGAAAAATTCTGTCATCCTTGGTGGGTATCTTACATACATACAACGCAAGAGTGGAACATGGTCAACCATAACAACAACATAAAATAAGACTTAGTTAAATGCGCTTCAAGCATGTGAGCATTATTCAATAACTATTTTTCCATTCCTTGCTTGAAAGAAACATTGCATAATACTAGTGTAACTATAGATTGCCTTTTTTTCTTTTTCCATTGAGTATTCAACGCCTAACAACACTTAATAAGTATAATGAATGTGGAACACACCTCATCCCTACCTGTTTATTTCTTACTTAGTAAAAACATTTTTTTAAAAATTGGCCCTTATATGACATATCCTCTCGTCCTATCACAAAAAAAGAAAAAAAAAAAGGGTTCAAGTTATGCCAGGCGAGGTTTAGATTGGATATTAGGAAAAATTTTTTCACTGAAAGGGTTGTCAAACACTGGAATAGGCTGCCCAGGGAGGTGATGGATTCGCCAACCCTGAAGGTGTTTAAACAATGGGTAGATGTGGTACTTGGGGATATGGTTTAGAAGTGGGTTTTGACAGGTTAGGTTAATGGCTGGACTCGATGATCTTAAAGGTCCCTTCCAACTTCAACAATTCTATGATTCTATATCAAATGCTACCATTTATGATATAATAATAAAAAAAGCCAATGAGGTCTTTACTTTTTCATTTAAAAAAACTCTTTTCAATACTCTTTAGACAATTGAAAAATAAACTATTTTTGATACCAACTGCTCTGAAGAATTAATATCCCATTAAATAAAAACCTTTAGTGTCCATTTTACCTTTACCAATAGAGAAGGAAAAGTGATCAGAAAAAGCCTGAGGGCACTACAACATAATTCAAAAGGAGAAAACAGTGAAAAGGTCCAATTATTCTTATTGGCTAATTAATATATGTAAAATAATTTGAATCTTCTCAATTCAAATTCACTTGGTAGCACAATTGAAGCTACTATTTAAATACACCAATAATGATAACTTGATTTATGATTTGATAGATATGAATGAGCTGTTAATGTTGAAAGACAAAGCTAAGTGTACATTAACTGCTTTGGTCTACATCATTATTTCACACAAAGAGAGCCTACCAAATCCTGTAGAGTGCGTACTCATACAATGAGACTGCTTGCTTGTCCTGCTTTCAGCAGCTTTCCAGATAAAGTCATGTTGTACACAAACATGAGCCAGAAATCACAAGAAGGAAAACCTCCCCTTTCTGATCAGTCAGGTTTTGTGTGGAGTTTAACCACGTAACACTTTTCTGGAAGTAGTCACACAACAAATAAGACATACCTGGTGTGCCAAAATATAGATATTATGGCCAACATCTTTTGGGGAGATGCCATCATCTCCGTTCTCCTCCTCATGGTCACATTCGAGGCCTTGGTTATATGCATTCTTCATCACATCCACCTGTAACACAAACCCAACCAAGGAGAGATGAAATAACTGTCATTCTCAGGGAAAAAGCACTGAACGCTGTGTTTGAACACACTCGCTTTGTTCAGCTCAAGCCTGGATGGGTGCCCTGCAGTCCTGCAAGAAGAGCGAGCAGTCTAAGAAATGCTTTCTGAACAAAAGCAAGCTTGAAGTATTTATGAAGCTCCAAACTGCTACATCTTTCATCAGCAAAACTGCAACCATGAGAAAGGAACAGGGATGCTGAGCCTTTCTTAACAGGTATATTCACAAATGTTTTTAAAGACAGATCTACAGATACCACAGGTATCTTGCGGCACTTAGAATGTGGCCATGATCTCTGTCTGGCTAGAGCTGGCTGCGACGTCACTCAGCATTCTCCACACAGTTTAATAGGAAAAAAACACTAAAGCAAAAAGAAAAGGAAGATACAGATCTGGGCAGGACGCTGGAGTAATTCCAAAATACTCAAAAGCCTCTTACAGGATCAACAGGGGTAAATCCTCCATTCCCCACGCAGGGCCTGATCCTGCAGCTGTACCTTATGGATGGCCTCATCATGTTGATGTGCCACCATGGCGATGACTCCCCAAAACCAGCAGACCCAAGTGCAGGGGCTGATGCCCATAAATCTCCCCCAAAACCATTTTTTTCAGTCATTGCTGTTACACGGTCAATTGGATTGGAAACAGTATCTCCAGACTTAGACCTATTTAAAATTCCTGGAGACACAAATATTACCTTTGTTCCAAAATACAGCAAGAACTGCTTGTAACACTCTTTGTTCATGAGACATATATGTATAACATACAACATACATACGTATATTATATATATTATATGCCTACAGACACACTTTTAGCACTGTTTCACAAACGGTACTAGCTTAATTTCCCAGCCCCTGACAAAGTGTACTTGAAGACAGTCTACCAGAGTATGATAATTTAGTTAGGAAACAATTACAGAAAAGTGCTTGGAACAGATAAAAATAATGAAGTCGTAAAGACTGAAATCATGCATACTTGATCCTTTTAAAGTACTTTTTGTGAATTAGTACTATCCTGATACATTGTGTCACTATACGCTGCCAACACTTTTCAGCTTAGATGCAGATCATTTTAAAAATGTTTTAATGACGGATTTTTTTTCAGCCTATGATTTATGAATATTCAGAAGTTTTCTCACCAGTTCTCTTGGTCTCATGTTGAAAAGGATTCTTTCCGCATTCTCACTGTCGTGCCTGCTTTCCATAATAGCCAGCAAAAGCTTGGAGGCATTGTTCTAGAGATGCAAAACCAAGTTAATGCAAATTTAGAAATCTATTTCATGGATTAACGACCCTTGCACTTTTTTTAATTGAGATTACGAGGACCACTTTTTTAGCGGATAAGATTTTTAAACTACTCGCATCTTTTATTTCACTGACGTATTTAATAGGGTTTTTCTCCCATTTTAATGTCAGTGTACTGTAAGGCTAACAAACCCTGCACGCTATACTGGAAGAAGTACTTTAAATACTGAAAAATATTCAACTTAAATACAGAGCCTTGTTCTATACTGTGCACAAGAAACGAAATCCCATTTCCTTTTCTTATTGTCCACCTAGCAATTTTTGCCACGGCTTTCTGTTAAAACAATACTTAAAAGAGGTAAACAAAATGTATTACACAAAAGGTTTCACCATTCAGGCAGGTTTGCTTCCCCTTTGGTTTTTATAAAGTCTGACTGGTTATTATTTGAAAGGCTTTAAAACAAACTGTTTTCATACATTCCTGGAATTTTGTTTCACTACCAAATACTTCTGGAGGCATGTATAAAGATATTCTTTACTTTGTCAACTGGCTGCTTTTCACTGAGACCTCTCCCAAGGATTAAATAGCATTAGTTTTAGCAGCAGTAACCCCATAGCGCCTTAGACTTCGGAGACCCGTCTGACTTCCAGTAAAATCAGATGCTGTGAACAGGAGAGGAAAAATGGTTTTGGAGGTTTGACTGCTTTCTGGAAGAGCGTGATTGCCTTGGTTCACCTGCCACAGCATCGCTTCATCATCCTCTATTACAGACCGAGCTGTGTGAACGCTTGGAAGGAGACTGCAGTCCCATGATACAGGTAAGGGCCAGTAAAACTTTCAGCCCACTGTAAAACCTCTTTGTCAGCTGCTGATTGCCAGACGTCAGCAATTCAAACTGAAACTTCTCACAGCGAGGGTGTGCCTCAGACAATTAGTATGGACAATTCTGGAGGAAAAGGGTTCAGCCGCTTTTGGGACTGAAGCAAAAAGAAAGATGTTATTTTCCGCATGTTCGAGCAACTTCTGTTTTAAGCAGCCTTTTTATCTCCAAGTTTTGATAGCAGAGCTGAAAATCTGGAGGACTAGAGGCCAAGATAACACAATCATGCAAGCTGTAGTCCCCAGGGAATCCCAGCCAAATCTGTCCAACTCAGAATCCTTTTTTGTCTTTAATTATGATTTCAATACTATACTGGAGAAACTTGCTGGAATTTCACAGCTAAAAGCCCTCAGAGTTTCTTCTTGGTGGGCACAGAATCACAACAAAATCATGCAAGTTGGATCACCAAATCCTACTGTTGAGGCTCTCCTTCGGACTGATCTTTCAGCAGTCCCATCCCCTGCTCAAAGCAGGTGGCTCAGGGCTGTGTCAAGCTGAGGTTTGAACATCTCCAACTGGAGGACTGCAGGATCAGAAGTCAGCAGCAGAAGGAAATAGAAGATGGAAGGAGGGTGGATGAATAGAATGAGGATTTATACCTGACAGAAGAACTAGGACCTTCTGGGAGAGGAGACTGGGCTGGCCAACACAAGGATGAGGCAAGGAGAAAGAACAACAGATGAGAAGACCAGACCAGACTGGAACTTGCTAAAGGAGAACAGGACTCCATATGGATTTTTCCATAGCTCCCCTTTCTTAATCAGACCTTTGCAACCTACATTGTAAAAGTTTAACATGCACAGTGAATGAGACCAGGTGGAGTGAAAGGACAGCATTTTAAGACACCTGACAGGGTTCTGCTCTGAGGAACCAGATGCTTCTTTTTCTGCTGCAGTTTTCCTTTACAATGGTGACCAAATCAGTTGCGGTAGCATTGGTAGGATCTCAAACTGAGGAGGAGGGAAGGGGGCAAAACAGGCTGTGAAGCAGCACCTGAGAAGGAAGGGGAGGAAACAGTGGAGGAAGGCACCAGCCTACTCACTCATGGGTGAGGAGGACTTTGAAGCTATTTCCCAGTGCAGACAACCCTGGGGATGGAGAAAAGCCTGCTGCAGCTTCCAGGAAGTGAGGAAAGACAGGGGGTGGGTAGGACTTTGTGTCACCAACAGCCAGCTTCTTGCTACTGACTCAGCAAAAGTGGCATGTCATAGCCTAGAATTACAGCAGGCAGGCACATCCTTCAGGGTTTTTTTCTCTCTGATCACTTGCACCTGATGTTGAGATGCTCATTTGACCACTTGTTCTTAATTTGCTGCATGCTTTGAGACCGTAGGGTCTGATTTCCATTCCCAGATATAAATGAGGAAAAGAGGTCCATTACTTGGAACACACAGTATAAAGTTCTTCATAACACATTAGTACTGCAAAAAATCAGTTCCCAGGTGCTATAAACAGGACAGCTCAAACCACTTTGGGCCTTCACTTCTCTTTACTTGGGTTCCCATCTCATCTCCTCATAAGAATTTTCGAAAAATAAATTAATGTGTGAAGGAACTAGATACAGCAGAGTAAGGTGCTATGAGACAAGTCAAAAAGACACTGATATTAGACTCTCTCTACCCTTAGATTGACATCGTCTCTTCATCCTGCGACGATACAGAGTGGCAGATATTGAGGTCATACTGTGTGCCAGGGCTTAAATACTACTCTGCAAGGAAGGCCAGGGGGTCATACTCAAAATAACAAGAGGCAGAACAGAACAATGGCCATCTGTGCACTCAGTGAACAGTGTCTACCCTGCTCACTAAATGATTTGGGAGTCCAGTGGAAAATATAATCCATGAAGATGTAATTAAATACCACATCACAAACTATGTGCAAAACAAGCTAAATTAAGATGGCATGGGAAAATATAATTCTGCATCGCCTTTGCTTTGGTTGGGGGTACGAGTTCAACATATAATGTTCCCTGAAAACAGTGTCTGAGCTTGTTTGCATGTGTAAGTGTGTGGGTCTATATACTTTGCATTCTGTATTTTCACTGCAAAATCTATGTATTTGCAGCTTCGGAGTTGCCTATGAACACTGAAAGATTTTCAGTGTTAAACATTACCTGGTAAACTCAGTGCTGTATTATTTGGATCTGTTGCCACTCAAAATAAAAAACACTAACTTCTTAATTTGGATCTAATTCTTGACATCACATCTGGCCCCGCACTGTGTCCAGTTCGGGGCTCCCCAGTACAAGAAAGATCTGGACTTACTGGAATGAGTCCAGCAGAAAGCCACAAAGATGATTAAGGGAGTGGAGCATTTTTCATATAAGCAGCAGCTGAGTGCTGGGACTATTCAGCCTGGAGAAGGGGGTTCTTATCAATGTGTATATATGCCTGAGAGGAGGGAATGAAGATGAGGGAGCCTGACTCCTCTCAGTAGCGCCCAGTGAGAGGACAAGAGGCAAATTAAAAAGACACAAATTAAAACACACATGAAATTCCATCTAAACACAAGAGAACACATTTTTACTATGAGAGTGATCAAATACTGGAATAGGTTGTCCAGACAGGTTGTGGAGCCTCTGTCTGTGGAGTTATTCAGCTGGACACAGTCCCGGGCAATCTGCTCTAGCTGACCCTGTTTGAGCAAGGGGGTTGGACAAGATGACCTCAAGATGTCCCTTCTAACAGACAGAATCATTTCCACAGTTTGAACCTTTGGTATGATTCATCACAATGTTGGCTATTTAATTAAGAGTAAGGCATGTATAGTCTCCTATGAACAGTGCCAAACTGGTCCTTGCGGTCATGTCACAAAACTCCATTTTTGGTTATTACATAGAAAAGATGTGCTACAAACATTTGCCAGCTTCATGATAATGGCAAGTCAAAATGGCACTGGAGTTACTGTAGCTAGGTCTGTACAGGGACTGAAATTTGGACTTCAGAAGAACTGTCTGCATGTTCAAAGTTAAATGTCTGCTTCAGTGTTTTGCTTAAGGGGGGCCTGAATTACAGTGCCATTCAAAAACATAATTACAGTTATTAAAATCATGTGTAAAGCACTGTTGACTTGATGTTTCACTGTACATGATATATAGCTATATTAATTATTTTATTAGACATTCATAATGTTGCCAGTATGATGCAAAGCAGCTACCACAAAGTATTTGCTGGTTTGGGGGAGGAAACAGGCCATCTGCACTGGAAATAGTTCATTTGGAAGGCAAGAAAAGGCAATAACCCAAGGCTCTTCCTGGACAAGTTCTACCCTACTTGGCAGACAGTATAACTGCAGAGCTCCCCTCTGCATGTAATGGCGCACAGACCAGAGAAACTTATCTATGAGCCTATCCAGCTCTGCATAGAATACAAAACAAAATTACAAGCCCTCCCACTCTACTCTTCGACCTCCCACTCTACACTTTGTCTTCCCCTCAGAGGACACTGAGAGGGGAAATAAAATACAATTTAACCTTGTTTTCAACTTTATTTGACATTACAGGTCATCTGACACATTGTTCTTTTTTCACATCATCTTCTTCTCAAGTAATTTTTTAAGAGTTCAGTATAAACAGAGGATGCTTGACTTGTTACATGTGTGTACAGTGTTGCTGTTTATCAGTCCCATGAGATTTTATGCGCGCCATGTAGACTCTTCATGCTAGCTATATCATGTCTGTTTGATCGGACTTTCTTTAAAAAAGCTGAGGGCATACTCAAAAACACAACAGTGGGTCAAAAGGCCTGTGGTAGAGGGCGTGATAAGGATTCAGAAGCTGAGCTGAATTAATTTGCAATGTTTGTTTTCAAAGGCTGCTGAGTATATTATGCTATGGTGAGATTAAGTAAATGTCAGGTTGCCTAGAGCTCTTGCATAGGTATGTCTTCTATTATTACTCAAATTTAAATAAACAAATTTACATTTACCATACCTTTAGCTGAAGCACCAAGTCCATGCAGTATTTGCCAAGAGGGTTTATGTCGTTCAAGATGAGTGCAATTATAATATCAATCCCATTAGATTCATGGGTGGCTATGCAAGTCTGCAAAATAAGAGAAGGGAGTCGGGGGGAGAGGGAGGGAAGGAAGGGGAAGAAGAGATGGGACAGGTGGAGGGAGTGAGAGAGAGAATATGCACATCAGAAAATTTCCAAAACAAGGACCCAGACCTTGAAAGACCTTGTATCAGCAATGAACCTCCCAGCCAAAGCAGAGCAGCCTGAAAACGTGCCACAAGAGGTGCTGAGGGAGACTTGTGTAGTACAGAACTAACCCCAACACTGCCAGTAGTGATGTACACAACTGGAACAGAGGTGGTGCAAGCTAAAATACGCTTGCAGTGAATCATGCAGTGTTTGGCACCAAGTGGTACAAGTTAGAGAGAGTAGCCCACAGGAGCACTGCCAGATTGAACTGAACACACACAGACAGACATAAAAGACATGCTTGAATGTAGGCACAATGAAATTTGCACAATCAAATTCTTAATTTGCATTCAGCAACCAGCATTAGTATCAGTGTCATGGCGTGAATTGTTTGCAAAGATTAAGGTTTTCTACGTGCATCTAGACACGTCCTGCACAGAAGAGCATTTCTGGACATGGAATTCAAAGCTGTAATTATGACCAATGGTACTCCCCAAATGCTTTTACAGCAGGAGTCCCAGGCCTTCTAAGCCTTGTAAAAAGTGTCAGTTATACAAGCCTAGAGTATTTTTTTCTAACAGGCTGATAGGATAATAGGATAGGAAAAGTTTTCCAGAAAGACACAGAGAGAGGTAAAAATGAAATGAAAGTGTGGAGCATTTGCCTCTGAAATACGCTGACTCAGACTTCCAGTTGGTGTAAACAAGCATAACTCAAATCCTGAGTGACTTCCCAGCAGGTAGGTCTAAGTAATTTAAGTGTAACTAATCATTCCCTTCCATTATAACTGTTACTCAAGAAAACTTGTTGGAGAACATGTTAACTTGAAACATAGGTTTGGGTTTTTTTTTTCATCTCAAGTCCTGTAATTATTCTTTTTTTACATATGTTTTTCCCATCCATTAGTGAACCAAATATTACTGTTTAAAGTTTAGTCCACTAAAGGATTTTTGTTAGTTTGTTTTTAAAGTATTACGTAAAGGCTGTTGACTACCAGCAATGGCAATAGAAGCACTTTGTACTTCATTTGTGCATGTTAATGAAGTAGCATTAATACTGCATGCATTTCTTCAGCTATTTCTAGTTTAAAACAGATTGCCTCCGTAATTTTGCCCACCACATTCTTCCCATTGCTAATCCATAGTAAAAATTCTTAAATTTCATCCACTGTGACAATCTCACTACAGTTCTCTTCAGCTCAAATACAGCAGCATGTAACTACATTCTTTACCTTTCTATACTGCCTCAGCACAGCACTGAAGAGGCAACTACCAAAAGCTACAGGTATACGACTTAAAAAGACTGCATCAAACAAGGCACAGAAGATTAGAAGCACGATCTTTAGTTTCATCCATTTCACTACTGCACCATAATTGAAGATACTGATAGGTCATATAGCAGGATAGTAAGTTAAACTTTGTGGTAGTTATGTGAATTGAGGAAAGTAAATGTTAGCAACCTATATAAACACCAGCAATGACAAAATGTATGAAAATGAAGAAAAGATTATGTATGCAACATAGTTCCACAACTTCAACTTGAAATCCAGTCTCACAAAGTGAGGTTTAAGCCATGGACCCACTGACATAAGACAAACTCTCTCCAAAAGGTCTGGAAACCCTCCATGTAAGCAGACATACTACAGGAAGAAACTATATTGAGTTCTGCCTTAAAAGGATTGCTCAGGTCTTATGAAAGCATGAAACGTGTTAAGCCTCGTCATAGCAATTACAAGTGAATTTATGTTACTAAGAACATTGAAAGGTTTATGATAAGCACACGCATACCATACATTCAGGTATATTCTTCCGCACCCACAAATTACTTGAGCCCTACCTGATTTTCATGGCATGGCCCTTGGCAATATTCAGTCAAGCTTTCCAGCGTCTGGTTCACAAGAGCCACATTCCTCTCATTGATGTAAAGCCCCAATAAGCCCAGTCCACCTGTCGTACTTCCACAGATACAGTCCAAAAACTGAAGGGTCTCACAAACAAGGTTGTAATTTGTTTTGTTGTTCTGATGTCTTAAAAAATTCTGGTGGATGAAGAAAAGGAACACCAAAAAAAAAACCAACAAAAAAACAAGAGAGTGAGAGTCAAGTCAAACACACATTCGTTTTCATGAAAATATTAAAGGGAACAATTTATGATCATGATCACTATACTTTAGGTACTGAAGTACACTACACTGTAGAAAATGCCTTAGTGCAGCAGAGAACCATTATCTGATTAAATCAGTGGTGAAAGAAGGGCTTAGGAAAGTGAACTTTGCAAACATCTGCACTGGCCTTAAATGTCTTAGATATGTCTTGCATATATTCCCCATCCATCTTTTTATTACGACCCTTCTCGTGGAAGCTTCTTGCCCCACAGCTGAGCAGGTACAGTGGCACATTACAACTGCTCTTTGGCCGTGTCAGCGCAGAACAGTAGCTTAGTTCAAACGACCCCCAATCCTGCTTTAAGGGAGGCTGCTGGACACGGCACTGAGGTGTATTTGCAGAAGATTCATTTTGCAAAGGTTGCTATGGGGACAGTAATGTCTACCAGAGGAACTGATAGCAGGGATACACGTAGCATCTTAAGGTCTTCAATCATAATACCTAGGGAAAATAGCAGTACCCAAACTTTACCCAGAAACTTCCTGTGGTCTTCAAGCCTGTGGCAAGTAATCCACCATCTGTGCACAGAAACCTTACTAACAACGACATGTAGACATTTCTGAATTCCATATGGCTATGCTGCAGTCCCCAAGCAACTCTGAGGACATGAACGTGAGCTCAAACACGGCATGCAAGTGGTTCCTGAAAAAGGTTATTTTATCCCTTGGACCAAAAGAACACAGTATTTTAGACACCCCTATTCTGCAATAGATGCCAGGCACAGGCACGTTTTTCTTCCCGTATGAAGTTCTGGCACCTCTGATACTTCTTTTGCAGTTCAGCACAAAAACACTTTACCTGGAGCTCTCGGTTGTGGTTCTCGCACAGCAGCTGAAGAAATCTCAGTATTGGCTGCATGATGGCAATGGCAGGGCTCATGATTGCTTCTTCTGTGGACTTCTCTTCTGCATTTGCAGCATCTGCTCCTGAGCCCATAAGATCTATTTCTGGGTCCATTTCTCTTCTATACACAGAGTAAGCCTTGGACGTTGCAGAAGATGCTTCTGTTAACTGTCCTTTCATACCCTCTTTCAGATGCAGGGTTGAATCCTTCACTGAAAAGAAGATGATTTTCCTTCATTTTTGAAACTCTTTCTCTTCATTTGATTAAACAATAAGAAACAATAATAACAAATGCAACTTTTTCTTTGTTGGTGTCTAACTTTTCGAAGACCTCTAGGCAACTTACAGAGAATATCAAAGCATCATTCATGGAGGGATAGCATGTTCCAAATAAACCACAAACCAGAGTGAAACAAAACATTAAAACAAAGAGCCCTACTATTTCTCTCCCATATACAATAAATGATGAGAACAATGGAAGGACCACAGGGTGGGAAATCAGTTCCTGCGCTTGCTCTTGTGAAATAGGCCCATTAGCAGCAGCTTCTACTTCTGCTTCTCTAAAAATACGGTTCTATATCTTCTACTGGTGTAAACTGGCATAGCTTCACTGATTTCATCAAAGCTAATTCCTGGCAATCAGTTTAAGAGATGGCCCATAATTTAGAGAAAAACAAGCAAAAGATGCAAATTAGCAATGATAAATATTAAATAGTATTGATCAATGCAGCATAGTATCAGTGGTGCAGTACGTGCAGTTTGAATATAACGCACTTCTCCCTCTTTTACATGGGTTCCTCCTTACCTCTCTTTTTGGGAACAGATATGGTTAGGTCACTATCATCATCTTTCTTTTTGCTCCCCAAATCAATAGTGTTCACTGTCACTGTTGATCGTATCTCCTGCTGAGCAGCTTTCATGCGGTCATACAGAACTTTAAAGAATTTTTCTGACTTTTTTTGCTCCTTCAGTTGCTGGTAAGTCGAATACTGCAAAAATAATATTCTTTAGATATCAATCTTGTAAGGAAGAAGAAATAAAAAAATACGCTACTTTTTGTGAAACAAATGAATAATTACTTCACTTACACACAACAAATGTTGGCCACTGCCTGACCAGTTCTTTCACAAAGTGATATACAAGGCTGGTAACAAAGACTGACGATAACATTTTTAAATTTGGATAAAACGGTGAACACTGTTATTTGCAATTTTTAAAATGTCACAATATTACACCTGAAGTTAAATTACTTTGTGACACTCTCCATTTCTCCAGGCATTCTAGAGCTATAATATTCCATCTAAAAATAATAGTGAAAAGTAATTGTTATTATGTAACAACAAGAGGAAGCATGAAACATCCAATCTTACAGTTTAGATCATTTACATTCTTTGTACTTTACACAGAATTGGAATTAATATTTTACGTTATTAAGTCCAGTCCCTTAGTATTACTGCCAAGCAGGCTGAGTATGATTTTCAGTGGTTTAGAAACTCTGTCTTAAAGTAAAAGCCTTTTACAGCCCCTAACAATTCATTTTGGAAAGCTGCAACAAAACCTCTCTAACATTTTTGGGCACTCTCTAAGAGTCATGGATCGTATTATCTTTTTTACAGCACAAAGATACAAGAAGGGATTCCTCCATTTAAGTTTTATAGTCTTGCAATGAGGTATAAGTTGGTTATTTAGGCTCCCTTCACAGGCCATGATGAGATACGGGGAAATGCAGGGAGTGATTCACACCATCTCTCCTCTCTTATGATAACTCTGCTGATCATAGAGTGAGAATAAACAATCATCTTATTTGGCTAAAGTTGGGTAAGACAGATATCCTTCACAAAAACTAGAAGCTGCAGTTTATAGCCGTTATTTTCTATGGAACAGGATACTGGTCTTCTCAAATGGCCAGTTTTTTTTTCTTCAGGAATTTTGATAAATGTCCCTAAATGTTTCCAGAAAACAATTTAATTTTTTTGCTATTATAGACTTGAAATTATTGTAATTTTTAATTTTACAAAGAGAGATATGAACTATTTGGACATAATGCTCGCATGGCAAAGCCTAGATTAAAAGAAGCACTGCGCTACACAGAAAGGCACAGCTGAAAAACGTTTTCTTCTATTTAAGAGTCTACACCATAAGATATTGCATAATAATAGAGCATATTTACATTTGTGTTACAGGGATACATATTATAATGATAAAATTTTCACAGAACTCACAGCAAAAAGGTTCTTTTTATTTGTCTCCAGACTACATGTATTTGAACATCAATACATGAATAAGTAAATGAAATAAGTACCTGTGTTTGCGTATTTCCACCTTCAAGCAACGCAATACCAAGCAAAATGCCTTCTGAGAAAATCCTGTCATTTTTGGTGTTTACTATAACATCTATGACTAGTTCTGATGCACCTTCTTTATCCAGAAGGCACTGAATATCAAACATGGTTACCCCAGACTTATCTGAGTCTTGTCCTGAAAATCCACCTGCAAATTAGACAAATACGTACTGTTCATGTTTATTTCACATATGTATACAAAAATGAATTTATTAGTAACAATAATTTTGTCTTATGTACACAGTAGCAATGTAATAAATCTAATTTTGAAATTCTGTTTCAGGCAAAATTCCCCTTGATGTAAACAAGATTTTTGAGTGAAACTGCAATGCTGGGCTCTAAGAATAAGAAATAAAACAACCCCCTGAACCACTGTTCTATCGTGATAATCAGACAATAAAAAGTTGCAAATGACACCAAACTGCTTTTTTAGCTCCAGTGCTGCATACACTGAACTCTGTGTATGGTCAGTGCTCTGAGACCACTTCTAAATCTGCTTTTCAGTCTCAGGCCTAATCTATACAAAGATTGTGTACCGGTAAATCCCCTCCGGTTACAGGTATGACCTTCTAGCTAAACGCTTTTGCCAATATAACTCCTAGACCATTAACATCATGATGATGTTCTTTAGGAACAGAGATTTGAGTTAATCCAAATTAAAGGTGTGGTTATAAGGAATTTTAATTTGTATTAGCTCATTAAATCAACCATCTTTTATTATCACAGATTATCATCTTTCCTGCTATACTTTTTTACAGATGTAACTGCATCTACTTCATTAGGAAAAATATAGTACTGCTTTAATCAGTCAGTACTGCTTTGATTAAACTGATTAAAATGGTTCAGACTTTGTGATGAAGCCATACAAACACACACACACAGTTTTTAAAGAGAGAACTAAAAATACAGTAAATATTTACTCTCCCGTTCCTTACAGAGCAAAATTTGGTGTACAGGATATTAAGACTGTAAACATTTCCACTGCCTACACTGAAATATTCAAGGAAGATCAGTTGGGTAACACTTGAAAATGCCCACAATTCTGGGCATGCCTTCATTATTTTCACTCTGAGGGTGGTGAGGCACTGGAACAAATTGCCCAGGGAAGTTGTGGATGCCCCATCCCTGGAAGCATTCAAGGCCAGGTTGGATGGGGCTTTGAGCAACCTGGTCTAGCGGGAGGTGTCCCTGCCCATGGCAGGGGGGTTGGAACTGGATGATCCTTAAGGTCCCTTCCAACCCAAACCATTCTATGATTCTATGAATATATGCTGAAAACGCAATGGCAAGTATTTTGACCTGGCCCTGTACCTAGCTTCTGCCTCATTTCCGATGACATACGTTATTATGGGTTTTCTTAGAAACCACTCTAGAATAACCCCCCGTGGCTTCTGTAACAGAATCATACAAAAAATTAGGTTATAAGAGACCTACACAGACCATCTACTCAAACTTCCTGCTCACGGTAGTTAGTGCAGGTTCGTCCGAATCTCGTATGGTAAAATTGTAACAAGAACTGACACATTCTGCAGCTTCTCAGGGAAATCTGTTCCATTGCCTAACCAGTATGTTTGCGATAAGCTTTTCTTTATATCTTATTTTTCTCATATATCAATAAAGAATCCAGAATTCCAAGAAATTTCTTAGTTTCCAGAAACAGCAACATCCATGTTCAACTGTTTTGTGCTTTGCTGAATTTCTGGATGTGGATTTACTGGCAAATTAAAATGGTGTTATCAATCGGAAATGAACGGAATGATTTATCGGGGCGCATGGGGAAAGTCCCTACTTCGGTACTGCCAAATGCACACCAACCATCTGAGACAAATTAATGCAACTTAAAAATAAGAAAAGTCTGACACTACCTCTCTTCAAACTGATCACAGTACGTGTTTGATTTATTTACCAACTGAATCCCTGGAGCCCTTCCAACGTGCCTATTAGAAAAAATGGTGCTGCTAATTTTGTTCTCTTTAAATGATCTGTGTTGATTTACCTCCCACTTGTGCAGTTTTACTGTAGCTGGCAGACAGAGGCCCATTCATACCACTTCCATATTCTCCTTTAAAGTAGCGATATAGAAGTATTTTCCTTAAAGTGTTGCCCTTTAAGAGAAAGATAAAAAATAGAAGAAATTAAGAGTTGTGGCCAATTTCCTTTGTTTGAAAAGCAAGCTGTTTAACATAGATAAATAATTTATTACGTCTTTCTGTTACAATCAGTAAGCATACAAATAGCAAAGCTGTCCAGAAAACAAACATCTAATGGTCTTATCTAACAAATCTCATGGGAAGAATTCTAAAATACTGTTGTATAAACTTTCTTTGATTTTTTTTTAAATTACTGATTATAAATAAAATACCTCCAACTCAATAATTCTTACTCTTTCTGTAAGGTGTGTATATTGAAACAAGTTCTACAAAGAGCCAGTACTCTGAAGTCAGTGTGTCTGTGCCCTACCCTGCCATGGCAGTACTTTCTTCCTATTTTTTGCAGCTGAATAGTATCACTCCTTTTTCTCTGATCTCAGATAATCCAGCTGATCATCTGAAAGAAGCCACATCACATGAAATATTAAAATAGAGATATGACATTTGATAGAATAGCTTAAAAAGCATTCTCTGTATCTCCTTGTTACTTTACTTCCAAGACCACAACCAGTCAAAATTTGCATGCAGCTCTCTGAAGATCTTCCCTTTCATTTTGCTTACATTCTACAACACCAGACATGTTGAATTAAGAGTTGGGGGTACCAATTACTTGGCATTTTTATTTTGCCTTCGGTCTCCTGGGAACACCTGCAGTCAACACTTAGTTTTACAGAGGCAGAAGGTGACACAACAACTGCAGGTGTAACCCTAACCTAAGATTTTATAAAGAAAAGAGTATGGCAAAGGTCTCTGATGATTACCGCAGAAAGGGAAAAATTGTTCGTTTCAGCAGCTTGGCAGACAAGTGGGACAACTTCTTCCTTACTTTTACTCACCTACTGTTTTTAACGAAAAACAGTTCTTAAAAATATGCGTACCAGAAGCATTCTCAGTACTTACCTGCTCACCAGTGCCTGCACATTAGTACAGCAGTCAACTTTTCAATCAAAACATCTCTGTGGCCACCACAGACAGCAAGCAGTGCAGAAGAAAGTCCCAGACACACCTCAGGATGCACTACTCACACTCCCACTTCTCTGTTAAATTAGCAGTATTTCCAAGAGCAACCACACGCCACAGTGGGGCTTCACTGCTTCGTGGACCTCAAGGACAATGCGCTTGTGCACCTCAAGCAAGTGCCAGAATGCAGTTTTCTGTATGTGTAGCCTGACAACACAAAACAGCCATTCTTTCCTAGTTCTTACGTTTTTATGTTTTAATTTGATAATGGTCTCTACAGAGTTCCCTCAAACAGCCAAGAAAAGTACAAGGCCTATAGTAAAATACCAAAAGCTATAAATACAATGGCTGCAAAAAAAATAAAAAGCATCACCTACACATCTGCAGTGCCAGGAAATTTATTAGGTGGATTTTCCAGGTGAGCTTAAACCAGTATGCTCTATGCTACAGAGGAAGACAAAGAACCAGAAGTCTCTGAGGACCTCACACAGAGACCGATTCCTTCCCAGCCTAGTTTGTGATGGGGTTTAACCCTGCATGCATGGACGAAGTACGCTAACAAAGCTCATAAGAAATTTCAAGATGGCTAGGAGCATCAGCTCTTCCTGCTCAACATCGTGTCTCTAGTTGTGACCAAACTCGTGTCTTAGAGTAAAGTGAATCTCATTTTCCTCATCTCCTGAAGATGACAAGTGTACTATTGAAGAAAAAAAAGTTCCCATCAGAACTGATAAACATAGACTAAGAACCAGGATCAAGTCCCTTTGCAAACTCTCTCAGGCATATATATCACAGAATCATAAAATTGTATCACACAAACAGGATCACAGAGCAGAAACCCTTCCTAACTCCAGACTAGGACCCGATCCAGAATGGGCACTGCATTGAGACAAGATCTTTTAATTGAAAAGGCTGCCATTTGCCATAGCACTTGATGAACCACTCAGCTTGCAGCAACATCCTCAACCAGCGATCTATGCAGTCTGTTGATGACTAACAGCACCATGGTAAATTATATAAACAGTCACAGTGCAGTCATGGGAAGAAACACCAAAAGCCATCTATATATAGTTAAGAATAATACCCGCGGTCACAAGCTTTATTGTTCAATCAAAACAGCCTTATTTTATCAGGAAGAATGCTTGAGACCATGAAATAGCATTTGACTAATAAACTGAATGATTTAGTACCTGGGTCTTATTGCCTGGAAGTGAGCAACTGTTGGCACATCTCAGAACTTCTTCCTGCCTTGTTACGTTCAAAGACACCAGGAGAAGCAGTGATATGAAGATGTTTCTCCAGCTGACTATGGAAAGGGGAATCCCGGTCCACCCACATCCAAACTGAGGCACCGCCTTCACTTCTTGTTCCAAGGAGCAAGTCTTAATTATTAGGATTCCTGCTCTCTCTCAACTTCCCACAAATCCAGACAACACTTACAGTTCTCAGAAGCTAGAGCACCAAAAGTCAAGGACCCCGTGTTTGAAAAGCAGGAATGTAGTAGAACCTCTGCTTTGCCTGACAGCTGTGCCAAAAATGCACCCTTAGGCTCAGCCCACATATTTGCAAGCTCAGGAACTTCATCCCCTTTGTGATGATCTTGGGCAGCCACACGACTTTCCCGAGCCTTGTGAAATTTGCTGCCACTACAGAGAGCAGAAAAACCCAGCAGTACGAACCGGAGCTGAGAAATGCGCAAATGCGCACGCAATGTATCAGAAACGCCTGTCACCTCCAGCATGTAACTGTGTGAGGCACCACGCTAGAAAATGCTGGAAAGACCCTGCTCCCAGAAAAACTGTCGATCCTGCTGGCGTAGGTGTCTGGGTATGCTTTTAAGGGAATGCCAAAAAGCATAGTCAAGAACAGCCCCATCATGTGGACGAGACAAACTGCTGCCAGGGCAAATGAGACAGCCGTGCCATTGATGTCCTTGTAAACGGTTTCCTAACTTAGTACAGCCACAAAATTAATATTGCCCAAAAGCAAATGATCACAGCAGTAGCATGAATAAGCAGTTTGCAGCAACTATTACTGACACTCACATTACTGAAGCAGACGCCCAAAATAAAAGCACGCTAGGCAGCACGGTGCTATCTTCCCTGACTAGGTTTCTGCACGTGGCAAAAGTCCCGACCTTCCAAGCGGAGTCTCTCCCCTGCTGCCTACAATACACTTTCTTTTATGGCTCTTATTAGGGTATGGAAGTGGCATGTAAACATCACTCAGCTGACTGCAATCCTCCTATAATGGCTAGAACATTGTATAGCTTTGAAAAAAACCACAATGAAACATAACAGTCTTATTGTTACCCATGAATACCACTGTATTGTCTCTAACAAAAGCTAGGATAAAGACTGAGAACACAAGAAAGCAACAACTGGTTATTGTTGTTGCAATTTTAAATAGCTAGGGACTGACAGACAAAAGTTTCCAATAGGGAAAAATTATTCCAATAGGAACATGTAGACACAAACAAATTACGTTTTCTCAGTCCGTATTTCATTATCCTAGTTGGTCTTTAAACTTGATTTAAATGCCTTAATACAATGGTTTATTCACTTTCCTCCTCCAAGCCTGCAAAAGGCTGGTTCCACATTAGGATGGGGTGTCCCGTACAGGGAAGCAATGGCTGAGAGAGGTACGTAAGGCTTATCATGGATACCCTGCATCAGCATCAGCTCACTGTATAACACTGCCAAAAATTATTGCAAACTTTGCAAACTTCTTAAGGAACTGGAATGATATTTGTGATGTTCAAAAGGCCGAACTAGATGATCTGGTGATCTCTGCTGTTTTTCACTCTACGTTAAATAATGACACAGAAATGCTCAGATTATCCGTGATAACACAGAAAGGGCAGCCACGTTCAACACGTATTTCTATGATACAGCAGATGATTTTGTGAGCGTATTTCAGTATTAATCCAGGAGGATGCATGAAAATTAGGCATGTAAAATCTTCAGATTTTAATAACCTGCAGCCAAGTATAAAAGGGGAGCTGGCTGGGATCTCTGGTCTACTAACACAGGTTTTCAGAAAGTTTGGAACAGATACAAAACCCCAGGGAAGTGGGAGGAATCTAACGTGCAACGATACTCTTAAAAAAGTACACGGGAGTACTTTTTATACTTTTCACTGATACCAAACCCAGTGCATTGAGTTTGGTGTCAGTTCTGGGAAAAACAAAGGAATAGCTGATTTTAAGCTCCATTAAATCAAAATTAAAGGAAACTACTATAAACCGATGGCAGTTATGTTCTAATAATTGCATCAATATGGGTTTAGAAAGATAGACCCTCTCAAACTTCTGAAGATTACCTTCTGGTTTTGCTAATAATGAAAATTTCACTCCGGTAAAGTTTGAAAAACTGGTGGTGTGACACAATCCTGTAAGGCAAAATGTTTTATTAAGTAACCCCATAAGGATAGTTACCAAATGGCCTAATAGCTAAGCAACTGACAGAATTCAACGTGCAGTTTAAAGTAAAAATCATACATGAGTGTATGGGCTTCTAATGGGCAACCTCATGCAGTATTTATCGTCTGCCTGGGTTTTTTTTCCCCCAATGAAATGGAAGAATAGAGAAAATAATTATTAATAGCGTTTAGAATGTACACAAGAAGAAAAGGGGATGAGGTCGAGTCACCGATAACAATTTAGGCACCACTTATTAAACTGACCAGAAGCAAACAATATGAGCCTCATTACGTCCAAACCTCTGTACCTCTAGTTATAGAAATAATAACAATAAAATGCAGAACACCAAAAAATGGAGGACTCTGCTCTAGGAGGCCATGACTCTGGGGAAGAACGGAAGCTCTTGGAGAAAAATCAGTGGAATGACAGCTCTCAAAATCACACAATTCTGGAAAGGACGACAAGAGCTACTATGTAGGATTTGTGAGACTATCTTGCTACGTGCAGGGGCAGGTTACTGTAGGAATACTGCATCACACATTGGTGTCCACAACTCAAGAAGAATGCTGACAAAGTGGATTAGGTTTGGAGAAGCTCCACGAGAGTGATTAGAGAATAAAATATGCCTTCTCATCAGAAATTCAAGGCTTTCAATCTACTGAGCTTATCGGTCTAAACATGAACTACATGAACTCTGTTTCTGAGTATCTACATGAGAAATCTGATAATGGATTACTTCATTCCACAAGATAAAGGTGCAAGACACACTGGTGAGAAATTAAAGACACAGAAATTCAGCTAGGAAAGAGGTAGAGGCAGCTGGGTTATTCAGTTTGTGGGTTATGAATTTTATTTTTATTTTATATAACAGTAATGGCATTTAGCTATTGGAGCAGCTTAAGAAGAGGTGTGATAGTCTCTATTGCTGGCAGTTACTAAATCACGACTAGTTGGCTTCTCAGACAGAAACTATTTGAAGATCTTGTGGTCTACATTAGGAGAACAAGCTGGGTGACAAAAATATGTCATCTCACATAATCTATGAAGACATCACGCCAGCTTTTCCTGTAGTAAATATAGATGAGGTTAGAAGCCTGGCTTTCTATGAAGGCTGTTTTAAAAACACCTACACATTTCTTCTCATCATTTATAAATGAAATTTCTATTCTGCTTGGTCTGAGAGTCTGCTTCAGGATGGGGTTTTTTGTTGTTTTTCACCTATTTACAAACTATTTTGTTCCCTTATTTCCCTCGGAGACAATACATGGCATGAGAAGTAGTTTTCTGCAAGTGGCTTCCATGAAGTAACATGCATGGAAGTTTTATAACCCTTTAAACTAAGATTCAACCTGCTCTTGAAACATAAGACGGCACAGACATCTTCACGTCTCCAAAATGGGTGAACTGAGGCACACAGCTACCCACATACAGTGTTGCACTAGCACAAGCTTGGAAGAGAGCCTCAGATTCTTGACTCTTGCTGTGTCCGCAAAGTGGAAAATTTCTCTCTTCATGATGCCAGCAACTTCCAGGGGGCTCGTGAGTTGGGGGATGTTGTTTGTTTTGGGGGGTTGGTTGTTAATTTTTTTACACAGAGTGAGCTTTTTCCTGGTTTTGATCTTTTTGCAACAAGATGCTTTCATCGCCAACTGATAGTTGAAACTGATATATTTTCACCAATATAATATGACACCCAACAGCAGAGTTATTTGCACGCTGAGGCGTTTATTCACCCCAGGGAAAAAGCACTTTTAAGTATGAGGTTGGGTCCAGCTGGTGTCCAGCTCTGCTTCCACTAAAATCAATGGGAGATTTGCCAGCAACTTCAGCAGGAGAAGGAGCAGACACGTACTTTGCCTGGCAAAAGTTTTTATACAACTCTTAAAAGAAAAAAAAACAAAACATGCACCAGACTTCATGACACAGTTCTCCTAAGAGAGAAGGACTGGCCACCCACACCTCTCAGCTGTCTCTCATTAAGCAGAGATGCCCCACATTTTAAATGTGCCATTGTTCAATCCTACACAAATCTGGTATTAATCCCACTTGTCTTAATACAAATTGCCTACATCACAAATGCTAACTGATAAACCTGAGGTTGTAAGTATCGCAGAGATTCATTAACAGGTTCAGATAAAATAAAGAACCACAAGCACTATCCTTCTCTAAACCCAAACTACAATGGTTTAAAAAAGTAGTTCATTTTTTTAGCAGTCTTCTAATTCTTCTTTCCTTTGCAGTGCCAGGTTCCATAGAAAGCCGGAAGCTTAGGTGCCAAAATATTGCAAAATAAATGCTATTGCCAGTCTATTTTCAATATGGATAGTGGAAAGAATACTGGATGCATTGCAAGAAAACCAGGTTTTGCCTGCTAACTGTCCAATTTTGCACCCTGAAGAAACTCAGGAAAGTGTCATATTAAAAGAAAGATTTTTTTTGGCAGTATCTCTAGAAAGTGTCGCCACTATGAATACAGCAGGAGAGGAAAACTGTTTGGATTTGTGAAAACCTCAGCATCAGGGCATTCAGACTTAGACTGAGAAAAAAACATTTTAAAAATACAGATTGATTTTGTGTATTATAAAATTTTACTAATGGCCCATAAAATATTACTAGCTGTCAAATACACATTTTTTTTGGTCCAAATATAAGATCTCTACATATGTGTATATATATATATTTGTATATATGTAACAGGTCTTTGTTGTGGGCAAATATTATTGTTAATATCTGTCATTTGTCCTGTTGCTCATTTGGTTGCATGGTTTCCATCTATAGTCATAAATTGTGCACTTACAAAACAGATCATGTTTGCACCTATGTAATTTTTCCTTTACAACTTTCTCCAGTACAAGACAAAGTATCGGGACACACAATAATGCAAGTTCTCCACCACTGAAAGAAAACAATGTAAGATTTGATCATGATTATTCAGAAGCATTTATGACTGCACCATCAATAACATACTGTAGAAAAAGACCAGATCTGAAAGGCATAATTTTCAAAGACTAAAATTATCTAACTCTTATGCTGCAGGGGGTAAACTTTCAAAGTGATGCACAGGGAGTTATGCACACAAATCCTATTATTTGTTAACAGGATTTCTGTGTGGAACTCCCCATGCTCTGCAAGAAAAAATTACCCCTAAGAGTCCTAATGTGAATATTTACCAAAACAGACACTTGATTTCCAGATGCATACTTATAAGCACTACTGTGCTTTGACGTTTTAAGAGCAGTTTGAAACAGGTAGCTAGGGAAAAATAACAGAAGTGGCCAAATAGTATTTTCATTACATTATTCACTGTGTTGGTATTATGTTGAACTTCAAAGCCAAAGCATTACAGGCACCCAATTTAGTAGATAAGGGAGGCACCGCAGATGTACTGCCTGTCCTATTTTGAATTAGATTGGCTAGGATCTTCACTCGTTGGCTCAGGATTTTCAAAGTGGCTCAGGAGGCACTTCTGTATTTCAGTTTTCAGCTGCCCATTCTTACCCACCACCACCTCCACTGATTTCGCGACTTCATCCTTGTCTGCTAGTAAAGATTGATGAAGACACTTCAGAAATTCCGAATTTGTTCTAAGGCATTCCAGGTACTAACATCACCGTTTACATTTGAAGGAACCTATATATTTTCTAAACCAGGCTGTCAGGATTATTTTGCAATCCAGGTTACCAGGCCTCTGGAAATTTGTCAATGGATTTGACTTGAGTTCTGGGTTGTATCAATACCAAATGAGTACTTCATGGTTTCGGGTTTTACTGTGGAAATGTCATTAAACTGTGACCTGTGCCAGGTTCTCCAATATACACAAACATTCCCACTTAATATTAATTACTGAGCTAGAACTGCTCTGTATATCTATATTATATATAAAAAGACATAGTGATATTAAAAGGAACTAATTCTCAGCATTTACTACCTTGCAAAATAATCATGGGACATGTGCCTTGCCTCAAAGCTATCCTGAGACTTCATCAAAACTAACCATTTTTCCTCTAATGCCATGACAATGATCAGCAACCCTATCTATAGCGCTCCGAGAACTAGCCTGACAAAATGACCGACACGCCTCATGCTTCTGAGAAATCACAGAATGGTCACAGAATGGTCAGGGTTGGAAGGGACCTTTGGAGATCATCTAGTCCAACCCCCCCACCAGAGCAGGTTGCACAGGAACACATCCAGGCGGGTTTTGAATGTCTCCAGAGCTTGAAACTCCACCACCGATCTGAACAGCCTGTTCCAGTGCTCTGCCACCCTCAAAGTAAAGAAGTTCCTCCTCATGTTAAGATGGAACTTCCTATGTTCAGGTTTGTGCCCATTACCTCTTGTCCTATCACTGGGCACCACTGAAAAAAGACTGCTCCCATCCCTCTGGCACCCTCCCTTTACACACTGCATTGATAAGATCCCGCCTCAGTCTTCTTTTCTCTAGACTAAAAAGCCCCAAGTCCCTCAGCCTTTCCTCATAAGAAAGATGTTCCAATCCCCTCATCACCTTTGTAGCTCTTTGCTGCACCGTCTCCAGCAGATCCCTGTCTTTCTTGAACTGGGGAGCCCGAACTGGACACAGTACTCCAGATGCGGCCTCAGCAGGGCAGAGTAGAGGGGGAGGATGACCTCCCTCGACCTGCTGGCCACACTCCTTTTGATGCACCCCAGGATGCCATTGGCCTTCTTGGCCACCAGGGCACATTGCTGGCTCATGGGCATCCTGTTGTCCACCAGGACTCCCAGGTCCCTTTCCACAGAGCTGCTCTCCAGCAGATCAGACCCTATCCTGTAGTGATGCATGGGGTTTTTCCTCCCCAGATGCAGTACCCTACACTTGCCCTTGTTGAACTTCATAAGGTTTCTCTCCGCCCAATTCTCCAGCATGTCCAGGTCACACTGAATGGCAGCACAGCCTTCCATCATGTCAGCCACCCCTCCCAGTTTTGTGTCATCAGCAAACTTGCCCCTTGCATTCTCAGATGAAAAGAAATACCAAATTATTGCTGATTTCTTGGACTTCAGGCATTAAGGAGAAAAATGTGTGGGTGTGTGTAGTGTGTGTACCTCCAAGTATACTTGCATTTTTAGGCGCTTAAACACTGCATAAAATCAGGCCTTAAATAGCTGAAAAGGAAAGACCTGAATTTACTTTAAATTCTTGAAAGGCCAACATACAACGCTGGGCCAAGTGAGTTTGCAGTCCTACAGTCTGACATAGACTGTGGCTACCACAAAGGAAAACAGCTGGTCAAAACATATTTAAGCAGCTCCTATCTATGCAGCAAAACGGGAACAGCTATAGGAAGCCAAACTTGTGGCAGTTCAGGGCAACAGCAATATTTAAACTGCCAGTGTTATCAATGGTATATCGAAACACAGTCTTAGCATCTACCTTGCTGGAAAATGAGCACACATCAGCTCAAAAGAATAGCCTGGACGGGGTCAAGATACAGCATGAGATGTCCTCAGTGCCAATTGCAGTGATAGGCAGATTCTCCCTTCGCTGTATACTGCACAGCATGGCAAAGAAAACAAAGCATCTTCCTTCATTTCTAAGCAGAGCAGAACAATTCCCACCTGGAGCAAAGCCAGCTACTGCACTGATTTCACTATATCTAGGAAACCAGGAGGCATTCAGACTAACAGGAAAGTTGAGAAAAGTTAGACAACACTACAAATCTAGCACTTGGTCTTTATGAGCTATCCATTTTGACAAGGATAATGTGAAAATATTTATAATCCATGTTCCCTAGTTTAAAAAAAAATAGCAGTTTGAAAAAATTTCCAGTAAACTTAATTGGGAACTTTCCATAAATGCCAGCACTGCCAGTTTTATCATCATTTTCACAATGACCTGCACTTTAAGTTCAGCACCTAGAGTTATGTGCTTGTATGAAAATTCCAGTTCACATTAAAAAAAATATATCCAAAACAAAATCCACACACACTCCTCACACACATAATTTCTAGTGCTCCTGGTCCCAGGAATAGTACTTGGAAATGTGAAATTTGTGTGGCCAGAGCCAGAAGGCCAGAAAACCAAAAAGAAAAAAACAAACTAAAATATGTTGTTGGGTTTTTGATCATTAAGAAACCAAATAAAAACAATTT
The DNA here is from genome assembly GCA_013398815.1 of Ibidorhyncha struthersii. Taxonomy (NCBI): domain Eukaryota; kingdom Metazoa; phylum Chordata; class Aves; order Charadriiformes; family Charadriidae; genus Ibidorhyncha; species Ibidorhyncha struthersii. The sequence goes on along the minus strand of VZSZ01007058.1, from coordinate 171,501 downwards.
CATCATTTTTAGGAGCCTGACTCATGACTTTGATTGCCAGAGGTGGTATATATCAAGTAAGTATTAAGCAACCTTTTCCAGCAGATTTGTTGATACTGTGTGCTGAGGAGCTCAGGTCCTTGCTCCTTACTCTCAGGCAAGGACATAGCTGCTGACACTTGGCAATCGTCACAAAGCACTGTATCGCCTCTTTGTCAAATGGCAAATCCATCCACTGCCAACAATGGAGCCTAAGAACTAATGGTGACTCAGGATTATGAGGTAAGGCCATCCTAAAAGGAAAGTACCCCTTGACAAGGTATGAGAAACGGTAATCTTACAACTAAAATGAAGTTATTGAAGATCTGAGCTCTCCTTCTCTTTTGGCACAGGCTGTGAGATGGGCTCTAGGATAACCTGAGCGCTGAATTCCTCTGGAGGCTGGAAAAAAGCGCTTAGCAGGTTTACTGCCAGGAATGAGGAATCAGGTCTTGGTTTAGACCTAGGTTAGGCCAAGTACCTCAACTCCCATTAATGTCATTAATAAGTGAGCAGGTTAAGCACCTGTCCAGGGGCAGTCAGGATATATCCTGGCTTTTACCTACTGATTCACAAAACTGCCATGACTTGGTGTTGGAGCTGGTCTTTCTCGGCGTATCTGAAGTTTTCATAACAAAGCGTCTCTTCCAAATGAGACAGACATTCTGATATTTGAAGGCATCTTTTACCGGGGAAAACTTCGCTGTTTTCAAAGCAGTTCTCGATCTTCCCTTTTAAATTAGAGGCCAATATTAGCTTTCTGCTCTTCGAGTCTAAGATTTCATCAGTTCAAACACACAAACCTAATAATATCCTTTGAAGAGTCCCATGGAAATAATTCTGACTTTGCGTAACACTACAGCAGAAGTTTCATAAACGGTTTCTATTAGCCAAAGTTGCTGAATGAAACTGAAACATTATTAAGAGAGTAACATTTTGTTTTTAATAACTTTTGGAGGTATATTAGCTGTCATGCCAGAGCTCAATAGCTTCTTAGCTGTCATCTTATTCTAGCAGCAACTGCAATTTCTAAATGCTAAGTTTCACAAGAGCAGGAAAAACTTCTCTTCTAGTTTGAACACGAAAAAACAAAACAAAAACAAAACAAAAAAATCCCCAAATTCAAGCAACTCTAGAATTGGTTGAAAAAATGACCAAAATTTGCTTGAAATTACATCAGCTGTTCAAAGTTAGAGGCAAGGGGAAGACGAAGACACATTTTCATGAGGTTGTCTCAGCTTTTCACATTCCCACTACTAAAAGACAGATTCATGTTTATATAAAATTTAATATGCAAGCTGTTCACCCATAATATTAAATTGCCGCTTTATATTTAATATTTGCTAAAATTGCAGAGTTATTTATGTCAGAGATAAGATTGCTGCACATGTGCAGTAGCTGTTTCATCATAATATATTGTAGTATACATTTATTATGAAGCTGTTACCGTTATAATGCCTAAATTTCTATTGCTTCCAAGGAGAAATATATTATCACTGGAATGTTCCTACATGCACAGCATGTAGCTATGGAAATACAATGTCATATGCTTCTTTAGAGCTGTTAAGTACAGCATAGATTGACGGTGAGCCTGCAGAAAACCTGCTCTGGAGGTCCTATAACTAACTGCAATTTTTTCTATTGTGTTTCAAGAGTACTGATATCCCCACTAATGACACGTCTCTGATAAATGCCATGCAACATCCCAACATTAGGGTTCAATGGCATTATGAAACCCAAGATGAACTTTACAGTTCCAACAACTGGGAATTAGACTGTATACACATGCCAGGCAGTCGGTGCTTTCAATGAATACAAAACAAAACCCACCAACAATCTTTGGGGCTACATAATTCACGGCTCAGGCTGTTCTGATTATTAGTAAAATCCTCTGTTCTGAATGCAGCACTGCTGCTGCATTTAGTTAGCATATCTCTGTGAAAACCTTGTTAAAAGGTTGAGTGGGAAATCGTATAGACGAAGTTAGTGCCATAAAAGTTAGATCAATGGCACTGTTTCATATGAAGTTCCGTGTTTACTACAGGCTACCATCTCCTAGAAGGCTCAGAGAAGCACCTGGAGTACAAAAAAGGTGTGGAAAAACTGTGGTTTTAAAGATTAAGCTTGCTTGCCTTGGAAAACAGATGAAAAGATGTGACAGCAGAACAAAAAAAGTATGAATGGTGAGGAGACAGGGAGGTCGGGAATTCCTGTTTCCTCTCCCACCCAAGAAGGGACGTTCAATGGAATGTAAAGATGGTCAATGAAAAAGTGGTAAAGAAATACTTGTTAACCAACACATAATTAGATGGCAGAACTCGTTACCATGGGAAGTCACCGAGGCCAGGAATTCAGCAAGACTCAAAGAGGATTTGGGCATTTCTATAGACAACAAGCGGACAGTTACAATAGCAAATGTTAAAACAACAACTATGGGAAAGAAGACAAAATCTCACGCTTTAGGGGCCACAGATTTATGATCTTACTGTTAAGGATTATCCCAAGACTTCAGGAAGAATAGAAAATTTCAACTCTGCCTACAGTGGGGATTCTTAGACCTTCTGAAGCATCTGGTGATGGCCACACAGAGAGACAGCACTCTTAATCCTCGGGTCTGATCCTCTTTGGCAATCCGCATGTGTTTAAAAGAGAACATGAAGTGTACCAAGTCTATTTGTATTGGATCCAAAAACCAGTGCGGTGCAATGTAGATTCAAGAGAAAAATTGTTTTTATGTAATCTCTGATGAGGAGGCACCCAGAGCAGAGCACTATAGAGACACAAAATATCAGCTGGAACCCTACATTCAACAGGCAAAAAGCAGAATTGCCATAACAAGAGAGTACATTACCAAAATCCTAACATGAAAAAGGTATGCATTTCATCTATCTGTCTTCATCTTTGCTTAGCAAAATATTACTGGTTTATATAAAAATGATGGCAGGTAGAAACACTTTAGCTTTTGAAGAAAAGGCAGCTTCCTAGAGAGAAGTTCTAGGCTCCCTTCTTCAGGGAGACCTTCTGCTGGTGTTGACCTGCATACCCACACTCACTTGCTCAGCCAGGTAACTCTCCAAACGTGTCCTTCTGCCTCCCATAGATGACTTTTCTGTTCTTGTACTAACAAAGTGTAAAATATCTCATCCTCCTCTAAGACCTTAAAGAATGCCTTTGCCTGGCAGAGACAGCCACAGCATCAGACTTCTCAGTTCTGATGACAGCCTATGAACACCAGATCCCTCATTTAGCCCTAAATAACACTGCCCGGAGTGTCACCATTATTTAGTTCCTTTGATTAATTACAACATTGCAATGACTTTGTTACATAAATTGGTTTCCTATACATATTAAGCACCTTTCTGTCTCCCTGCAAGTCCACTTGATGATGAAATGGCTTTTTGACTACTAAGGATGGAATGTCACGTAGATGCCTCCTCCTACATACTTAATGTCCTTCTCTGGCCTAAAATTCACTATATGTAGAAACAAGTATTAGTATTCTAGCTGTGGCACCCAGAGCTGCTGAGACTCGGCCAAAACCTTGACAGATTTATATGGTGCAGAAGGGATGATGTAGAAGACCAGGAGAGGATCTGCATTTTGTCTCTCCTGCTTCGCTGTCTTCCATCTTTTTTCTTCCTTTTTGTCCCCTCTGAATTTGCCTTTTTCCTCCCTGTCCTCTGGCTGTACCAATGACACGTTAAAATACATGTTACACTTGATTTGTGGCTTCTCCCCCTCAGTAACTCTGGTCATCATGCCTCCTTGTTTGGTAAAACAACTCTGGAGGAGACTGGAAAGGGCAAACAAGCATTTGGGAAAGAAGCACCTGGTTAGAAGTTGAGCCTGTTTCTCCTCCTACACACTCAAATCACTAACCTGAACACTCAGAAGAAACACACCTGATGATTCATTACAGCAAAAGCATTGGAACTGACAGAACAAACTAAGATGAAGCAAAGTTATGTCGAAAAAAGGACAGGACAAGCTTAAGATGGAATTAGGCTGGCAGGTGAAAAAAGTTCCAAGTACAGCATCAGTTTTGCAGAGAATTTTCCTCAGGCTTTGGTATATGCAGATAAGTACCTCAGAAAACAGAAAAAAAATCATTATAGGTTAGAACAGAAATAAATCTTCAATTAACATGTATTTCGCAAATCAACAAGAACACGGGGAAGGAAGTAGGATAATCTTCAGAGTCTAATCCTGGAGCACCCTCAACTATAAGACAAGTCAAAGGAAACTGAGTGTACTGAGTACCTGACAGAGGACGTAGATGAAATTGTGCTATTATAAACTTCACATTAGCATGATTCTTTGGCAGTAAAGTAGAAACTTTAACTTGAAATTTCCTTGCTGCAAAGCCCTTAACATTTTCAGCACAAGACTTAGGTTTAATTTGAATAGGTCTGGGCAACAGATGTATTTACAGTGGCAAAGGCTTTTTATATTGCTTTCACTAGCAGAATGCAGAGGCTCAAACGGCTAATTAAATATGAAATCCTATTAAAAAAAAAAAAAAAGTCAGAGACAGTGTCTTTTTAAAGATACCTGATGTTTAAGGCAGACTAAATTGAGTCAGTATCTGGGAATGTGCGTGCTCTGACCTGTGTGAAAAGGCAGCCTGGGGTACCATGTACAGGCGAGACAGTTACCATGGAGACCTCACTGCTTTAGGTGTAGAAGCTAAACATTACAAACAACTTTGCAGCATTAGGCTACTGGCCTCATAAAACCCCTGCAAAATAACAATGAATTCCGAGATAACCATTATGATCTGTTTCTTGACATGCGAATGTAAAACTTATATCATAAAGCAAAAGACAAAAGCAGGATTGAAAAGAAATGGACAGATATTGCAGGCCTCAATTTACAGTCCGCTCCTGAAAGATGCTATGGTCCTTGGCTCATGCTGATGATAATGGGACCTGCAGGTAGACAGCTTGTCTCAGAATACTGTTCTCCTGCCTAAAGTTTTACCTAAATTAGGACTCCAAACTTGAGCCAACACAACACAGGCAGGAGACAGCTCAGCCAGAGTTAAAATAACTCAATTATTGATTACAAAAAGCTTTCCCTTTTAAAGTTTCCTTTTAACAGCACAAGTTACTCTGTAAATATCTACCACAGGGTTTGTGGTATCACGCATGCTGACGACATTAAAGGACGGCTATTTCACATGACATGTTATACTGTATTCCCACATCCTTCAAAGATCACTGGGTCTTTGTGGGGAGATGCTAAATGTACCTGGTGGGCAGTAACCTGTGTGCCTACTGAATGCCTCCAGTAGTTGAGAGATGCCATAGATTTCTTAGCTGGACAAGTATGGCTTCATGACTGCAAGCCCATCTCTTGGCCTGAATACCACTCCACCTGGCAAGCAGGCAGGCACTCCCAACAGAAAAAGAAAATCTCCTTCATACCACTGTGTCTAACAGTGGCAAAGGATATTCACCCCTGTTCACCAAACTCTCTGATCTATTGATACAACAGTCAACCATTTTTCAGAGAGTGAATGCATCTGTCTCCTCCTTCACCTAGCGCAAAGGTTCACAGGAAATCACTTGAGACGCTTTCTCCTGCTTTTGGTATTAAATTATATACAAAAGAAGTTCAGGTGCAGGTGAGCCTAGCATTACGTTTCAGGGAATGAATAATCTATCTCGAGGAGATTTATGATAATATAAACTATCCCACAACTAGGAGCTGACATGGATCGAATGCGGTGCTCATAGCTGGCTCTTACATCACTAATTAAGATTCTTCTACAACAAGAGTACAGATGTATTTATTGCAAAGCTATAATGGTCAAACCCTTTCATAAGGCACAGCCACTAAACAACATGCTGGAAGAGCTACCAGTTACAAGCTAAGAAGTATGCAGAGAAGTTGGAGCTGATCTCAAATGCAGACAGGTATGCCCGCCAGGTGCATTCAGCTCATAAGATTCAGTTGAATACAGATGTGCATGCCTACAATGTTTCATAATCAAATAACGTGTATTCCTCCAACTCTTTGCAGACCTGTCGAACAGAGGCAAGTGGACTCCTTCAACATTTTGTCAAATGTTTTTGGCAGTGGGTGAGTTTCCATATATTGTAGTAAGTTTTGCACTGAAGGCACCCTAAGTTTTTGCTAGCACAGAACCATCTTTCAGCCTTCATGGCACACACTGTACAAATGCAAAAACTAAACTCTCCTCATCCAAATGACTAATACCCTAGATCTGCACCACAAGAGACCACTTTTTTAATATCAGACTTTGTGCCCATAATTACAAGAAGGCATAATATAGATCACATAAATGCCAAAGTAACTGATTCTACCTGCAAACTAAGCAAGCAGATTTGAAAGTAACACGGCATCAAGGGCCCACTTCGCTTATTGAGAGCAGTGTGGGTGCTTAGGTCTCCACGCAGCCAGAGTTATTGGCAAAAAATAATCCTGAGTTTTGATCTAAGCTCTCCCCATCACATTTGTACTACAACTATCTCAATTTTGTGACAGTGCGGAGCAGCTGCAATGACCAAGAAACCTCTAAAGTAGTGTGGACCAGTTTCTTGATGGGCGGGGGTGGAAAACTTCCTACTTGTTAACGACTGATCCTTCTATGCTGCTCAGTTAAAACACAGGAGGGGAATTGAGACACCAGCCCACAGCGAACACTGAGCAGGCAATGCCAGCAGCAAGGGTACAAGGAAAGCATGGCTCGAGTGATCCCATCATGGCTCTGATATCATTAGGGATGTTTTCACTGGATTTAATGGGATTTGGATCAGGTGCAAAGGAAGCCACCTTACATTGCCCTGATCTGTTGATCCTGTCAGCACAGCAAAGCAATCCAGCCTCAAGTATCTATTTTTGCATGTCTGTACGCCATGAAAGACACAACTGCCCCCAAAATCCACACACGAGCAACCTCAATAGTCATTTGATTCTTAATATATTAATGAGAAGAACGAGTAAAGTAGGTAAGAAACGGAAGTAAAGAATCAAATATAAAACTTTAACTGAGTGTTTTCCCCTCTAACAATGTTCCTGCGTATTTTAAGTAAACAACCATCCAAAGGAAGCCTATGAATGGCTAGAGCTATAATTATAACAATATTAATCTTAGCATCCAGACGGAGGGAAACAAGGTACTGAAAATGCACATTAAAGCCTCACATGTAACAGAAGCTATGCCGCATGTCCAAAACCATTGCTAACGCTGTACGAGTTGCAAGAAGCACCACCTGATCTTTCTGGATTCTGCCTGTGCTACAGTTTAACATCAAAGAGAGTATTTTAAAAATATTTCATTATGTGCGATGTTGGCTGAGGTTTATTGCTATTCCTCGCCCTTCTAATGAAGAGATTAGGTATATTTACAGCAAGACATAAACTCCTTGGTGTTTTCCTAGAGAAAGAATCCCACTCCTCCTCATTTAAAAGCTGCTAGCCTTGCTGTAGGTGGTAATTATGTTGAGGGTGAATTGCTGTGGTTTCTGTCTGGCAACACACAGCACTGGCACATGCAATCCCCACACTGTCTGGAAACAGCATTACATCAAACCATCCAAGCTAGTGGCTTACACAACCGGCTACAGCCCTTTGAAATCTGTCCGCTCCAGTGACTTGCTATGTGCACTTCTGCTTCTCAGACATTAGCTTCATCGCAGTTATCACACACGTATCGGACTCATTTAAAAATAAAACTTGGAAGCGTCGTCCTTTAACCTAACTTAAAATCTTATGAAGAAAAAAAAATTATCTACATGTCAAACAGCAAAAAACTGCTCGATTTTAACACCAAATCTGAACTCAGTTCCTGAGAGCCTGCGGGTGCATCCATGTAACACTAGGTGAGGAACCTCAGAAAACACAAAACAAGACAGTACCAGAACGGGAAGCTGCTCAATGCTGCTAGTGAAATTAGTTAATAAGTTAATGTGGACCTTGTCTAGGGATCCCTAATCCAGGGTAGGCACATCCCATAGTTAAATCTAACAGCTATGGATCAGGTTCTTAATTAAATGCAGTTCTGCAGGGATCCCTGCGTCGAAATTAAAAAACACTGCAAAATCTCAAATCAAACATAGCATTCAGCTTCAGGTCTCCAGCTGTCAGGCAGCAACGTCATGTTACATGAAGACCTGTGAACAAACAGCTTCCCCTCAAATCAGTGGGACCAGACATGAAGCAGGGAACTGCGCAGCCCAGGAACAGCTGTATCTGCCCCAGCATCATAGCTGTGTGTTAAGAATGCAACAGCCTAAGCCACAGAATCACTGCATTTTCTACACGATTTGAAAACAAACACGCTGTACTTTAACAAGAAATGCTGTAACTATGTCCTTGGAGAATTGTTGTTCTGTANCCTCCCCTATGAATTAGTAAATGAATTTCTGCCACAAACCCTCAAACCATATTCTTCCCAATCAAAGAGTAAAACGATACCCAAGAGAGCAAGGCAGCACAGAACCAGTGAGATCCTGCAGACAGCTAGACTGGATGGAAAGCTCCTGCCACTGCCACACACAGATGGGCACACACACTCAGAAAGCCTATGGGGGTAAAACAGGACAATACCAGAAAGAGGATTACATCCAAACAACATTGCTGGAAAATGTTCTCCTGGAACCGGACAGCTGAATCATCTGCGACCAGACCAATAAGGATGATACACAACAAAAGACAGTACATGTAATTTAATAAGCAAGCACAGATTTTTTTTTTTCTTTCTGATCTTGCACTACAAGTTTGGAAATAATTCCTTAAGGGCAGGGTCCATATTATGGGACAACCCAGTGTATGCATTTATGGGCAAAAATATTACAATCTGCATATATTTTCTGTGGAAATTAAGACTGCAGTTTTGCTCAGGGTCTGCTCTTCAGTGTTTTAGCAAATGGGGGATGTAATGTGTGCCTGTGAAGTCAGCCAGAATACAGATCCAAGAAGATGGGAATCTTATAATGTTTTTTGTAAGATGCAGTGCTACAGGGCCTAAATAAAAAGCTTTTCAAAAAGTCATTGCACATAGCATGAGAATAAAGTGCTAGTCCCAGCAGTAGCCGCACAGCCGGTATCCACATTGTACAACAATCGCACAGCTCAAATCGTGACTATGAAAGGACAGCCCAAGCAGCAGGTGGGATGGAGGGATGGCAGGGGAGTCCATACCCGAGCACTTCTCTCTCCAATCTGTCTGTTCATCAGACATGTCACATGGGCTGTTCCCCTGCAAGGAACATCCAGAGGAACAGAGAAGCTAAAAATGTGGGTCCCAGGCAGGGGAAGCAGCTGGCAGGCATCTGTAATTGAATTCCAGGAGGACTTGGTCTATTTTTGAAATTCTCTGTAGGTTAGCTTTTTTTTAAAAAAAAACCAAACAGGTGACTGTTTCCAAAACTCAACACAGTTTTAAAGTTTCATTACATACATCTCTGAGTTCCAGCACTGTGTAAAAATCGTGCGATAGCAGCAAAGCACGAGCAATCAGAACCAGATTCTATAACTCTGCACCAGGGAGGGAGAAAATGAATCAGTCTTAATCATATATTTTAAGGATAAACTTTTGTTTTGAAGTGCAAACACACAAACCTCTTCCACTGTACTTATATCCTAAACTAGAGGGACACTGGTTTTCTACCAACTCCAAAATAAAACAAATTCCTTTGTTATTGCTTACATGCTGTGCTTCTGCAGTATCTACTAACTCACAGCTCTGAGGGTGTATTGATACCTAAGGAATGAAGCCCTACAAAAACCATCAAAATGTGATAATTTTCTTTATGTTCTTTCCGTAAGTGTTATCTGAACAACTTGTCTTCATTTGACCAGTCCAACACCATACCAAGCCTATTTAGCAGAGCTGAACAGGACTCCTGACTTGTTCTCGTTCATAAGCGATCTCACCTGTTCAAGTTGTACTCAGAGCTTTTTGCACCTTTAGAGCTCCTTTATCTCTTGTAATGCCTGTTAGACGATAACCAGGGTCCTAATAGTCTCTCACCACAGCCTGGGAGAAGAACGGTCATTTATTCTGAGAGGGACCACGTTGTTAATTTCCAGCTGTTCAGAGCTCTGATTCTGCTTGCCTGTCTGGGCACTGCCTCTGCTTATGAGAGGCAGGGTCTGGGACCACTTCCTTACCCATCCTTGGATAGAGTAGCGATGGATGGTGAAAGGATCCTAAATACAGCTCAGAACGGTTAATACGAAGCAGGAACAACCCAAGACTGCTAAAGCTGCATAAAGGAAAATTCTCAATTCACCCACAGCACAGTCCAGTCTGAGCTATACTCATTTATTTTCCGAGTTGCTGCAGCAAGTTAAATTCTCTGATGATAATGAGCAGTCACCGACTGCATCACCAACTCATTAAATCAACTCAGTATCCACTCGTTAGCAAACGCATTTATGCACTCTGGATTTAAGACTTGCTGGCTAGCAGAAACGTAGCATATGATATTTGCTGGGGTATAATTTGTATTATTTTTATTCTGATTTGTGTAAAATGATCCTTATGTAGCTGCAGCATGCCTCCCTCTGTCTTTTGATAGTGCTAGATTATACTCAAAAACTGTTACTTTAAAAACATAGTCAGAAGATAAAGCCAGGGATCATTTTTCAGCACTTTGCAAGACAGGGTTATGTAACTACACCTCGCAATGTATATTTAAACATTGGTATGTTAACTGCGTATGTAGAGACGAAGTGAAAGAACAGAGGAAGAGAAATAGACAAGAAGAAAAAAACCTCTAAACACCAGGAAAAAAAAGAACATTTTGTAACGCCCATTAATAAAAGAAGCTACTCCAACAATACCTTCCTCTTGGAAATAAAATAAATACAGGATAATAGAATGTGTATCATATAGAGTGATATTATTTGCTGAAGATTCCCCAAATGCACAACCAGTATACCTGATCTTATCAAACAACATTGGATTTTGTTGCAAGCGCAGCTTTATAAACGGCTATTTTCTTACTATAGTGGTGGCAGGGGAAATGTTTAAGAAGAAAATGTTTTGACTGCCATGCAATCAGACTGCCTGTAAACACTATATTCGGGCCCTTAGAAAGCAGAGGGGATTTAATACAGCTTAGAATTTCAGAGGGTTTGGTTTCTTCGCGGCTCCTGGGCAGCAATATTACTCTTTTCAAGGGCAAGACAATGAACATTAGCTTCCATCAGAGGAGGAATGATGAAATTTCAAAACATACTTTGGAGAAAAGATGGGGTGAATGTGGCAGGGTGGGGATGGGGGAATCACGCTTCTCTTTCAACTCTGTTATGTCTATTTGTTCCTCGGCTGCTTATAAATA
>VZSZ01007058.1:128665-159033 GCA_013398815.1 Ibidorhyncha struthersii | reverse complement strand
CCGGCTGACCACTCATCCACCGCCTGCGCCCAACCGTGCCCGGCCGTGTTCGTCCCAAGCAGCGGCCGAGCGCGAGCAGCGAGGTCCGGGTAACGGCCCTCTGCCACTTCGCACCTACTGACCGCACCACAGCTATCCCTCACCTGAAGGGGTTCTCCCCAAACGAGGCTGGCACGATGTAATAAGGGATCTATATTAGTGGATGGGGATAAAAGAGGTACACAAATCTGTGTCACAAATCTAGTGACTTGTCCCTAGTGACCGGACGAGAGGAAATGTGTTCAAGTTACGCCAGGCGAGGTTTAGATTGGATATTAGGAAAATTTTTTTCACTGAAAGCATTATCCAACGTCGGAATAGGCTGCCCAGGGAGGAGGTGGATTCGCCATCCCTGGAGGTATTTAAAAAAAGGGGCAGACGTGGTACTTGGGGATATGGTTTAGAAGTGTTTTTTGTCAGGTTAAGATAATGGTTGGACTCGACGATCTTAAGCGTCCCTTCCAGCCTTAACGATTCTATGAACACGCTCCTCCCCATGTCAAAAGGGGAGGACTGGATGCGCTTCAGGCAAAGGGGTTCCTACCAGTGTCACCATCTGCAGGTCTGCATCACTAAATATTAACACCCACAGTTGAGCGCTGGGAGGAGTGCAGAGTTAATGCACATCCCGACTTGTGCCGGTCTCCTTCCGACATCCAGCTTGCTGACTTGGAAGCTGCTAGCCACCCCACCTGTGCTCAGCGTCAGTGCTCGCATACCACAGGGAGGTTTGCAAGGGAGGGTACTACGTACAAGTCCCTGTGCTTTGTCTTTTCTCGGATCACCCTCTCGGGCTGCCGATTTTTGGAGCCACCCTGACCCAGAATTCTTCCTTCAGGAGAACGGGCATGGCAAGTCAAGTTGGCCAACACAGCAGGAAGAGTCTCCGAAGTCTGTACGACTCAAGAAGCGAGTCTTTTCACGGATGCCAACATTTCAGCAAATTTAAAAAAAAAGCGTGCTTTTTCCCAACAGAAGCCAACTTAAGAGCAAGAATTTATGTAGATAATCCACAGCCAAGCTAACTAAATCAGTGCTTGTTAAGACTTCACACCATTTTTTTCAACAAATCTTTCATTCACAAAGCCCAGGAGCACACCGTTTGCTTGATTTAAGGAGGAGAAAATGGACACCCTGCCAACTGCTAGGTTCTGCGCTGTCATACGCAAAGTCCTGCTTCCACTTTCAGAGAGACCCCCTTTGAAGGTGAGTCATACGGTGCCCTGGAGAGGAGCCCAAAACGGGAGCTAGCTTGTGATACTTAAAAAGTACCCTCAGCTGCACTGACACGTGTCCAGCACCGATGGTGCATCACTGGGCAGCAGACTCAGGGCAAAAACTGATGCCTCATTCGAGTAGCCCGTCAGAGGGGAGATCAGTTCCCTTCCCTTGTCCTTCAGCAACCCTTTGCACTGCAGAAAAATCTAGAGTGAAATTAGTACTGGGCCCAAGCACAGTGTCCATCAAGTCAGAAACAAGCATTAGGGCGATGCATCTATTCACCGATTTCAGAAAAAAAATAAGACCGTTTCCCCAGGGTGGCTCTTGCTCAAGTCAGATGGGCGCTGTAACTTGTTTTAGCAGCACATGTGCTTTTCTAGCAAGAACGTGTCTGAAAGAGCCCCTTTGTGCAGTGCTGCAGCTGCCCAGCGGCTGCTTTGCCACCTCCTGTGGCTTTGGAGGCCCCTGCTGGAAGATGGAGATGTACGTGCACAGTGTAGTCCGGGGCAATAAAGCAGCTACTTTTCAGCTGGCAAAGCTGCAGTGAGAAATTAATAGTTCAGAATTGTGCAGAGGGCTTGAGAAAACACTTTTAATTTACTCTGATTTTATTACCTCACGGTTCTTGCGTGGGGTAGAGCCCCAGCTGGCTCAGTAGTAAAATCACACTACATAGGGCTTAGTAGCAAAACAGATAGTGATCAAAGTACTGAACCTAAGACACAGAAGCCATAAACTGTTGGCCAGTTCAAAAGAAAACATTATCCCAGCAACACTTGCTTTCCTGCTCTCAAATAAAGTCTTTCTTCAGCTAAAAATCAGAACAGAGAGAAAAGGAAAAAGTATGTGCAAAAATAGGAAAGATAGAGATAGGTTTAAAAAGTAAAAGGATTTTTTTTTTCCAGTTTCAAATTGTTTTGAGTTTAATGATTAGGTTAAATACAGTATATATCAACTAGTTGACTTCCCTTTTTTTTTTTAAAAAAAAAAAAAGGAAGAAAAACCCCAGGAAGTAAAAGACCTGTATTTAGATTACCTGGTATGCTAGAATTTGCCACTGAGTTAAAACAAGCTCGTTCAGTACCATAGGTATGGAAATAATCTGTTTATATAAACAGCTTCATTGAAAGTCAAGTGACTCTCTGCAGACCACACTCCGGAGAGCAAAGCCTTCTAAACAACCTCACAGGGCATCAGGTAGGACTCCAGAAGGAGCCAGTTCATCTGCCACCTCCTAATCCTAGCTCAGCGCGTGTGCTCGGCATGCTCAAACGCAGCCAGCGCTGCTCTCATCTGACTCCGTTTCCTTTGGCTGTGTGGCATAGCAGGTTATTTGCACACACAGGCAGAAATAGCACTTTGCCCATACTTCTGCAATAGAAATTACTCGTTTCTGACTAAGCACACCACAGCCCCAAGTAATCTCTTCAACTTGTTACTCTGGCTGAGTGCTGGGGTTTTTTGTTTTGGGGTTGTTTTGTTGGTTTTTTTTTTGTTTTCATGCAAACATTTCTACACAGCATCAGAACAAAAATCCAAACTCAAATAACAAAATCTGAGGTTTTCCCATGGATGACGTTATTCACTGTAAGAATACTTAAATGTGAAGAAAAAGAAAAAAAAAGACAGCTTAAGCTGTTCAACGTCCATTTTTCAAAAGGCCCCTTCTAGGTCCTTTTGGTCAGTTTTATTGTCAGAATTAAAATGACTACATGGACAAAATGCTAGCAACAACCAGGACAAATTTAATAAAAGACTGTGACATAACCAGAACAATCCTCTCTGCCATCCAGGGTAAATTTACTGACCATCACCCACTTTATTGCTAGCAGTGAATTACCACTGTTATTTCCTCTGTCTCACAAAAGCATCCTAGTTAATATGGGGCTCCGCAAAATCAAGGGAACTCAGGCTGCATAGTCTATTCTCCAGCAACATTTCGAGCCTCTCTGAAAAAACTGCCCTGACTAGTAAAAGAGGAAGAACTTCCCAACAATGTGCAGGACTTCCAGCATTTGTTTAAATGCAAAGATTTTCATTTTTAGAGAGCCACAGTCAAATATCTGTATATTTAGAAGAGTTTGATTTCCTCAAGGGCTAAACTGCACCCAGTAGGGCGGCCCGGGGGGGAACCCTAGAGCTGAGAATCTCTAGTTGGTCGTAGATGAGAAAACACCTGGTTCAAGCAAAGTTTCTTGTTCCCCTGAAGTCAGTGAGAAGTATTCATACTGAAAAAAAATGAGAGTCAAGGTTATCTAAATTTTTTTGGCACCTGGGGAGACTAGCATCCAGCCCTACTGGATGTGGGGCTAATGGGACACAAATGCTATCCTATACAACTAAGGAGTAAAAAACCCCAAGTTTCTGCATGAAAGAGAAAGGTAGTATAAAAAAAGGGGGGGAATAAAAGGCTTGCAGGAAAAAGGAATATAAGGAGGCATCGCTAGTGTAACTGCTCAGTACTTGGGGACAAAATGTTTTGGACAACTCTGCCAAGAGGAATTTTCAGTGATGAGGTCCTCTCCCCAACCCCAAGTGACAGCTCTGCATCTGGAGTTACCACCACTAGTCCAAACCTTCAGAGCACGTTTCCTTGTCTCACAGCTCAGCCAGCTCAGAGCCAGCACAGCCTCTCGCTGACATCCACGCCGTGTCAGCGCGTTACGCTCGTGACTGTGTACAGCAGAAAGCCTTTGCACGTGTGCGCTCGGAGCAAGGCCTGAGCGATGGCGAAACTGCAGTGGGAAGAAAATGGATTAATCGGGCCTCGCTGGCAAGGTGCCACATGCTGCCCGTGAAAAGCTGCTGCAAGGTAAACAAGGCACAACCTGCACAAAGTGTTCATTGCCGTAAACTGAAAGAACACTTTCAGGCTCTGCCCAACAAAAAAGCTCTCTGCAAAAAGCCTAGGGGTCAAAGTGACACCAAGATAATTAAGCTCATAATCCTCAGGGCAATCACCAGCTCCAGAACAGGCCCCTCATTGAGCAGCCTGGTCAACGCACATCATTTAGATATTCTGGTCTTTTCCCCGCAAACTCCAGAGGTCAGGTAACCATAAATGTACCTGGCTTTCATTTAAGTAAACAAACACATGCATAATTCAATAAAGCATATTTCAAGCTTTGAGATTTGTAGAATAAAATTGGAAGAACAGACATACTAAAGACTCAAAGAAATCCCAAATAAACTACTGGTAATTAAAAAATCTCATGATTTTCAAGCCAAATCTCGTGATTTGTTTGTGGCCTGACTCAGGGTTTTCAGTGCTTGGGGTTGGCAACTCTGACTAAGCAGGGATATGAAATAAGAGCGAGAGTGACTGCCCGCCAGGCTTCTGTTTTCCTGGGACAGAAGACAAAGCAGCTCTGACAATTCCAGCTGGCAATACCNGGAGAATAAATATAGATAATTTATTCAGAGAAGCTCTCCACTGATGACAAAGAAAAAAAAAAAAAAAAAAAAAAAAAAAATCCTATCAGAAGCAGTTAATGTGGTTGCTTAATAGCTGTTTTCCAAAGTTCCATATAGCATATACTTTCTTTTTCTTGAAAAAGGGGAGAGGGGGGAGTTGGACCACATTACGGACTAATCCCTTGCCAGATGTCATTAGCGATGAAGTCCCTTAGAAATTACATCAGTATGAAACAAATCAGAAAACAGTGAGTTTCCATTTCCTCCTCATGTCTGGCTAGACAGAGACTTCAAGATCAGCTTTCATCTACAGGCTGGAATCAACCCTCCTCTGCGTCTTGCTTAGTGCGGTGGCAGGGGTGTTAAGCAAGTAATTGCAACCATTAAAAAGAAAAATAGCTCACTCGCTCCTGCTCCCCGTCCCTGTCAAATACTGACTCCTTCATTAGGCTTCCCTAAAGCTGCTTCAGCACATTGCAGTAGTTTCTGCCTGCTCGCAGTGGAGGTAGGTGGCTCCAGCCGGGGTGTACGTCTCCAGCCAGGACCCTTGCATGCTCCTGGGTGATGTAGAACCCTGAGCATTCCCCCCTCTGCTGATAACCCCAAGTGTGCCCTCACATCTGGTATCCAGCAAGACAGTCTGTTCAGAGTAGAATCTAATTGCCGCCTTCCTGCAACGCTCACCCCTCCCTACCTGCTCACACGGTGATAGAGGAGGAGCAGAAGCACAGAAAGCGATTGAGTAGATGGGCCTTGCAGGTTCTTCTGGCTTTTGCGTCCCCTAGCAAGGCAAAAGCATTGTCCATCCGGATATCTGAAAGCGCTGTATCTTTAGTTCTTTCTGTTTGGACTGACTAAGCCAAATAATATCATAAACTGATGTTTTGGGTTTGTGGGTTTTTTTTGTAGAAACTCGGTTCCTGAAACACTTTTCCGAATCGTAAATCTTGGACTAAAGCAGTTTACGTAATGCAACCTATTCACACTGCCCTAACTAACCATAACTAACCATTCCATTATAATGAGTCCATTATCCCCTGCTTTATTGTATTTTCTCTTAAAACAGAGATCAAAGATTTGGCTCTAGTGGCATCATGCCGATTTCATTTTTATTACTGGCTCCCTAGGTCTATCATAAATATTCATTGGCCATCCTTAATACAACGCATCGAATTCTGCTCACTGCTATCTCTGGTGCGACTGCAAAGTACAAACAGGGTTGTTGCTCAAACATATTAAATAAAGCAACAGCAAATTTGTGACAGTCAACAACAACATAAAAAAAAAAAAACAAAAAAACAACCCAGAAAACAAAAGAACCCTTTTCCCCTTCCAAGGAAATTCAAAACCAAAGGAGACATTTTCTCTCGCCCCCTCCACGACTGCAGACATTTGACTGCTGTGGGAATTCAGCTGTGCAGAAGCAGCAGCAGCAGCTGACCTGCTCCCACAGACAGGAGACATTTTTGAAAAGTCCACAGTTGCCACACAGTGGTCTCTGTGATACTGCAGCACTCCTCTGTGCTCACCAGTAAAAATTATAAACGTTACCCAGCAGCGATGCGGAAAGTGCTCAGAAATGTGGACTTTCTGTATAGCAACTAATACTTAAACAGGAGCGAGAGGCGTGTGGGGGAAAAACATCCTCCAGGCTCAGTTGGGAAAAAGGCTTATGCCGTTGTATTCTCCTGACTCCCACGAAAAACTGCAACTATCCAAACTTCAGGATACCTGCCATTTGTTTCTCTCCCCATACTTATCACTCACACGTTTCTTTGAACTCCCCCTTCTCACCTCTGCATAGGTCCTCCCAGCGTCAGACAGGCAGGGTACGAAAACCCCCATTGCACCTGTGCAAATTGCTCCTGCTCTGCGAATAAGCGCAGACACAGACCTCTTGGGATGTCAACTGGATACTTTAAACAAGCACCAACCACTAAAAGCAGGGTGGCCATGGCAATTAGGTTTTGCCTCCCATTAAGTAACTCTGAGAGCACCGACGTGTATCAGACACTTTATATTCTAAGCAAGAACATCTACTCCGTTTAAGACAATATGGTAGGACACAGAATGCACATTCAAATATTTATCTTCTAATACAACTCCACCATGGAGGTAATACGCTGCTAATTAAAAACAGAGATGGAATAGGAATAAATAATCTAAAATAAATATTTATATTTATTCATAGGAATATATCCTCACACAAAACTCCACACACCTGGAGACATGAACCATATGATAAAACGGCTGACTCATTTTACATATTAACCTACAACACACCTTGGTCATTTACCTAACCCATTGCCAATCTAACCTTGATCCTGATGCCTTCATGGTGTAGATTTTGATTCAAGTAGCTATAAATGAGCATGGAATTTAACTTCTAGATGAACTGATTCGTTAGTGGAATCCATCCCACCGGTATTCGAAACACCAACAAAAATAAAATCCAATTGATGGTATTCACGTAAAGGATCCTGATCAGTTCCATGAATTTTGTACCTGACTAAGGTGAGATGAATCATATTCAAAGCTCTGAAGGTTTCATTTGTTAAACAACTCTGTTCCTTTGCATTCTTTTCCATTTGTTTTTTAACTAAAAGCCATATTAATAGAGAAGGATGCCCCAACAGTTTGCAGGTCATTAAGATCTTCTTGCTGGTTTGCTGTTCTTAAGATCAGATCCATAGAAAGGAATTGATATGAAAAAAGAAGGGGAAAACAAAGAGCATCCTCATGTCACATACACTGTATAAAAGGGAAATTCCAGCACAGAAGTTGGTCATTTGAAGTTCAGCACAAGGAACAAGCTACTCCAGTTTGTTACTGTTTTGGCTGATGCTGTCTAAATCAGTTATCTACACAAAAAGTATTTCATAGTATCAGATGCTCCTTTAGAGGAAAGATGACACAAGTTCCAAAACAATTTATGATTCAGGATTTGGGGCTTAATATTTCTGAAACAAAACTGGATAACAACATACCGTATTCTTAAAATTTGATAAATATGAGCTGCTGAGAGACTACAATCTTTCAGAAGGAATGTGTTTACAGCCATGTGCTTTTTCAGCCTTGGCATCCTGCCACTAGATTTGTTTGTGACTTGGAGAACAAACAAACAAAAAATAACCAAGGTTTTGAAACAAAGAAGAGTAAGTACCGGTGAGCAGTGAACACCACTGCTCACTCAACTATTACCTAAGCTAAAAGTACCTTTAAGTCTCCAGAAATAATATATTTGGATCGCAGTCACAGTTAACAATTATACATATAAAAGAGAGGGCAAAATCATGAATGCACCCACTCCTGAAAAGTAGTTGGGCATGTGCATCACTCCCACCGCAGCAGATTAAAGTGCTCTTGCCTTCCACTAGATCAGGACATTACACTTCGTAAGAGGTCAGAAGTGCTGTCTCCCACCTGTCCTTGATGTATGACTTTCAGTTTAAAGTTCTTGTCCGGCTCAACAAGAGCAATGCACTCTGCCTGAAACTATCCGTGACACAGACCACTATAAGCATCTCGCAACTGGCCCAAGTGAAGTGGCTTTGAACAGGCGTCTGAACACAAGCAGATGACAGTTCAAAGCTGGATCAAACATCTGGTGCCTGTAACTTACAAGAAAATAAAACTCCCCTTAAAAACTAGTCATGCTTTTCATATACCAAGTACTTACAGGTTTTTGCAGTAGCAACAAAATAAATCTCTCTATAAATGCACGTGATTGGAAACCCGGCAGAATATCTGGGGCATGTCCTCTACAGCATACAGCAGTATTTCCCTTTAGTCCAGAACAACATACATTACGGGAGGGATAAGGGATACTGGAAGGATGCGGGACGCTACTTCTGAATAGTCCAGTTGATACCGCATGTCAAAGCGCCAGAAATGTGCATCAATAACAACATGCCATAGTGGCTGATGGCCTGAGGCACTAAGCACTATGGCTAACACCACCTAGCTAGTACAAACAACAGCATCACATGCCTTGTGGTATCTCTTTGCTTAATTATTCCATCTTGAAGCCTAGAGGGGGGAATAGTGAAACTGCGTTGTTTTTTTTTTCTCTGTAGGTTTTATTTCTTTGGCTTGTAAAATGTCAGTGCATGGGTATAATGAGAGATTACCACACTTTAAGGGTCTGACCACATTTAGTGTTTAGTCTTGCATATCTGAAAGCTCTGACGCTCCTGCCGCTGCAATTACTGGCTCAGAGGATTCGCAGCAACAGCAAAACTTGAATCCTCCGCTGCAGTGAATCGGTGCAGGCTTCAGTTCTGCAACAGACCACCACCTTCGCGTAAACCATCAGATGGAGGGGTTTGTCCCAGCAGCATTTGAACTTTCTGCCATACTTCATCACTTAACTGTCACGACAAAGCCACAACAGCGGCTTCCTGACCATAGCAGATGTACGTGCTGGTCACAGCAATCAGGCTGGCACGGCTAGAGTTAATCAAGCATTCTTCCTCCCTGCACCTCCAGTCCTCCCCAGGCTGTGGCTGTTCCGCTAAGGAGAGAGTTTTTAATGCAGGATACTGCAAAAATGTCCTTTACCAGCTGAAATGTTCAAGTGATTTTTTTTTAACGATTCAATATAAACAGCATTGAGCTCAAACGTTCTTCTATAGTATTTCTAACCCCCTATTACCTTACAGCCACACTGAGCTTAGTGAAGAGAATGGCCTATTGACAACAGGGGGAAAAAAAAGGCATTTTTATAAATGAGCACAAATAAAACAGACAGCAGAATGGTGAAAAATTAAATGTAATTCTTCAGAATGCCTGCAGTGCCACTAATCCAAAATGTGAGTAGTAACACAAAGGGATTTTAGATCCTGTTCTTCCATTTAAAATAAGCATCGGTTTAAGGTATAATACATTCAGCAAGCCCCATATATTCAGAATTATTCTCTTTTTTTTTCCCCTTTTATTTTTACCTACATATGCTATTTATCTGAATGCTGCCTAATTCGCAGCTGCAAATAAGTAAAATAATCTTGAAGAGATGAGGCTATAGAATAGAATGCAGTTTAAATTGAGAATGTCTTTGATTCAAAGAGCTGCAGCCCTGGGACACTGCAGTGGCTCCCAGCAACATCTCCTGGCCTCTAAGATACATTGAGACCATTCTTCCCAGCAGAAAAAGACCTGCAGCTCTCACTGGTTTCGGCTTGACAGGTAATACATTCATGAACTTGGACTATTGCTCTTGACAAACTCATTGGAGTTTGTCAACAGCTCCACATGAAAAGACTTAGGTCTTCTGGCACAAAATGACCGAGAGCTGGTAGCGGCCATATCAGGGACTACATCTTACAGGAATGAAATACATTTGTATTTACGCTGGAGCTATTTTTTCACGTGTATACTTGGTGCTGTTGCTGAAAACAGAGGAGAGGATAGCTTACATTTCATATCCAAAGCGGAATGCAGAAACATTACCACTGCAAAACGAAAGGCTACTTCTATGATTTTTAAATCGTGAAGGTAGTGCAAATGTCTAAGAGCAAGACAACATTTTTTCATGAGTTTTTCCAAAAAAGGCAAAAAGCACAACTACTTATTTCTGACAATTAAGCAGCTTACACAGTCTTTGTTCTACTGACACTTAAAAATGCAGTTTCAATTATTTATACTGTAGTTCAACACCTAAAGCAGCAAGAAAGTATAATAAAGTCTATGTTTTGAAGCACAAGTAACCCATACTGAAGGGTTCGATCTATTTATAATAGTGCTTCCCTTAGAAACTACCAGTCGGCAGGGTATACAGCCTTGGATTCTGCCATATTTTGTAATGCACTATCATCCATTAACACCCTGATCAGCCAATAATGTTACACTAAACTTGTCGTGTACACGTTATGAGATATAGTATTTTTTCCCCCCAGAGATGCTGACCTCATTTAAGAACAGTTGGGAAATCAGAAGGTTGTCCATGCCCAAGGCATTGACATGCCAGCAGCTGGAGTGAGTTAAGAAGTTGCCATACGAGCACACATCAGTCAGAGTTCAACAACTTCATCCAATTCACTGAGGGTGGGTTTAATTTAAGCTTCTGAACCCTCTTTGAAGCAGCTGGGAGGAATCACCCCTCCTGGCCCACCAGCTCCGTTGCAGGGACGGTTGCGTTCAGCGGGGCAGCAAGATAATGCTAAGATTTTAAACTGCTCCACTCATTTGCAAAGTGAACATGCATCAGCGGTCTACGTGTCTCAGGTGCTTTTGGAAATGTTACCCAGATTCAAACTGAGACATGGAAGTAGGTCTAGAGGCAGCATTCACACAGAAATTAGACTGAAANACAGTAAAAAAAACCAGAAAAAAAAGAAAAAAAAAAAAAAAAAAAAAAAAAAAAAAGATTTGCCTAAAAAATTAAAAAATTCTAGACCATGATCTTTCTGGGTTTAAAAATTGCCAGCAACAAAAAAAAACAAACATACATGGGGCAGATCTTTCTGTCTCCCCTGTTTCTCTTCTTAAACAGTCAGTCTAAAGTAGGCTTTTATCTATACCATAGCAACTGTCTGAACAGAGGCAATGTCGACTTCCTCCACGCACGGCTTTACCCAAGTGTCTTAACGCTATTCTGGAAGAGCTTTCTGTAAGAGGGACTGTAGATCAAGTTTCATTCCAGTTAGTTACCTAATCAATACAAACAGGACTAGGACTTAACGTAGAACTCCCAGGAGATTGTAATAATCAGCCACAATTACTTACAAAAGCCAATCAATGAGCAAGAGGGTTTACGTGTCATTTATATACCTTAAATCAAACTTCTGAAATTAAACTTTGATTCCTAACACGATTAGATGTTGCGGCACTAAGCAAAACAGTGCCTAAGCAAGCACTGCCCCGAAGGCTGGATGCAAGGGCAACCGAGGATGGAGGCAGGAGAGCATGAGCAGCCCTGAAACACACCAGCAAGGGAAGGCACGACAATAGAGCTGAGAGAGCGGATACAGGACCAGGCATAAAACCAGTGAAATAAGCACCTACAGCTATCTTTTCCTTCTGTTCCTTCAGTCAAACAGGCAACCTCCCAGTGGTCAACTGAAAGATAAAGACAGTAGAAGGCAAGGTTCCCAGATCTGGATCTCAACTGCGGGAGGTAAAGGGGAGAGAAAGAAAGAGCAACAAATTTTACTTCATTATTTCTTCCTTGTTTCTCACTGTCGGAAGGTCTACAGAAACTGGAGGTTTACCATTTCTGTCAAATTTATGACACAAAATACATTATGATGGGTGATTAACAAACAAGTTTTCTGTCAAAATGTCACGCGTCCCTCTCTGGCTTTGTTCTGGTATTACCATTACGTATTTAGTCCTGTAATTTTTTTTAGTAGCTGCATAACATAGTTGAATAACTTTGCGGGCAGTGAGATTACAGTTCAAAAAAAGTTGGAAACACGCACAAGAGGCTATTCATTGTGCTATTTTTACTATTCTGAAGTCCATACCATGAACAATGACTCACAAGAGTAGCAAGCTGGAGTAGCACTTGCAAACCATACAAGCTTGTTTACTCATGTATTTGTTTGCACTGATTCATTATGTTCCTCAGTGTAAAATACATAGGACTCGAGAGAAGGCACGAGGGAGAAATTCTGTTCCCTGAAGAGCTCTTCCACCCACCATGCCCCACCGAGATGGTGGAGGTCACGCGAGGTGTGACACCTCCTACGTCCACTCCTGGGAACCAGAGGCTGGCCTGGCTGGGTGAGGAGCCCCCACATACCAATGGAGCACACTCCCTCTGGTGGCTTCACTCAGTCTCGCTCTATCACTATCCCCAACGGGGTACAAAGAGCAATTGAAACAGGCAAATTTTTTGTTAGCCTCTTTTAAGTCATAGATTAAAACATTGATTCCCCCCCCCGCCCCGTAGTCCTGAGACGATGTTAACTTTCGGTGGGTCTATGCAATTATTTTGGAGAGGTTTGGCAAGGTTCGTCATAGCATGCAGTTACAAAAGCAAATTAGGTTTTCCATATGGACGCAGCAAGCTATTAGAATAAGTATGAAGAATAATTAAGAAGAATAATATCTGCTTCACCTGCAACATTCTTGTTATGACATTAAAAAAAAAAAAGTGTCTGCCCAGACCTAGCCACAGTTTTCTTCGAGCAGGAGGTGAAGAGGAGGTTGGTTTTCTCTGCATGCAGTGGTTGGTTTCGCACAAAGGAAGGCTGCTGTTTTGCTATTGCTGCCTTTGTCTTCATTTCACTGTTCTGCCTTGAGATTTTTTTTTTATCCTGTCTAGCTGGTTGCTTAGAAGCCTGGGCAATATGTTCCCATGTCCATATGTTGAAATAAAAACAAACAATATACAGTTAAAACAAAGACACTGTGAATATTTCCCATTTCTAATATATGGCTCGTCATTCATAAAAGAGACAAGAGTGTGTTGGTACTCACCAACCAAAACATTAAACTTTAGAAGTATCTCAAACACCCAGAAATAGGCTTGGGGCATCTTAACTACCACAGACTATTTTTCTTAAGGATAGACTGGGGTTAAGATTGAATCTCATAGTTAGTGTATCTGAATGGTGCATAATTTTGTCAGGTACAATAACATGAATGAGCGCTGTTGCTTAGACATCTGAAAATATTTGGGTGTAAGAGCCTAAGACAGTGAAACAGTGTGACACTGGGGTTTAATCAATAATTTTTCTCAAGGTAAAGTGAACTCCATGAACATACTTGACTAAACATGTCAGCTGTGAACAAATGAAAATGACGGCACTGAAAGATTAGATAATAGGGCTATGATTCATATTTAAGAGTGAGTAATACTGAAAGAATTCGGGGAATACTCAGAAATACAGATAAGAGGAAACCACACAAAAAGCACAGGGATCAGGCTCAAGAAGAAGGGACAGCTGACATGTAAATCTGAATCTAGCTACTGATACACAAAGGCACAGCCAAGATGAAAGAGGTATTTGAAAACTTTGGTTTTGCAAGAAAAAAATGGGCAATAAGGGGAGAGAGAGGAGTTCGAGAAATAATTAGACACTTGCAGAGTACAGACTATGGCACTTCTCCCCCAAAGTGGCAGCTCTGCTTAAGCATTACATATTCCAGTCACAAATTTATGAGCATTAAAAAGGGTATGGAGTACAAAAGTCTGGCACCACAGGTAGCAAGGAAAAACTGTACACTTGCAATTAAAAATCCCTGTATTTCCAATTGATCTTATGAGAGATGAAGTTAGATGTGACATAAGAAGACTAGTCTCCAGAAATACAGGATATCCAATAGATAATAATCATACATAGTAATACTCACTACTGCTAATTCATTTCATCCTCCTTGCCTTGACTCTTGTCAAGTCCCTGATACAAAACTGTGTAAGGCAGATAGTTTCTTTTGTTCCAGTCTTACTTTCCTGCCTTACCACATTGTTCTTAAGACACCGCGTTATCTTTAAAAGATGTACGAAATTGAAATCATGTCAGATTCTGTTACTGTCCTAGAGCCAACGTTTTAATACCACACTATTAGTTCTATATTTAATACTAAAATGGTAGCAGTACCTCTTCCGCAAAGTTAGTTTTCTTGTCAAGCATTTCTCGTAACGTCTGAAGAATTTTAATGCAGAGCTTTTCTTCTTTCTCCATTAGCTTCTTTGTGTGATTAATCAACCTTAAAATAAAATATTAAACCTTAAAGAGCATTGCACATTGTTGCTAAGCCATACTACAATTTCTTTATGCAAAGATTGCCTGTCACTGTATTTTTCCTCAAGGAAAGGAAATAAAAGTAGACAAGAGAAATCATAATTAAAAAGGAAATGTGACTTTCAAGGTGGTGTGAGTTCTTTGTGTCACTTTGCATATCTTACTGCCCATACAGAAGGCAGAATTCTACATCCACTTTTTACGAGTGCTTCCAGATTAAGATCCAAACTTGCTATTTCATCCTTTCTTCATTTAAAGGTAACCACGTATTTATTTTAACCTTTATTTCAAGGTAACCGATGTTTTCCATGCATCTTGCAAACTTTAAAAGCTACAACCTTTACACCTTCCAACCTTGATGATGGTTATACTTATTATATAATTAGCAAATGGCATCCAGCCAAAAGGATCCCCCAAAACCTTACACTCAGAAATGCAGATATTTGGATGAAACATAACCATCATTTACATTCACGTAACAACTTCACAAGACTGTTTCAAGTCAGAAAAGAAGGTACATTTCTGAGTCCAACCAAGACTGTGTAGGGAGTTTGGGTTTCAGTCAGTTTAAGCCAATACCAGAAGCAGCCTTTCTGTCTCTGTGCAGACCAAGTCCTTGCACTGGTTTGCCTCACAGCTGGAGAAATGTTTGTGAAAACAGAAGGGAGGAGCAAATCTGAAGGCCTCGGGCAGGCTTTTTTTTCCGTCAGTGCCAGTGCTGGGTTATAGTGGACAGAACAGTGTTCATCAAATTATGGCCTAGGATCAGCATACAGCAAAGCACTGTGACCACGGATTTACACCGAAAGATGGCACCATTAATGGTCTTAAATCACAAACAGACACCAAAACCAGAGTTGGGAGGGATGACACTGCAATATGTAGACCAGCGCTCCATAACCCAACAGAACTGATTAGATCACTGCTAAATTAGTGCGCTAACGCCATCCTGGGCTCAGTAGAGACACTGCGCAGGACTGTCCCACCGTCATCTTCACCAATGTCATGAGCTATGAGTCCAGAACAATGCAGCTCACAGGCCTGCAGTACTAACAATATTTTTAAAGAGTTACACCTTTATCTCGGGATTCCTGCGTAGCTCTGCAAAGCATTCCTTTGCCGTGGAAGTTAATTAAATAAAACAGAAAACTGTTTATTGCATTACGTGAGCCATGTCCAGCAGCCCTCGACTTGATTTGATGCTGACTTTGAAATGAGTTTGGACAGAGGGGATGGGATGAGACAAACTCAAAATTTAACTTAATTTTTCCAAACGTATAAAGTATATCATTATAACGCTGCCTCTGCAGAATATGCAAAAAGCCAAGGAATCAGGAGAGCTGCCAAATGCGTTCATTTCCCCCAAGTTACCTCTGTTTAAATTATAGTTTCTCAAGGGCAGCAAGGGCATCTCACTTGAGGACTAATAAAAAAATTGCAAGACTCTAGTCCAATGCACAGACTGCAAATAAAACATGTAATAATTCAAGACCAGGTAGAGGTGCCAGTGAAAGGTATTTTTAAAAGAGCTGTTGGCAGTTTAAAGTGAAAATCAAGAGATTTATTTGCTTTACCAAAAAAAAAGATCTAGCCCTGAGCACCTCACCCCGCCACACTTTCAATTCTTGAAAATTCTACCATGGAAAGTCTTAAGTTTCTGCTGTAGATTTGGAGAAACTTAATAGCAAAAGTAGCCCATTAAGAAAACAGGAGTAGGTTAAGCCTGTCACAGTTTTAACAAGCTATTTTTTAACATTTTATTTTTTTAACATTCAATTTCTAGGCAGGCAAGGCAAGCAACCTCTTGCTCTACTTGTCTCCAGACTCCTAAACTGCTGAGAAACATAAAACATGCAGCAAAAGACCTCCCTTTAAGCTTTCAATATGAACTCAGACACCTCCATGCTTAAGTCACTGCTGAAAATCAGAGATAAGTGCTGTTGAAAATTTTAGCTCCCTGCCACCTTTTGCAAAGAAGCAAACAGGCCTCTCCTTACACCACTTACTTGGACATGAAAGCACCGCATCTTATTCTGGCATCGCTCCCCTCGGGAAAAAGGAGTTCTGGACTGTGCAGCACATCAACCAGCACCGAGAATTCAGCTTGCATCATGGGAGTGAACTGCTGCTCCAAGGAGGACACTACATCCTAGGGAAAAAGAAGAAGAATGTAATTCGTAACTATGTCTGGCCAAGAAAACCAGAATAACACTGCCGTGGAGTTGAACAATACCGTGCAATGGGCCATTTGACCCCCTTCTGACAGCCAGCTGCGAGAGCCCATGTTAACCCAGGTGACAGTAAAGCAACCTCCTGCCTTTCTTCATGCCACTCCTCAAGGGGGAGGGAGGGTGCCTGTTACTGTCTACCTTGCTGTTCTCTCTCAATTTGCTCCTCTGCAGTAATGCCCACAAACCACTCGCAAAAGTCAAGATGACGGTGTGCTGGAAAAACACTGCTTGTCATACGTGGTGTTAGTGTATCACCTGAGGTGTTTCTTCCTTGGTATTTAGGGGTCCTCCGTTTGTCTGGGTCCTACTGTTTTCTTAGTTCATAAACTCCTGATGTCATTCAACCACTACATGCCCAAGGTGATCTCCACCTTATAGGTATTCTCCAGTGACACAAATCTGACATAAGGGCTCCTAAAACCCCCCCAGTACCTCCTCTGCAGTCAAAACAGGACATGTGATCATGAAAAGGCAGAAAGGAGATCCTTCTCTGCGAACTGCTTTGGGAAAAACTACATACTTCCTACCCCTCTCTCTTGACTCCTGTAGGAGCCAAATTCAGATCAAATCCAAATCAAAAGGCCCTGCACGTTGGCTTCACTTTGAACAGACGCCAGAGAAGAGCTGAGCCCTCTGCTCCCCCCACTTAGAAGTGCAAAGGTTGCTGTAATCCAGCACTAAAAAGAAAATGAATCTCTCTCTGGTGTTTTCCACATCTGGCACGTATTAGATAAATGCACTACCACAACTACTGCCTGAGCCATTTGCTATTTTTTGTACCTGTAGTTTTTCTATTATATTCCTGTAATCCCAGGCAGGCCCACCAAGAGCTTCTTTAAAACGAGGTCCACTGCGGGCTGACATTCTCCACCCCATGGCTGCCCTCTGCACCATGTTAGAGTGACTCTTCATGAACAAGGTGTTGACCTGGCTGTCCAAATCCACCGGAATTGCAATCCCACGGTTCTTTGCTTTAATAGGAAGAAAAAAGAAGACATTTTCAGTGGCAAAACCATGAAAATCTTACGAAGATCATGCTATGCAAAATCCTGATATTCTTGACGTTAAGGGGCAGGGGGCTCTCACTTCAACAAGTTTTAAATATAAGGGTCAAAAACCTAAGCTGGCGGAAATCAGCCATAATGTAGTTAAAGAAAGCAAACCGTACCACTTCAAATTAGATGACGATCCTTTCCAGTATGTATTTTCACAGGCACAGAAGTATATTTTTAAAAATAGAATATTTTTTTTACTAACTTTAAAAAAATATCAGATTCAGAGTTATTAATAAGAGTTACAAAAAGAGTATTCATTACTATTTCAACAGCTAGGTTTACTCTATTCAGAAGTATATTAAAAAATCCTTCTTTCTAGTGGACACGTGCACATTTAGCCAACTTATCCCAAGTGCAATTTGTTGCTTTTCTGTGCATTTCTCTTGTGAAGACCTTGAGAAACCAAGTGCATACAAATGAAATTTGAAAAAAGACTGTCTCCTCTCTCCCTTCAGTTTCCTAGACAGCCAGCGTTGTTAAATCACGAGGTTCCTGGATGCCACTGCAATATAACCGATAGTTTATTAACATGTTTATTAACATGTGATAGCTTAACTGATACTTAAACAAATTTAACCAATAATTTAAAAAAAAATCAATTTTTTTTTTTAGACTTGAGGGGCAGGAAGTGACAAAAGAGAGGATATCAGAGAAAAAGAAACCAACTGAGGAAGGACTTGCATGAATTCTTACAGGGCATCCATTATTAAACTACTACTGCATCCTCAACTGCCATTTGAAAGAAAATGTTAGAAGGTGTCTGCCCTCTCCTCCATGAAAATCTTTGTGTTAGCTGCATCTCTACATTCCACTGGAGATCAGAGCAACGTTCCTTTATGGCTCGGCATGAGTCGTCTGAAATTCAACAAATAAACAAGCGATCGATACAGCCATATCTCTGTTTGAAAGATTAGGTCACGTTCCAGTGATTAGGCTTCGTATTCTACATCCCCTCACTTAATTTCCATGGCACAGTTTACATTTAAGAAAAACTCAGAAGTAAAATGGAGAAGCAGTTCTCATTCATTTGTAATAATGACCAATAATAACTAATTTTTCAGTTTTCCTTCTTGAAACAAGGTGAATTTTAAGAAAAGCTTTAGCCCGTATTGCGGTTCTGCGCAACATTTCCCCACCATTCTGCACTAACACACACGCTTTCCGCAGTAGCAGAAGGCATAAAAAAATATCCTGCCCCTCCCTCCCACTTCTTAAAACGTATACAACTTTTTTAAGTCCTGAACTTGCGAAGGCAACCGCTGCCCTCCTTTGCTGAACAGCCTATGCATCAAACCCCGCAGGAGTACGTGCAAGCGGAGAGCCAGGCATACAGCCCTGATGAATGAAGGCTCGTGCGCTTGCCAAGCACGGTGAGTCACGGATCCCAGGCAGAAACTTTCTCTTCCCCCGAATACTATATTGTAACGGCAGCATTTATTATAAACTGAAGTTGGGCTGTGACACCTCAACCCCCAATCTCACACTACGGTAAGAGTGCTCTGTCACACGTGTCCTCATCCCTTTAATAGCTCCCGCAGGTGCGGGGCATCCTCCTCTCTTCCCACTGCAAGGGTGTATCCTGACGCAGGACCAGGGCCTCCACCTGCGGATTAGGCCATTTAACTGGGATGGAAGGGAGATCTCTCGTTTTGTTTCTGGTAGCCACTTTCTTTTAAACAGTTTGCCATAGGGATTTAAAAAAAAAAAATTCTTAGGTCAAGATGGGAAGACACATTTCCCCACAACCACATACGAATCCTCAGGAGCAGATGTACAGCAGCTTCCACACTGGCGATTGACTTTTCCTTTCCACTCTCTATTTGTTTTGAAGGCAAGGTTCCTGATTACCATGAGGAAAATACCATATACAGCTGGCCACCATTTCTAATGACTGTTTTTCCATATTATTTGACTGGATTATTTTTCAAAACACATTTGCCCTGTTGCTGCTTACTTTATTACAGGAGTCCATTAAAGTTCTGCCAGTGTGGGCAGGGTGCTGCAGCCTATTAATCCAATTTATTCTGTCCTAATGTCAATCACTGGAATGTTATCGGACAATGCTCTCTGCTCAATTAAGTGGTATGTATGCAGAATCCTGATATATCCAGGAATAAATTTAGCAATGGGGAGCATGCTGTTCAGAGGAAAACCCAGACTTCTCCAGTCCTATAGATGCCATTTGAAGTTAACAACTTCCATCAGTGTCTGAGGAGCAGTCAAGGACTATGATTGTTCAAAGAGTTGCAGCTAATTAAAACTATCACAAAGAAAACCAGAGAGAGAGGAAAAAAAAATACTCCTTTGTTTTGAACAGTTCTTATATGTATAATTCCATTTGTAATTAAGATTTGTATTAGTTGTCAAAGGGCACTGTTGAAGTCTAAGCTATAAACAAAGCCTTTGTCTTCTTATTTCTTTGCAGCTTGTAGAAAGTTTATCTTTCATTTGTTTCACATTTCATTATTTAAAACAACATGAAACATATTTTTACATTTTGGAAAGCTGATGAACAAATGTGAACATAAATATTTATTTTTAATTTAGGTGTCGTAGACTGCTTTCCTCTTCAAAATGTGTCAATCTCCCTTAAAGTATGAACATAAAATATTTAAAAGCATGTTTATTTTTGTTCCACTTAGAAATACTTTTGGACGGCACTTAAACTTGCAAAGTAGGGTTAGAGCTGGTAGACAAAGGAGCCAGGAGGGGGTAAAATTCGGACTTTCATCTGACTAGTGAACTTGGGGAAAAAAGCACGCTACGTGGCTGTATGTGAACTGGTACCGTAGGTACCTAGCAGGATACTTACCATGACGGACTACAGCGTGGTTTCGGCTAAGGTAAATTCTGCCTTGCAGTGACGGGCATAGCGCAGGCTTATATACTGCTGAATTCCTACCTAGGGCACCCTGCACAGGGCTAATTACACCCTGAATACACTGCGCTGTTTTGCCAGTGTCAGAGGAAATGCGATTTGCTGGGAAATCCTTTGCACGACTCGCTCTCAATCTGCTGCTCACAATTATGCTCTCAGCAATAGCCACAGTCGAGGCAAGGCAAGCGAGCAAGCGGTACCCGTGCAAAGGGTGAGCAGCACAGTGCCGCAAATTCAGCCGGGTCACAGTAAAAAGTTCTGTGCTCTGCTGGATGGTTCTGTATGTATCCAGTGCATCAGCAGCTTTCTCCTCCTTTACTGTTTAAACTATGAAAAAGTACTCTGAGATGGGGACTCAAAAGTAAAGGGCAACATTAATGTCGAGAATCAAGGAGCTAAAAATCAAGCCGCTCTCTACGAGTGAGCTGGACTCCAGCAACGTCCCAAGAGCACAGTCCAGCTGCTAACAGAAGGGTTGAAATGGGCTGAGGTGTATTTTGTTAAATTACCTGCGTGTAGTTCTCTTCACGGAAGCACAGAAACTGCAAGTAAAAGGACCTATTTCAGGAATGCTTGCTGAATCACTGTCCTTTCACTGTACTCCCTACCTCAGTTTCAGGATCATTTTAGGACGAAGGATACCCAGGAAGCAGCCCTTGCCTGTAATCTTCCTTGGAAGCCCATTCTTCAGAGTAACATATCTTGCCATAAGGAAGCTTGCTGTTCTCCTTGATGTTCCCACCTAGTGCTCCCTAATTTTAAATTTCACTCTATTAGCTTTTGTAGTATATACAAAATAAAACAGTATTTAGTGGCTTCACAGCTATTTAATACACTTTGCGCTACCCTAAACCATCCTTGGTGTGGGTTTTCCGGGGAACACGCAGCGTTTCACCCCTTAGAGCACCTCGAGGAGGAGCGTGACGGGCAATCTGGGTCACAAAAAAGCCACAGCTGTACCTGGCTGCGAAGCCTTTACTCTCCTCGCTGTTTACGCCCCTCTGGTAGTTGCAGACAGCTATATCATGTTCTCCCACACTTCCCAGTTGTCACTTAACGGAGCGATGCATATTTAGTTCAATTAATTTTGCTCCATAAATCAGTCCCTCCAGCTCCTTAATCATTTACTGACTGCTTAACAAATGCATTTGGATGGAGAGACACTAATGCTAGCAACAGCAAGACTTTTTAAAGGAAATAAAAGCTTTGTGTAGACAAGACACAAGCCTGCCAATCTCGTACCCTTCACTTGGATGTTTTTTTCCAACAGAAAATCTACGCTAAAATATTTATCAGTCTGTAAAAAGATCATCATTGAATTTTTCTTGCAATTAGGGAAACACAAACAGTTAAAATAGAATAAAATATGTGCTTCATCTGAACTGTATTCTTCTCGCTGTCAAAAAAGTAACAACAGGGTAATTATTTTATTTGAACTAAAAATTGAAAATGAAGGTCTAGCTTTTTTATAAAATGGAAAAAAAAGATTTTAAAACTCAAATGGGAAGTTAAATAAAGTATTTTCAGGGCTGAAACAATTGTTATAGGGAAGTTCATCTATATGGACATTAAAACACACACAATAATTCCAAAGAAGCGACAAAACGTAACCTAGATTTCATGTTTAATGTTTCCTGTTTCTAATTTGTCAGGGAAAAGGAAAGGGCTTTAGGGGACATAAAAGCATGGTCAAGGAGCACCACAGGAGAGTTTTTTGGATTCTGTATGAAGCGGTACTGGTGAGCTGAAAGTGGACAATAAATACTACAAAACTAGAAAGGACTTCACCGCTCCCTTCAGACCATCTGCTCTCTGTACAGACAACCCATGTTCTTTAATAACTTTTGAAAAATGTATCAAGCCCCGTTTAAAAATGAAGCTAGCTTTTCTGCCATCCCTCCTCACTCCATTTTCTCAGCCCATTGACCAAGGACATCCTTCCAAAGTTGGTTTCAAACCTCTGATTTACAGTCTAAATTTATTTAGGTTATTTACAACCTAGCATAATTCATGACCCGTTGTTTTGGGGTCAGCACTGTCCTTTAGTTTAAATGTCTCTTCTTCAAGACTATTTATCTTCCCAAGTACTTTTAAAGAGCAATGACAGAGGCCTTTGTTTTGCTAGGCAAAACACATGGGGCTCCTGTAGTCTCTTCTTGTAATACAGTCCTCCTTTCCCCTGACCATCACAGTAGTACTTCCTCTCTGCCTGTTCCAGTTTTGACCTTACGAAACAGCAGTCTTACAGGACTCGCCTCCAATTTTGTAGGATGGAAGAAGGATTCTCCTTTTGCTTCTCCTGCACAGCATCCTAGAGTATAACCTGATAGTGACTAATGTAATTTGGCTTGCTAACAAAATTTTTTAAATGGTTTGCTAAGAGAAATAGTCTAACGGAATACAGGTTCCTCTCTGCCACTGTTTACTCATCTGGCAAATTCCAATTATTTCATTATTTGTGGTAACAGCACAACAATACACATACTACATCCTTGGGATACACACAGTGTCAGAGGGAAGATGCAATTTGTAAAAACATAAGGGAGAAAGCTGATGGATACTACAGAGACAAGAGTATAATACAACTAGATTCAACCTTGTAACAGAAAAGAAAGCTGATGCTCGGGGGGGAAGATTTAAGAATCATGACTTTAATTAAGAAGCAAAGACAGTTCTTTCCATGGGTCCTGAAAGACTGGTCAGCCCTGGGAGAAAGACTCTGCTCCAATGCAATTTAAGATATACAATCCAGATCTTTAGTTGTGAGGACAGGTGATATTCCCCAATATTACCATATGGAAAGACAGCAGATGATCGAAAATGCAAACTTTGAGACTGGCCTCCACCCTTCTCAATCTTGCAAAGAATATAAAAAGCAGGAACTGAAAGTCCCTTGATAATGAATTCATTTGAAAGAAATTAAACTGTTAGAGGTCTTAGTTCCTCTGTTTTCCCAAAGATCAGGGGACCTTTTAAACATTTTTCATTTGTAGCTGTTTTACCAATGAGATGGAAGCTGTTTTGCTCATTCACTTTTTGGACTATATTTTCAAGCAAAAGCTCAGTCCTATGTAATAATAGAAAGAAAGCAAAAGTGATACATGTATAATGTGTTAATTCTCATTATTGTTATAACCTGCTTCAGAATTCTATATGAACAAGATGCATAAATATACATATATTATTTCCTAAGTGTGTCTTATTCCTGCCTGGTAGCTAAATTACTGGGCAATAAAAACCCGATGCACGTTGGTATCTTTGTGTTCCAAATCTCTTGTAGCCACGGAAGGGTCTGCTGAAGACGACAAGCAAACTTCTATGCTTCTCGCTGAACTGGAGGCAGATAACTGCCTGGAGACAAAGCAGCAAGTGAAGCTTGAAAAGCTTATGAAGTTTTTCCCTAGTGGTCAAGTGGAGTTGAAGTATCAGGGTTATAAGAAATTAGCTTCTGCAACATATCCTTTTGTTGACCTGGAAGATAATGCACATTCTTGCAGTGCTCATAAGAAGATAGATGTAATGAGCTCGAGGCAATACTTACATCCACCTGCCAGCAACAAACTAGTAAGCACTGAGCAGAATGTACATTGCTTAAACTTGCTCTGAAATGGGTCTTTTAAACGTGCATTATTATATGGATCTTTGATATCTTGGGAAATCTGTGTATGATCTTTCTTCCTGCTGAGATTCATTTTTAAATCCAGGGCTACGACACGAAAAAAAAAAATCATGTTTGTTCTTTCAACTCTATACTACATTTATTTTCCATCAAAAGTCTTTGGTCCCTGCTGTAAATCTGTCCAATACTTTGTCTCTCTGATATAGGCAAAATCTTTCTAGAGGTTTTTTTTTTTAAAACCCTGCTGTGAAACATGAAGGCCCTAACATTAAAGCTGTCAGACTCTCAAGTCAAAAAAAAAAAAAAGGCAGAAGAGTGCTCACGGACGCCTAGCCAAAATCCAAACCTAGTCCACATACACAGCCAGCAAAAGAGCAGAAAAAAAAAAAAAAAAAAGGCTGCACTGTTTGTATTATGGAAGAAACCTCTGCCTTCTCAAAGAGAAGCACCATTTTGTGCGGTGGAACACCCGATAGAGAAAGGCACCGGGCACGCACTGTAATCACAGAAGGGCCTCGATTTTAAAAGCCTTTGGGTACCCCCAGCTGGGGCAGTTTTTCCAAAGCTTTCAGCAGAGCGGAGCAGGCCTACTCAATTAGCCCCAGCAAGCCACGTTTGGCACCGCGCCTAAAAACAGTGAGTATCACCGGTGGTTAAAATCTCCGCTAGCCAGCCAAACTTTTGCACGGGGGTGTTTGTTAAAAACTCCGCTTCTCGGGCTAACTTGCTCTTTGGGGAAATCCCCCTCACCAGTCCCCTTATACTCCCCTTCTGCGCTGTCAGAACACCAAATAAAAATGTGTGGCAATTTGCTAAGACAACACAATAAAATTTTACCGTGCTCAGTATTGATATTAATGATGAATCCTTACACAGTTACTATGATATGGACAAGGAAATCGGCAACGTGCGTGCTGACACGTGCTTTCAGGGGGCAGCTCTGAGGCTACCAGCCCGTGGCCCCCCCAGGCGATGCCCAGCCTCCCGGTTCTGCTGCCCCTACAGGGGAGGCCCAGAGGAGGACGCGGGGTGATGCCCTTTGCCAGCAGCTCAGCTCCACTCTCCCACGCCCGAGAGCGCCCCAGGCACGGCTGGGATCCCATGGGTGGGAAGCCAGAGTAGCGAGAAGGTTGGACCCGTAAGACAGCACAAGGGCATACTTATAAAAAAATCCCCAACTGTAAACCATCTCCGTAAAAGAGAAAAAGGAATGAAAGAAAGACTACAGGGGAGGTAGAAACGGAATTCACCAAATAGGGAACGAAGTCACATATCTGCAGAAAAAACTCCAGACATCAGCCGTGAGTTGCGTTTGGGCTTTCCCCTTGGCTCCCCCAGGAATGAGAGGCACACGGACAACTACCTACCAAAGACCACCAGCCCTCTCACATGCTGCTGCACCTGGCCAAGAAGCTGGAGCTGCCAGCCCCTTAAGGTGACCCATGCTTTCCCTGTCAGGCTGCCGTGGGGACGAGTTCAGCTTCGCTCTCTCGGCCCTATGCTCAGGCATCTCCAAATACCCTCATCTCAGTGAGAGAACGCAGCGACCTCCCGGAGCTAGAATTTGATTTTAGGTGTAGCTCTACAGAAATGAAGACACTGAGCTGCCTGGAAGCGCAAATAGGGCACGCTTGGTCTCAAAAATACTCTCACCTGCCCTACTTCTTCCCCCTTTCTCCAGACTCCCAAAGGAAGTAATTTATCGATGAGTCTTTCCAGAAGTGCCAGAGAAGAGCAGGGACATAAGTATTAAACACATAAACAAGGGTTTGTAGGGCTAGGGCTTTATTTGAGACTGTTGTAGCTGTAGCATAATGGAAATAAGTCTTCAACTTCCAAAGTTCTCTTGCCAGATGGATCCATAATTAAATCATTTGCACAACAAATAAAACAATTGAAGGATGCTAAGCTTTTAGGTTTTTTTTAGTTTTTTTTTAGGCTTATTCTTATTCACACAAAAAGGTAATGAGATGTTTTGGCTAAAATGTTAAATGATACTCCTGTAAACCTATTCCAAAATCTAAACTTAGAGTCGATTGTTGCAATGCCATAGATGCTACATATGGTTAAGCGATCCTCTCATATTGTTTTATCATTATTTATTTAAAACTTTTTAAAAATTGCACCAATAATGCAATTTAGCCAGTTTCTATATATCTCTGCCTCTACTCAGTTTTCATTCACACTGAGCAGAACCTTATTCTACAAGTAATCAGGATGACTGACTTTTTAGACACTATATTGAACAGTCCTTTTTTTTCTGTCATGGCAGAAGACTTTAAAATTGTATTCACAGAAATTTAACTTAAGAATGAATTCTTGGTGAGGAGTAAGCAGAGAAGCTATGGAGTGGCACAGTTGTGGTTTCCATCCCCAACTCCATGATGGGACAAAACCTGAAGCAGCCCAGGACCATGACTGACAATAATGAACGCATCTCCTAGGAACTGAGGGGAAAAATGATGGGTGTTCTCCGATGCACAACTGCTGTACGCCGCTGCTTACAACAGCTTCTGCAAACGTAGCCCAGCACAACTAGAAATGCCCAGGTTTTCTCATAGCTTATGTTGGTTTTAATATCATAACTTGCTTGAGGTAAAGTTCAATCATTGCTTACTTAGCAAACATCTCTCTGACAGGTTTCACCTAACGATCCTATTTGATGGGACGGATTTGAATGGGTTATAAAAGGAGGAAGCATTTAGCCTCAGAAAGTGGGATTTCTGAAATCACCGCTGTCACAATTTCAGGATGGTAGAGTCAAATTAAAAACAAAACACAGAGAACAATAATGAAAGTAAAACCTGGCACCTACCCACTTCAGCCAAAGTCTTGATACATGACTCCACTGAGGCTTTCTGCGTTGGGTTTGGCCAGGTACAGTTGTAAATTCTAAAAGCAGACTGCAGCAGCTGAATGAAAACAGGCTGATGTGTCTGAAAACAAAAAGATAAACATGGAATTTTACCCTTTAGCATCTCCTCACAACTGCTTTAGGGTCTGACACAACATAAACCACATGCAAGGGGTTTTCAGCTCGTGGACTCAAGTTATAATTCCATTAAATTCTCTTTGCCCTTCAGGACTGGAGGAAACAGGAATCAATGCTGCACCCCTAAAAAGGCCAAATCGTGCAGCTTTTCCTCAGATTGCCACTGACAGCAGTACAGAGCAGAAGGACAGAGAAGTATTCCCGGTTCTCAGGTGTGTGTCACAGGACAAAGCGTTTTCCTCACACAAATACAAAGATAGACCTTGATTCTGCAAAGATACCCCCTCCAATGAACTCACAAGAGCCAGGAGTCAATCTGACCATATTGAGCTGTCTGATGGTTCAGAGCTGTAAGGGGTAAAAATTAAGAGTAAGTGTTTTAAAGAGGAATTAAACTGCTAGCCAGTGGCATGAGAGGGGACAGAGAAATTACAGGAGGATGTAAAGAGACAGCATTCCTATCTGGCTAGCAGAAGGTATCTCGTTAATGGTCTGAATTACATATTTGTCTGTCTCTCTTTTGCTTACCTGGAGGCTGGTGCTGTTATCCGAAAACGGTGAATTGAAGAAGCCACTCACAATGTTCATTACGGGCTCGGTGACATATTTCTCCAGAGATGTGTCTGCATGTTTACGATCCGTGGTTGTGTTACAAACCTACAGGGAAGAAGGAGGAGGAAACAATTAGATTTAGTTCTTTTAAACAAGCAAGCTTTATTATTTTGTATTTATTACAACACATGTAGTATTTGTTCTTAGTGCAAAACTGAACAATTTTGTACAAAACCTATCAGAGATAACTATCTTAGAGTTCAAGCTGTATTTGTGATAGCTCATCTTTCTTCTTGGAGGTTGACATTGTCTTTTGAATCCCCTTCTCTTCTGGACCAGCTCTTTCTGGTTGGCTGTCTGTTCTTTCCCACACCATGAAAAAAGATCCCCCTAAATCAGCACGTTGCACGCCACTTACACATTTAGACAGATTCAAGAAGAAAATGGGCCCTTTCCTCCCACTGTGGGGCTAGGTCGGAAGAGGCTTTAGAGACAGATGAGACATAAACACATTAGGTTAGAAAGATTTCATGTAATGTTTAACTTGTCTCTACAATCAGTCACCACAAATGGATGACAAAGGTGAAGGTCATTTGCAGGAAAAATGTTAAAAAAAGAGGGAAGGAAAGGAAATAGCATAGTCAATACAAACAGCCTTTAGGATTGTAAACTGTAGGACAGGCAGCAGTGTACTTAGGAAAGCCACAGGGGGAAAATACGAAAGACAAGTTAAAAACAATGAAAGAAGAGAATGGATGGTACTGGGACAACTCTGGAGCACAGAAGGATGATTAAATGGTGGGAGGATTTGTACAAAAGATTCCTGAAGACACCCTTTGGTACAACACTAAAAGTTTGTTGCTGCGTAAAGATGTCATGCTTAAAGAAAGGAAAAAAATACTGGGGTGGATTGCATCCTTCAGTATTTCTTTTATTTCTTTCTTTTCAACATTTGTGGACATCTATACAGAATCATTTTGACTTTGTATGTGTCAGTGGAAACAGTACTAAAAGGAGTCTCTAGAGAGCCAAACACGGTGAGAAAGGCAAGACACATACTAACTCTTCGACAGCCTTTAAATAAGTAGTTCTAGTCATGCTTAACAAAAAAAGGCAAAGCTGTTCTCTCTTTCACCTCTGCAAGCCACAGCCTACTGTAATGTTCTGAGAAATCTATGCAAGAGGGAATTTATTTTGTTTATAGACTTTTGGGGTAGCCTTCACATTACAATCAGAGCATTTAACACACAGTCCTGAACCTGTGTGGTACATACTTACCATTACATCGCTTCACGGATGGGGAACTGAAGTCCAGAGAAGCCGAGTGAATTGCTTAAGGTCACAGAGAAAAGGTGGTGACAGGAGCAGAAGGCTAACCCACAGCACCTGAATCTCACAGAGGGCAAACATGCTGCCTAATTACACACTGCCACTGTCACACTTCGACACTACAAGACAGCAATTTCACCAGGAGTCTTTTAAGGAAGGTTACTGATGTGACATTCTAAAGCACCCATGTTCAGGGGAAGATACAGCTCACAGGAACACAGAAGCATTTTGAGTACAACACAAGCACTGTCATATGGTAGGCAGAGGAATAACCAAAGAAACTTGAGACCTGCAAAAATGAGGCATCTGGAGGAGCTTTGCTTGTCTGCTTTTCTAAAATGTGTCAGATAAACAAGTCATGCCCCCACATGGTGCATTTTTCTCACCCCAGGAAAGGAAGGATCTTGGTCAGAGAAGCAACAGTGGCTGAACCGAAATAGCAAACTCCTCAGCCCTTCAATTTTGGGAGAAGTACGACACCACTACCACCCCCAGTCCTCATGGAGGTAACAGATTCCGTTAATAATCAAAACTTAAAAAAAAATAAAAAATCACAGAACTAAAAACCTCTTTAAGTTCTTCTGCTTTTAATTAATCTGTATGCCAGCTTTGGCTGGAACCACGGTAGCTCTGAGGCTCAGAACTTGCGATCCCAATGGGAAGACAGGGAGCTGTGCAGTGCTAGCACGGTGAATTCAGAAATTGCCAAAACTAAATTCCAAAACACTTTTAAGCTTTTCTCTTCGCTTGCCTAAAAAGCAGAGCCATATGTGGGGATGCTGCTGTGCTCCAACACTGGTCTGAAAAATTCCCAGCGCAGAAGAAATGTGGAAATCCTCTCATTTGTTCTTATCCCTCTGCCCTTTGGGGGCTGAAAGATGTTTCCCTGTGGAAGAAAAAACCTGAAATGCATGAAACGGAGATGGGGATTGAGAAAGCAGTGTTTAAAAACCTCTTAAGAGGCTTTGGGACCGAAACTCACATGAATAATACTTCAAAAATTCTGCAGAGAAAGCCAGGATGACTTTACAGCTGTCAGATCCTGGCTCTTTCTTTAATCCTGCTCAGTCTACAGCTGCTGACTTACAGGCTGGGCCACACGCAGGAAAGGGAAGCCTCTCCTTCAGCGGCACCCACTTTGCTTAGTGCAACGCTTTAAGACATACATGGGAGAAAGTAGGTTGGCAGAAACTGCAGAAACAGGGTGTCTTTGAAAGCGCGACTGCTTTTGGCAAACTGAATTTATACATGAATCCGCCTTATGCCTGCTCTGCAATGTAGCACGTTGTTGAAAGAGAATGACAGTTGGGGACTAAATATTTCCTTCCTGGATCCAGAAACAGACAAAA
>VZSZ01007058.1:24708-128645 GCA_013398815.1 Ibidorhyncha struthersii | reverse complement strand
TTTTTTTATAAAAAAGGGAAGAATCCAACCTGAGGATAACACTCTCCATCTTTCACCTTACTGCTCTCTAATAACAGACTCAGACTCAAAGCTCACAAACTCACCCAGTGACAGGCATTTGTAGCAGCTAAAAGAAAAGCATTTCCCCTTCCCCCACGCAATAGCATCTCTTCTAGCTCACTGGAACACAGAGGATCAAAGGGCTCTTTTTCTAAATGCTTTGAAAGCTATTGTAACATCTTTCATGAGGCTGACAGCATTCTAACTGTCCTGATAGCTACATAACGCTGATGTATTTATAACACACGGGCTCCGCCTGGGCCCCAGAAAACCAAACCTGAATAAATACAATCAATAACCTGGAAGATACGGCTACCCATGGAGAGCCGGCTGAAGAGCAGGACAGGCCAGAGCACTTCTGACATGCTCTTTTAGTTCTTTTAGCCGTTAACCAGGAAATTAAAAGGACTAATTAGGCACCTGCCCTGAGGGCTCTGCAGGAGAGCAAAATAAAGCAAAATTTTGCCTTTTGGTGCCAACAGCACGGACACACGCAATACAGCATTAATGATACACTCATTCTTCACCTCTGAAGACCTGGAGTCTAATTTCTGTTCTGAGAAGGGTATATGAAAACCAGCTCAGTGGTCATTAGCATCAGGACAACTCTACGTCATTTGGCACGGTGACGTGCTTCTCTCCAGGCTCACGAAGGGAACTGTGTAGAGAGCCCTCTTTCTACATCTCTGCTTCTGGCCCAAGGGGAAAGAAAAATTGGTCACGTTCAAGGGCTAGGGAGGGTAGCCTGTCAGGAGAGTCAGGACCAGGACACGTCAGGAAAGGGCAACCCAGAAAGGAAATTAAACAGGAGAAAATACTTCTCGGGGTAAAACCAGCAAGGTTAAAAATCAGAATCCCCCTCCAAGGAGGTTTCTGATCTTAATTTTCAAATGAGCTGTAGAACACGACCACAGAGACAAGACAGACAGCAGAAAACAGGGTTTGTAGAGGTCTCATTGCTGCTGGAAATGGCTACCACCAAAAAAAGAGAGCACAGACATCCCTGTTTTAACCTGTTCCCAGCAAAAAAAAAGGAAAAAAACGCAACCATTTATAAGTTTTGTTTCACAGAGAAATAAACAGGTCCCAGTGCCTATCATACAGCACAAGTCTTTGCACTTATTCTTCTTTTTACCATAATTAATGGTATTTTCTCCCAATAGGTTTGAAAGAAATTATTTTGTGGCACGCTATTACTTTTGGGTAAATGTCTGCTGCAGGACTGAATTGAGGTTCTTTTACCTTTGTTTCTTTATTTCAACAAAACAAAGAATGCAGGGAGTGAGAACTTAAGGATTATAAAATGTAATGGACTGTGGACTGGGAAAAGATAGGCATGCACTACGACAGTATGCTCTGTAACATCTCCAAAATACCGTCCAGCATCAAGGATGAAATACAGTGCACCAGCCACCAAAAACCTGTGGTTCTACTTCTTCAGCAGAAAGAGCAACTCCATTAGTTGGTATTAATTTTAAGCTCTTACAAGAAGCATTAACCTCCTAGAAAGAGATATGTAATGTAAGCTGTAATCATTATGTCACACTAGCTTCCCCTCATGGCTCTACTATTGTATTTTATCCTTCTGGAAGTCATAAGATTTCCCTTGTTTTCTGCCTCCAATATAGCAGGGAACGCAAGCTTAATTCAGCTCCTGACTTGAAATTTATTTCAACAAGTAATGACACCATGAAGCTCACTAGGGTCCACAGGAACTGAATGCCTACGCTACTAACTGTGCCCCGTCACCTTGCAGCCCACGGTTTATATATGAATTAGTATTCTGAAAGTCCATAGCTTTACACTTGCCTTTTGCATCAGCGGTGAGAATGTAGTGACAGCAGAATAAAAGACAAAAACAGGAAAAAAGGAGATTAAAGAAGGAACATGAGCCAAAGAACTTCTTGATCACTGATCCTCACTGTACTAATAGAGTAAAGCAAGAGTATTACAGATGTGGTGGTTTTTTTTTTTTTTAGTCACCACCACAATGACACGTAACACACACTCCCAGAAGACGCACACAGACTCTCAACCCTCTACATGCATCCAATTTATTTTTCTGGAAGAAAAGAGAACGGAACATGGGTTCCAAGATGCCCTTTTAGAAAGAGAAGACTGCTAGTAATTAGCAGGTTAAATGATGAGAAATAACACAGAAATGACCATTTGTTAATAAATCTTCCCACCTATTCTATTGTCAACTTTGAAAAAAATAGTTAATAGAAGAAGTTCACCAAAAAAAGTTATTGCCAGTTCAGTTGC
Organism: Ibidorhyncha struthersii; assembly: GCA_013398815.1. NCBI lineage: Eukaryota > Metazoa > Chordata > Aves > Charadriiformes > Charadriidae > Ibidorhyncha > Ibidorhyncha struthersii. Next base: position 126,320 of record VZSZ01007058.1, on the reverse strand, counting down.
CATCCATGACTATAGTGTAATATTTAATGTCTCATGAAGCTTACCCTTGCCATATCAACAAGGAAGTTCTCAAATAACTTCCAAATATGGTTACTGGCGTAGATTTCTTTCATTTCCACTTCAGTGTCCACATAACAGTGGTTAACAAAATTAACATAGGCAATTTTCACCTGTAGGAACAGCAAAAACACAAACAATATGAAATGGAACAGTAAAAACCATTAACATGACATTTTCTATCTGGAAAAATACTGAACAATAAAGATGATTTTTCAAGTACTAACAAACACTAATAACAGTAATAATGCATACGTCCAGTTCTGAAGATCTAAGGAGAAGCACAGCAACAAATGCATTAATGTACTTACTGAAAGATCACATGAAGAAAAATGGAAAGGTTTTGCAAACATTCTCTTACACTAACAACGAAAGCCCCAGAAAACAAACCAATAAAATTCTGATACTTAAATGATATCAAGACTACCAGGGCCTGGCTCCGAAGCCAGGAGCTGTCAAAATGCAGGACACCCCTGCACTTGCCAGTTGACTGCCGTGGGTTGATGCCTCGTGACAGGCTTGCTAAATACAAAAAAAAAAATGTCTTCAGCAGAGCTGGGACTGCAGTCCCTATATTCCCACAATCCTAATGCAGCGCTTGCATTCGGTGTGGGTGGAACTTGGATCTAAACGGAAGAGAAAGGTTGTGCAGCACTGGGACTGCAGCCACAGCAGCACAGGGCTTAGGAGGAGGGCTGCAGCCTCACTCCCCTCCTGCATCACACGTCTGCTTGTGCACATCATAAAAATGGATATCCAGTGCTTGAAATGTATAGATTAAATATAAACATACACAGATACACTGAAAATTTCTTGGCACTGTCAAAGGAGAGGAGATAGTTGCATGTGTTTAATACAGTCAGGAGAAATCTCCTGTAAGACTTTTAAGTTTCATTTGTTTGGGCCTTTTTTAATTAGCATCTGTTGAAATTAATGTTAGGAGGAACTTTGAGCACAGTAAACATGTTTCTTTTTAAGAAAAGAATCGGTTGATCACAAGGGGACTTTTTCACAGTACGGTAGGAGTCTTCACTTCTTCAGGTCCCAGTTCTGTTGAAATGAGCCACATTTTTCCAAGAGATAGCCAGCGGAAATCCATCCGACCAATACACGGGGCCAGAGCAAGCTCCTTGCAAAGACTGTGAAAAGATTCCTTTTGATCACATCAGGTTTGGTGCAAACAAATATTCCCCTTCTGATCAGCGTGAGGTATCACAGTCCTACTGAAGCATGACCGGTAGTAGCTGCAGAATTGGGCCTCGATATGCAGTGAATAACAGCATTTGCTGGACTGCAATTGAATTTAATAAAATGAGACTTCACCCAAAACTTCCATTGACTTCAGCATGGCCAGAATGTTACCCATCATTTCCAACAAATTCAGGCAGCAGCAAAACCTTGGCTTGACAAACCACTCAGCTGAGTCTTTGCAGCTACGGCCAGAAGTCCTCTGATAGTGGCTGGACAAACCCAGGAAAACAAAACAAGGCATCTGCCCCGAAAAGCTGACAATTGAAGCATAAGGGACAAGGAGTTTTCTGTTTAAGAAAATACCGGCTGTCCTTTCTCACTTATTCACCTTAACAAACATCACCTGTTTCCCGCCTGTTTTTCTGTGCAAATATTCAACTTGTCAGTATGTTACTAACAACAAAACATTTTCTGAGTTTCTAAAAATGTTAAGTCTGCTTCCTCATTCACTGAATCTTACCTCAGGTATGCAGTCATCGTGGGTCACAACTCTCACTATATCATCCAGTGGCAGGAGTGAATTGCACTTGATCTCTGTGTATACATTCTTTCCTTCTGTACAAGCCGCTAGCAATTCCACTAGAGTGACGTGATACGCTAAGGGTCCGCTCTCGTCTGCTCGATCTCGCTCTGAACACATCATTTGGAGTAGGACTGGAAACGATGCTCTGTCGTTGTAGAATATCAACACATCTTCACCGCCATTTATCAGCTGAAAAAGGTACCACAAAGTTTTAAGCACCCTGCATTGCAATCATTTGGGACTCAGCGATCCTAGAGGTCTCTTCCAACCTAAATGGTTCTATGATTTTCTTAATTTCTCATTTTGTTCTACCTTTAAGTATGCAAAGACTGTCTAGCTGAAAAAAAAACAACAACCAAACACAAAATTACTCTGATGTGGCTTAGCAAATGCACAGGTCAAAGCAATATCCAAGACAAACTTCTGCTCTTACCTATATAAGTGCAAATCTGGAATAACTCACTGAGGAGTAAGCTAATGCACAGTGAATTTGAAGTTTAATTTCTATGTAGCTCTGTGTTTACCTAAAACAGTACACCATCCTTATTATTCCCACTATCTCAACGTTTGTTTGAAGTTAATTACCCTCACCTGCTATTGTGAGGCCAGGATGCATTGTTATCCCCATTTTATAGATAGGGACTTGAGGTGCAGAGAGATTAAATCTTCTGTGCTACCTCACACAAAAAGCCTGTGGCTCACCCAGAATTTAACCAACCTCTTCTGTGCCTTTGCCCAGCATCGGAAACAAAGGACGAGTCTTCCCAACCTATGCAAATTTGGCAGGTGGGTCTTGACATTGTCAGTGTCATGCCAGCACTTCCATTTAACAGAAAACTGGTGTATGTGATAAATAACGGATTTTGCCACAAGTGCGTTGCTCATCTCAAGAGGATCCAGAGCGGAGGTGGATGCTGGCAGCCTCATCTCAGCAGATCTCACAGAAAAGTTTACTCTAACCCTGGTTTGAACCTCCCAGGCACTGAATATACCTACTGCCAGCGCCGCTCAGTGAGCTCAGGGGGAGCTGGGACAAGACAGTAGTCCTGTCTTCTCTCCATCACTTTCGTTTTAAGCATGATGCACTCTCAATGCGGGTGAAAAATAAGCTCCCATAAACCCTTCCTAGTACCAAACACACCTCGGCAGCACAATGGCTGTACATATTTTGTGAATAAGGCACTTGACATACCCAAGTCTATACATGACACGAAATCCTAGCTTACAGAATTCAAGGGTAGAAATAAAGGTTGGTGGAGCTGTCGAGAAATGGGAAAGCAGCAAGAGCAGGAATGAAAATTATTCTCCCAGAGGAACTGAAAAGTACGAAAAGTCAAGAAACATTTCATTACATTTTCCAGAGTGTCAACATATCGCTTTTTGAATTTACAACTTTTCTGATTGTGTTTTCCCAATTTCTTGCTTACTTTTACAATTTGATGGAGTGAATTGTGAATTCAGTCTTTCTTGCAATTCCTATTTCTCATTTATCTTTGTTTTTTTTAAAATGTTTCTACTCATGACTTTTCAAAATAGACATTTTCTGGACAAGCCACAGGACAGGAAAAAAAGTTTTTAAAGGGACAAATTCTTGGGAGGGAGAAAGGAGACAGTACAGGGACCCAGACATTAATTTCATTGCTTTCAGTGGCGAAAATATGAATATTCAGTATGTTGGAAAATTGATCTAACTTTTTAATACTGATGTCTGGAATGCTATGCTTTAGAACATCTCACATACAAAATAAAATAAAAAAAATCCACACCAAGCCCTCTGGGAAGGTACATGCTCTGTCACTTTCTATTAAGTTGTTCACTGCATTCCTGTAGTTATTTTCCGCTTGTGTACATTTTGCACAGAGGAGAGGGAAGATGACTCTTTCCAGGTTCCCCCAGAGTTGCACTCTTATGTCAAATCCAGACCTGATCTGCACCAGTATTGCTTGATATTTTATCATACCAAGTCAAACCGACCCCTCATCCTTTCATGTACTTATCGCTGATGAATGAGGAAGAAATACCAGGAGATGGGGAACTTGTGAAAGATGATGCTGCATGGCATGCTTGCTACATACTGACTGCGAGGAACCCCACACCGAAGCAGGTGATGTTGCATCAGCACAAGAAGATCTAATGGGACAAGGTAATCAGCGCAAATGCAAGGACAGAAGAAGATGTGATCCTCTTTCCCCGAGTTACCCACTTTAAAATGTGATTTGCAAAGGGCATCCAAACATTGACCCAAGCAGAGAAAAATATGTCCCTTTAAAGGCAGAAAAGGAAGAGAAGTATCCAGTGTTAGCCAAAGTTCTTACTGGGCATCGTGAGCTCAGCGATAGGAAAAAAAAAAAACCACAAAAAAAAACCCAAAACCCCAGCAGCATTTTCTTCCACTAAAGTATATTTTCAACAAGTTAAGAACTCTATAGAAGTATAATGAAAGTTGGTCAGTATCGGAGCAGCTGTTGATGCTCTGCGATGTATCACTCCAGAATACTATAGATAATAGAAAACTCGGCTGCCACATTGATCTGGTTCAAAAGTAAATTCCTTTTGTAATGTTTGCACTGATAGGCGCTGTTCTTCCAGGAACCTCAAAGCGTGCTTGTAATGAGAAAAAGTGCCCTAAGGAACCTTTCAGGTTGGTAAACATCATTACTAGTAGTCTACAGACACAGGGACCAAGGACATGAGAACAAGCGAATAAGCCAGCTTGGCGATGCTCAGCGTATTTTATGAAAGTACTCTTTCGCAATGGTACTCCTTCATCTGTATGCACTTTCTGAAACACGTAAATATGATCAGTTTATCCCTTACTCCCAGTAAACAGGAATATACTTCCCGTGGGTAAAAGAAAACACAGGAGTAGCTGAGGCGTGCTGTACACTCATACTCTGTCTTGTTTCGTGGTAAATTGTTTACATGCCCCATCTGGAGGCAAAGAAAAGGTTACACTACTTGTTTAAGGCCACAAAGTACATCTCAGTTGTCTACTGGGAAACTGTCCTGACTCCACGGCAAGTTCCAACCATTTGGCTACACTGTTCCCTTTGTATTGGATTGCCATTCAAGTGCCATTCAAATTTCACTATTAGCATCCTTTTCTAACAAATCATAATTACTTACCTGTAATTTCCTACATTTTTTTAAAACAGATCGTCATCTTACCCTCTGTCATCAAAATAGGGTCCTCAGCTCCCTCCCCCCCAGCAAATTCCTGCAGGACTCACGATGTGAATGTCACATCCGAGTTCATTTCGATTTTCATCATGAAGTCAGCTTGAAAATGTAGTATGACAATTTATCTTTGAGTTATTATAGGTCAGTAACAAAACGGATTTAAATTGAGAAAAATCTAAAAATTTGTTTTGATGAGAACGTAAAAACCTACAAGAAGCTGTGGTGGAACGGAAAAAAATCTAAAAGCACAAAGGCACATGAATTGTTTGAATTATGTAAATCAAAGGCTTGAAAATGATACTGCATGTTAAAACACTTCAGTCAAATTGAAAAGGTTGAGGTGGATTCCATTAAAGGTTATCCATGTAGGCTGAAGCTTTATTTTCTTAATTAGAAGTTTCCTTTTTGTTGCTGTGGAATCATCCTTCAGCAGGGTTTAGTTTTGTTCATACCAGAACTACAGCTTATCTCTGTTTTCTTTGTGACGATGTCTCTTCCAAAAAAAAACCTACCCCAAAATGCAATTTGCAAAGTAAAGAAAAATGTTCCTTGGACTCTGATCCTACCTGGACTTTTCACTGTATTCAGCTTTACCCACTTATTAATCTCACTGAACTGTTAACATAATTACAGTTAAATGCACGAGTGTTTGCAGAAGTTGAAGACTTCGTTTGTCATGCACACTATATATCAAATCCTAATTGCAGAGAAGTCAATTAGGTATTTTCTTAGTAACTTTACTGGTATAAAGATTTGTCCACAAACCACTCAGTGGAATTCACCGGCTCAGACTCCGAATCTAGCTAGTTAAAGCTACAGTAGCTCTACTGACTCCCACAGCAATGCTCTGGAACAAAAGAAACAAAAGCAGAAACTAGTACCTAGCGTTTTTATACGGTTATGCGCTAAAAAAGTGCTCTCTACAACACTACTTAGACATATCCATAGAGGTAAGAGCCTCTTATATGGCAAAACCATGCCACAATATGGCAAGTTTGGTGCGTACACGGGATCCTAAATTACAGTACAGGAAAATGAAGGTTTATGTAACTCTGAGAATTCCACGCTACATCATCTACAAATAGACATCTCTGTATCACCATGCTAACACTCGTGTTTTCTTTCTAGTAGTTATACAGATGGCCTTACAAAATTAGATTAAACTCCCAAAAACGTCTGCTAAAATATTCATTATTTGTGATACCGTTTAAAACTCTAAAGCGATGATGCCATTATATCCCATTGGAATCAAGAACAGAAAAAGCAACCTCAAAATACTAGTGTGTTAAAAAGACATCACAGGAGTAATTAACATAGGAACCCTTCGCTTACCTCTGTCATTACCATGTCCTGGCATTTTTTCACATATTTGCCATCTGCTTTCACTATGGTCTGGAGGAAACGCAGGTACTCCACATGACGGCCATGGGTCTCAATGCAGTGTACAAAGTGCTGCACTACTCTTTCACTAATTTCATTACACAGAAGGTAATTATTCATGAAGATGTGCCGCATGGTTTCAGCTTCCAAGAGCTAGAGAGATTAAAATCAAAACAGCCTTATAAGAAGAGCAGGTTTATTTTGAGATTGAAAGATTCACAGGACTCTAGACTAGGTAAAGGCACATTGGTAAAGGGAAAGTGGAAAAGTCCCATGTGCACCAGCCCAGTGATTAAGCAGTGACCTTAGGGCCCATCTTTCATTTATGATGGGACTTCTCCACACTTTCCTATGAGTACAAAATGGTCCGAAAGTGGATGTAAACAAAATCTGTGCCTATGTGGAAGGTGAAGACAGACACAGCGCCAGAGCACTCTGCAGGGACTTCCGTATACAAGACAACCAAGACTACATTCATCCCACTCACCATCTAACTTTGCATTGAGGCAACCAAATAAGATGATTAGCTACCTCTGGCTCCCTCTATGGTTGTCAGAGGCAGGCATTTCCAGCAGGCAAGTCATTGCACGTACAGTCTGATCTCTCTCTAAGAGGACATCTCTTTCCACATCCGCTACAGAAGGAGGCTAAGGCTATGTTTCTATCGGTGAGTAGCAGGGTACAAGAGGAACAGATCTGTAGCAAGAAAGGGTTGCTACTGAGGACCCAGCATCCAGACTTTATGCATTCTCGGGGCTTTTGCTTCAAACTTGCTCTAGTCTGGTCCCTTGGACTAAAGGCTCGTGAGGGTCAGGTGTGCTCCTACCATATCCCTTTCTGTTTAGCGTCATCTGAAAGGAATCTGCACCAAGTTTGCTCCACAATGTGATCAAAAGCACAGTAACTGAGATGATCAGAAGATCAATTTCAAAAGAAGAGAGATGCAAGTGCAAGCAGGCTCCATACTTGGCACCTGAGTTAAGCGCCACTGTTGGACAGGATGGAGTCTGGGCACTGGTCCCCACTGTCATCAGCTCAGAGCCTTTCACTAACTTCACAAAAAAAGCATAAATAAAAAATAACAGAAGAAATGCTTCCTAATGTATGCAGGCCAGGGGTCTACAATCCTAATACTCACGCTCTTTCTAATAAAACCATGTTTTCCTCAGTAGATCTGCCACTGAGCAAGGTGTCATTCTATACACCTATACCTGTAAACACATGCATACATATAGCCACAAAGGGACTGTGACAAAGAGGTTTATTGTAAAGACAAAGATTTAACAAAAGACCAAATTTTAGATTAGTTGAATCAAATGGAAGCATCATCAACAAAAACGTATGCATCTGATTCTGCTGGCACAAGCTTCATGACAGCATAGTCAGAGAATCTTTGACCTTGACTTACAGTCCATCTGCAAGTGAGTTAGGATGAATAAGATCAGAGTCAAGCTAAAAATGACGTGATGACTTGATACGTGTTCATAGATGCTTCCAGTAAACCCCACAGGTAATATTGTTTCCCACTTTTAAAATGGCAACTTAAAAAACAATGACATAAAGAGCAAAGATGAGGGAGAAAAGACAGGAGAGAGAAGAGAAGACAGTAAGGGAGAAAAGACAAGGACAGAGAAGAGAAGGCAGAGAGGGCATAATTTAATGATATTACTTATTTAACACTGCCATTTTTCAGCAAGTCCAAATTTACTTCCAGTTATAATATTCCCCTTGAAATGAAATACTTACCCCGGGAGTTAAGAACAAGTTGAGATTTTTGTGGAGGAGAACTTGATTCTGAGGATTTCCTCGACAGAAATTCTGAAGAAAAGTGTGGGCTAGATTCATAACTTCATTCATCTTTTCATCGCTCTGCAGAAAGAAAAGACAAACGAACTCAGTTGGGTGTACCCAGACATACTTGTTAAAAACGCAACACGTGAATTCAGCCAGGAACGAACCAATTCTCCTGAGCCTTTATAGGGAAGGAATTCCCTCTCTGGCAAAAGCAACTGATCTAGTTTCCTTCGGAGTCCATTAGTGGCTGTACCTTACTCTGAATCGACTTGACCATAGGGAGTCACAGGTAAGAGCACCAACTCAAAGTAAGATTGCCTCATGCATGGTTATAATTCCCTGGTTTAAAAAAGTGCTAAGTGGCTTGATTTTCAAAAGAAGCTCTCTAGCCTGCATTGATTTTAAGCTTTTGAAAAGCTTTGGCTTTTATATAGCTACATACAGAACCAGATGCATGTGTGCATGTTTGTGTACACCTACAGGAATATATTTGTTCATACACATATCCTACACAAATATGTGTCTAGTTTCATCCCCATTTTATATTCCTCTCATATAGTATTCTGTGATTTGACAAACCACTTACATGGACAAGCACTATTTTACTAAAGATAGCTGAACCCAGTGTCTATATCATAATATTAGTGGGTAATGCTCAGGAAAATGTAGCCCAGAAGGTTTCATCTCCTCTCGATGCTTCCTATAAGACGTAGAAAGATGTGCTCTTTAAAAGGCTATCTGGATCATTCATTTGTATGCTCAATGCCACTACATCAGTACAAAATCACCCTATCTTCTGAAAAACTTGCAAGCGGGACTAGGTTAGAGGCTTCCATCACAGAAGCAAAGAAATTATTTCAGACTTGATCCCTGAAAGCTTTTTGTCCATCTTATGTATCTATGACAGCACCCACATCAGTAACCCAACAGTGGAATCTAGATACCCTGCCAAGAGCTCCATCAAATCAATACTTCTTACTGTGCGCTGACTGCAGATCTAAGGTTTGCCTACTTCAGGAATGGGATGACAGCGCAGTGATATCCAGACACCTCAGGCAGTAAACACTCAGCTCTTAATAAAACCTGTTCTATGCAGGCAGCCATATTTAAACTTTGGCCCAAACGTGTTATTCTTAAGGTAGAAAATGGCATCATCATCTCATGTTTGTACCATAGCTGACTGAATTCAGTTTAAAAAAACCCCACACATTGATTCTTGGGCCTCTTGAGGCCTTTCCCTTTATTGAGTTCATGTTCTTCACCAATAAAATTATGAGAATAACCTTTTCATAGGGTATCTGCAGAAGGTCCAGGACTACCAAGTGGGCGCCCATATTTTTTAGCAATCGCTGCTGTTGATTCCGACATTTTTTATTCTGAACACAAAGTTTGCTGAGCCGAATCAAAATCTGTAAATAAATAAACAAATAAATAAGCAGGCAAGCAAGCAAAGAAGCAGTCATGTCGCACAAACCCCAAAATACATTCTTTCAAAATAATTACTAAATCTACTTATCAAAAAGAATGTCAAGCAAGTTTCTGAGCAGATATACCAACCTCTTTAACAATGTTGTAGTTATTGCTTTTATTGCTGTCTATCTGGGGTTTTTTGGTCCCATCCTCTATTGGACTCAAAATATTTGACTCCTGTAACAAAGAACACACAAGTGGAGATCTATTGCAATTTCCTCAACATGAAATAATTATATTTAATAATAGCAAGTGAAGAAGTATTACAGCAATTCATAGGGAACAGATATAACACAGGTAATAAAGACTCATTTATTCTTTATCCACTGGTCCAGTGAGTAAAAAGATTGACATTGAAGTCCTTCCTTTGTTTCAGATTTCCAATGTGATTTAAGGCAATTACTCTATGTCTTCATGCTTCTGATCCTCCTAAAAAAGATTATGTCCCCAAATCACAGACTAGACGTCCCAAGGAGTTTAGGTACTATGAGAACAGGGACCATAAGTGTATTCCAATAGCCACCACTTGTTCCAAAAATCTCTAATACAACTGGAAAGATTACAAAGTCTGTGTACATGAACGTTAAAAACTCTGGAGAAAGAGCTTAAGACAACCTCTGTAGTTGAGGTAAGTAGGGTGGAGATCTCAGCAGTACAGCAACAAGTAGCATGTGGAAATTAGAGATGTTCCTCCCATGAAGAGGACACTTCTGTCCTTATCCCTGGATGATGCAGGAAAGGATTTAAAAAGAAATGAGAACCTTATGCTAAACTGCAACATCCAGTCATGACGCCACATGCTCTGGGCCTTGGCTCTTAGAAAGCCCCAGCTGGGTATGATAAATAAGAGAAATCAAGTCAGCAAGTAACTGCCAACACCCACGCACCTTTCCATGCATACCTCAATCAAAACACGGAAGAACATCTACACAAATACTGCCACTTAGAATACTAGCAGTGGGTGGGTTTTTCCTGCTGCCAGCTACGGTAAGCCTTTCTTAACTGGAAACACAAAGAATTGAAAGATTGGACTTTGGACGCTGAAACAATTAAGCACATGGAAAAACTGTAGCAGATCTCAACACTGCCTCACAGTATAACCACAAGGATGTAAACCACTGTAACAGCCTAAAAAAGAACCAAACAGGTGTGCTTCTGAGTTTCACTGTGTCCTCAAACTTCCTACTGTTTTAGAGAAGAGAATTATGCTAAAACACACACGTGCACACCAATCTGAATGTTTATACCTCTTGAAACCTCTCTCTGAACTTTCTGAGCTGATGGTGAAGATGAGGAGTTCTATAAATCCCATCTGGTCCTAATTTCCAGTGGGGCAAGAACAGCTGCACCACTTGGCCATGGAAGCTGTTTATAACAGCGTCAGCTCCGCTATTCAGCTTGGTCTTGTTGATCTATGCAACAACAGTGGATTTTTATTTGTTTAGGTTTGTTAGTATGCATGCTGCCTTCTCTCTAGCTGTTTGAATCAATACTTTGGAAGATATTTCAGGCTCTTTGCTATAATTAACCACCCTCCTCTGTTCTGGGACTGTGGGTTAACCAAGATTAATTTACCTGTTACTTTTATCAGCATTCTTCCTCAATCAAAGCAGTTTTACAATCCATGTGAACTGTATGTCTTATCTGGAAGTGCTGATCAGCACTAAACTGCTGAATCTATCCTTTCTCTTAAGAAAATAAAAACCTGTTTATTGAACCCGTAAGAGTATGCCAGGGATGTGGTTATCAAGAGATAATCACACCACTGGGATACCAGAGACACTCAGTTGCGTATCTTGCCTCGTTATGCCCCATGACAGACATTCTCCGTCACACTTTTCCATAGGGGACAGGGAGTCACAGAGCTCGCACTGAGAAAGGCTCTCGTCTGGGTACCCCACCTTTAGGAAATGCTATTTTCTGAAAAAAGACTACTTCCTCTACTCAAGCAATTCCCAGGATAGCACTCGGCATCAGCATTAGGATCCTTTCTTCCTAGCCCCCAAATGGAGGCCCAGATTCCAGCACTCAGTCCGAGCAGTTCCCCACCGCTGAAAGAGTCTCGCTCGTCTCAGCAGTTCAGCTGTGCAGGACATTAGTCAGTGTCGGGCTGGCGCAGTTTTGCCCTCCCCAGGCTGTACTGACTTACCAGGGGAATGAGGGGCGCTCTCAGAAGTTTCAGTTCACAAGCTCAGCCTATATAGGATGTTTCAGGAGATGTTTGTATAAAAATTGCCAGAACCAAAGCAAACTGCCACAGACCAGGAAAGGAGGAGAGCGAGGGAACACCAGGCACTTAAAGGGTGCTGAAAGTTCATACTCTTGAGACCTCGCTGAACTTTCTCAGCAGACAGCAAAGGTGAGAAGCTCTATAAATGCCACTCCACTGTATTCCAGCTCCACCTGAGAGTCCTCCTTTCACAGGCTTTATCTGCTTTTCCCTTCTCAAGCAAGGCTCAGTTATGTGAGATCAATTTCAGCATTTCTTCCTAATCCTGTATGGTGTCTAACTTACGTCTGACTTAACTCCAAGCACTCTTTCCTATAATTCTGATCTCCAGTTCCTATCAACATGATACTGCATGGATGTAAGATTTGTTGTTTTTCCTGTGGAGAACTCTGGATACTTATCATAGAATGGTTTAGGTTGGAAGGGTCCTTAAGGATCATCTAGTTCCAACCCCCCTGCCATGGGCAGGGACACCTCCCACCAGACCAGGTTGTTCAAAGCCCCATCCAGCCTGGCCTTGAACACTTCCAGGGATGGGGCATCCACAACTTCTCTGGGCAGCCTGTTCCAGTGCCTCACCACCCTCAGAGTGAGAAATGTCTTCCTAGTATCTAATCTAAATCCACCCTCTTCCAGTTTGAAGCCATTAGCCCTCATCTTATCACTACATGCCCTTGCAAAAAGTCCCTCTTCAGCTTTCTTGTAGGCCCCCTTCTTTCTAGAAATCCTATTTCTGGCGTCATATGACTGCAAAAAAAAAAAAAGTAAGTCTCTCACCCCTCCCAGGTTATGATAGAGAGGTGGAAACAATTGCCCCAAAAGTCTCAGAAGCCTAAGGGCAAAAAAATATATTTGATTTTTTAAACCTCTTATGCCAATCTTGCAATGGGCTTTGGTGAGGACAGAAACTTGGGCTTAACATAAGACTGTTCTGGAATGTAATTTAAGCCCTTGTGAGCACTTTAATGTTGGTTGGAAAAAAGTAAGCATAGGCAAATGAAGCATATTCCCTAAAGACCTAGAGGTTCATCCAGCTCAGTACGGAATACCGAGCATCCATTCCAAGAAAGCATGGGACCTCACAGGGATGATTATCTGTTTGAAGTGAGCCACCTGCTTCACACATTGTAGATTATGACCAGCACCTCACCTCTTATGTCTGACTTAAGACCTTTGAAGAGAGTATTCACTATCTAAAGTAGTTTTGCCAGGTAAAAACATTTCCTGACTGTTAAAGAATAATCTAACAGGGGAAAAAATAACAGACAAGATTCTGACCTATTGTAACCTGGCACCGCTCTCATGGAATCACCACCAGATGACCTAACCAGTTGTGCAGATTACATGTTACTGTTCTGATACAATACACTCTCAAATCTGCTAGAGGTAATATTGTGCATCTACTGAAGCACTGTTAATCCATACAGACCCACGGATGCCTCATGGGGGAAAAAAAAAAACACTGAAAATATCACTTTTAAAGATGCTTCTGTTTCAAGCATGCTCTTCCTGGAGTTTCTTTGCTATCAGGGCTACCCATAGGAATAAAAAGGATCTTATTACACTTTTTAAATGTATTATAGCTACAAACCCTTGTAAATGTCCTGCTGCAATTCTGTATCCTGCTTCCCCGTTACCTTTTCGATTCATTAAATACATAAAGTAACATTTTCTTTCCTACTAGAACTATGCTTGCAGAAAGAAAGTAGGCAATCCCACATACTTAAGCTCATGAAGTCCAGATTCCTTCCCAGTTCTGACAGCTAAAGTACGTCAGAGAAAGAGTAGGGCCTACACTGTCCCAAGACATCAGGATTCTCCCTTGAAGCATTGGATTTTTGCCTGTACGAAGCCTCCTAAAATCTGCTTTCCCATCTGAAAGGCCAAATGTATGCCATAGAGATCTGCAAACATCCTGTCTCTTCTCAATGGCTCTGACTTTCCCTCATTGCATTGGCTTCACAATGCTGTATGATCTCCACCTGGCGTTCTACCAAGCTTCCCCTGGTGGCTTCCTTGCCCGTTTTCTTGCCACCAGGGTAGAGTCTACCATGAAAGAGAAACAGGAAAGTGCTGTGTCAGAAGTCGCAGTTGTTCATCTCTCCCCACTTCCTCTGATGAAAATGGAAAAGTGGGAATAAATATTTGTGGGAAAGACTGCTCTATCTACTGCTGTGCCACAAACCTCAACCATACCAAGTCTTGCAACACTTAAAGACTCATACTGGAGTTAGGCACGGACATGAGGACCTCAGCTTTCATTGAAAAACAAAATTTAAAAAAATCAATTACATTTAAAAAAAAAGTCAGGTCTTCATGGTTCTAGATTCAAGTTCTAAAGTTTCTCAAACCACAAGATATCCCGACAGTGCGATATGACAAGGGTCAAAAAAATAACCCCTCAAAATGTTAGTCTACAAAATCTCAATATTCTTAGGTCAATCTTACGTTTGATGAAGAGTGGAACTACTCATGAAGTTTGAAAATATGGGTTTTATTGTGCTCCTCTCCCCTAGTTGTAGGAACAAATACTGCCTACTCCTCCTTTCTTCCAGCAAGTCAACACAACTGCCAACATGTGATCCCTAGATTACTTCCTTGGCCACAGAGCGATGCCGCTCTGCGAGGCTGAGGCTCGCTCGCTTGCCAGAAAGGAAGGCAGCTCTGTGATCTAAGAATGCAGTTACTGAAAGCAGCAGGAGAGAATACTGAACTCATTGATAAAAGAGGTTTTATTCCCTATTCTGTCTATTCCTAAAGCTCAGCCACAATGCTGCGCATTCTCACTTTGCTACTCTGATTAACCAGAGCACAAATTCACAGTTGTTCATTAAACTACCCATCAATATTGAAACAATTCTAACAGCAAAGGCTTTAAACTCACCTCCATTGGCTCTTCTCCCCCTTTGGTCTGATTGTCGCCCACCTCTCCACTCTCATAATTGCTGCTCTTTTCAACCCACAATTCTGATTTTTCTACAGTCAGGCGTAGCTGATCAAGATCAGCCTTGATTTGCTTGTAGTTATCAACATCTTGATTAGACACCAGCAACTGAACCTGGAAATACAGACAATTGTAAAGCTATTACAGCAGTAGCACCAGCACTTACGCCTGGGTAATTTGCTTGACAATTTCCATTCTAAACCCCTCTTTTCAGGTGCTTTATGTAACCTTCCCTACGAAATTGAAACATGGCATACACAGGCTTTTTAGCCGCCATTCATCAAAAACCTTTAACAGAGCCAGAGACTGTAGTTGCCCAAAACAGGACAGTTATAACATTCACAAAATTCTCTCACCTTCTTTACTACATTGCAAAACATTTTCAGCACAAGCATACATTTAAAAGCTCTTAAGTTCTATGCACAGTTAGCTCTGATGCACTGATTATGATCCTCATAATGATGAGGATGAGGATTAAAACAATAAAGTTACATGGTATTAAAGCAATACAGTTAGAAATAGCTTATCCCGTCAGCACAGTACTTCACAAGACAAAGAAAAAAAGGATGATGTGACAAGGAATCAGGACATGCAAAGAAAAGTCAGAATGGCCGGCAACTTTAATGATCGCTTACATCACCATCATCAAATGTTGAAAAATAACAGATTTTAACAGTGTTAGGCCAGCTTAGAAAAACTTGTTTGAACATAGCTCACAAAGTGACTTTCAGGTTCATGCAATATCCCACCATATGAATGGCTGCCTTTTACTAAGATTAATCTCACTTTTTCTTTTTTTGTACTGCTCAAATTATCTGGGTTTTTTTTCACTGCTATTTGTAGTTCTTGATTTAGCGTGATCTACACATTTCCTTTCTTTGTAACGCTCTTTGCTCTACCAAGATCATTAATGAAGATAATACTAAAAAAAATAACAACAATCTTTACAGTAGATCAGTAAGCACTATGAAGAAATCACACTTATGTAAAAGATTACAGTCATATGGCAGACAACAACACTGACAGAGACATCCTTTTTAAAAAAAATCACTAATGCAGGCAAATATTGACTACTTTGTAATATAAAGTTTTTATCGTCTTCTCTCTTAGCTTGGTAAAACCTTGTTATTTTACAGGATTTATGAGTGCTGCTCATCCGTAGACATTCATATTCCGTGTTCTCGACAGTCTTTTTTGTTTATTTGTCAATTAGCATTTTCCATCCTTTACGAAAACATGTTAAGCTACCCAGTCCTTGCTTACCTGGAATAACAGCTATTTGTGCAACTAACCAGCACGGCCTAACTTTACCAGTCATCTGGTGGGAGGCCATTATGCTACACTGCAAAAACATTAAACAAAAGCTTTCCAGGTCTTTATCGTTCATCTGTTTTTAAACAAGAGAAACCTCCACATCTTACATAATGATAAGACAACACGCTATCAAACTCCTGAAATAAGCATCAGATGGTATTATCAACATATGTTATATAGGGTTACGTAACAGAGATGTCTCTGTCATCCAGCCCCATGACATCAGATCTCCCCATCCTAATCCACTGACACATGGAGCCTGCACATGCACCGTTATCAAGCAGAAAGAATAAAAGCTGAAAACAGGCTCGGCTCTATTACTCTCTTCCTGTTATTTGGGCATATCTGTATCATGCAGCGGAGCACGATGAAAAGATACAGTGGACCATGTCTTATGAGGAACGACTGAGGGAACTGGGGCTGTTCAGCCTGGAGAAGACGAGGCTGAGGGGAGATCTTATCACTCTCTACAACTACCTGAAAGGAGATTGTAGGGAGGTGGGGACTGACCTCTTCTCCCCAGTGACAAGTGACAGGACGAGAGGAAATGGGTTCAAGTTAAGCCAGGGGAGGTTTAGGTTGGATATTAGGAAAAATTTTTTCACTGGAAGGGTTATCCATCATTGGAATAGGCTGCCCAGGGAGGTGGTGGATTCGCCATCCCTGGAGGTATTTAAAAAAAGGGTAGAGGTGGTACTTGGGGATTTGGTTTAGAAGTGGTTTTGTCAGGTTAGGTTAATGGTTGGACTTGATGATCTTAAAGGTCCCTTCCAACCTTAATGATTCTATGAATTAGAACTAGAAACACCCCATGAATAACAAGAGAGCTTTATACCCAGCCAAAGTAGCCCTGAAGACAGGAAGGTCTTATTGCGGACACTGGTACACTGCTTGCAGAACATGAGCTACTAACTTTGTCTCTGATGGATCACTACATCGTGTCTCGCTGTAGGATGCCTGTGTCCCAGCTGTTGCCACGGACCTACATTTTC
This sequence comes from Ibidorhyncha struthersii, assembly GCA_013398815.1. Classification (NCBI taxonomy): domain Eukaryota; kingdom Metazoa; phylum Chordata; class Aves; order Charadriiformes; family Charadriidae; genus Ibidorhyncha; species Ibidorhyncha struthersii. Next base: position 109,185 of record VZSZ01007058.1, on the reverse strand, counting down.
ACTAATGCCAGAAATGACTATTCCTGGGTGCACAACTATGATATACACTACCGCATATGGCCAACTCTAACGAAACAACAACAACAACAACAAAAAATCTCTGCTGAATTTGGACCTCTAAGGAAATTAACACTGTCAGGCTACAAACAGCAATTTAGGTAAGTAAAGCAGCCTTTGGAAAGACTTTCCCCACAATCAGTTTCCTGGAATAACCCTATGACCATCCATACCTGTTTAAATGCTTGCAGAACTTCCGCTCTCTGGCTGAAGTGCTTAAATAGCAGGTGCAGAGCACCTGAGAGCAAAGGAGGGTAGTCATGCATGATGAGGTGAATAAGGACCCGTAAAAAAGTTCTACCCCCTTCATCATCAAGCTGAACCGCGTTCTTCTCCTTTCTGCAACAGAAATGGGGAAAAAATGACCAAATAAAGTAAAATAAATAAGAAAAAATAAAAGCTTTTGACATAAATATGCCTGTACACACAATCTTCATTTGACTGAGCTCTTAAAACCAAATCAAATATGCTGCAGGGTGGAAAATATAAACATCACTAACATATTTTATACAGACTTCAATCCTACAGTTCTATGCTGTTGCAGCAATCTTGTAGCACAATGGACACTAAGGAATGAAAGTAAGTATATATGAAATGCGTCAAATATTGTGATTAAAATCCATATTGCGAAAACATTAATTTATGTCTTGGATAAGTTGTGCCAAGCTCATCCCCAATTCAAATTAATTGAAGTAAACAGCATTTCATCAGAGATGAATTTGGCCCTTTCCTTTTCACTCCTTCCCTTCTCAGCCGCTATTAGAATTTCATTTAAGAAAAAATAAGCTCAAAAATAGTAAGAATTGCCAAAAGCATCATATTTCTGGAATCATATTTATAATCTGGAACGGCAGAAAGCAGATTTACACTTAACATATCAAAGCAGAAATAATGTTTCCAAGAAACCGTTCAGTCTCTCTGTTCATTTTAAAGATGCAGATGCCAAGGGCTGTGTGTTGTTTTACATTATGGGAGTTCAGGGAGAGGACTGGAGGCATTGTTTGCGCTAGTAAAGATTGAGAACGCATAAGGGACTGAGAGAGGAAAGATCAGCGTGCCTGTATTGCAGATCCTTCTCCCTAGCTCCAAGAAAAACTTTAAAGTCTATGGCCTTGTCTAAATGGAATTCATTTTTACTGGTATAATTATAATAAAACCCGTAAAATTAAACCAATATAGTGATAATGGTAATAACTCTCCAGTGTGGATATTTTCCGTGGGGTTTTTTTTTTGTTCACAGCATAGCTGAAATCACCTCCAAAACTCTGCAAGCGTAACTTGTGATCTACAGGCCTCTGGTGGCCCGGAAGATCATGGCAAGTGGTCCACTTTGTTGACCTGAGGGTCAACAGTAACCTACGGATCCAAGATATTTGGGGCTACAGCCATAAGGTACACCAGAAAAAGGTCTGTCTTTAAAAGTACCCATGTGAGGCATTGTAAGATAAATAAATAATTAGTGTGTTTTAGCCCGATATATCTGTACCCCATTCCCCAGCTGCCTTTGGGAACACGACAAAAACTTTCTACCAACTCTCTTACAACTAAGAGGGCGGTCATTTCCAGTCCCACAGCCATCCATACCAACTGGGCTGTTTGCCTGTTGGAAATCCAGATCTTTTCTGGCACTTCTCTGTCTATGTATAGGTTACATAATAAGAAACAGCCAAAAGAAGAGAAAGGGGCATGAAAATAAGCACAGAATAAACAGAGAGCACCCATGAGAAGTATCAATGTGAACAAACAGATATATGTAGAGAGGTAAAACTTCAGAGGATATACCTGCCAGCAAACATGGTTTCAGCCTGAGCTGCAATTTCATCTATGTCAGGAACAATTGCTGGAAAAAAAATCAAAATAAAAATTAAAAAAAAAAAAAAAAGAGGCCAGTCATCGTTGTTTAATCTGCACAGCAAAATGGAACTCTGGCCTTCTTTAAAGCAGACGTTATCACGAAAAGGTCTAACTATGCGTTCCTCAACCAGGCAAAATTTGCTATCTGCAAGAGTAGTATGGAAGAAACAGGACATGGGGCAGAGTAAAATTGTGTATTACTATTACTGAGGAAGAGCCAAATTGTGCTGATGAATCAGAGCCCCACGGTGCTAGGAGCTGTGCAAACCCCCACCAGTGACCCACAAATGACACAGAATATGAAACGTTTAAATTTTTTTTGTTACATGAGCCAACCCCCACAAAGCAGACACAGGCACTTTAGAATATTTATCATAAACCAAATCATTTACCACACCATGCTTTAGGATAGCTTTAATATACCTTACTACTTAAGACTTTAGTACTCCATAGCTGCCCCTCTACTATACAGCACCTCCAACTAAAGCAATTCTCCCCTCCTTGCAAGTGGTCACACAAACAGCCATCAGCCTTTTGAGCACTTCTGGGTGCACGGGAACACTCCCTGGAAAGCCACTCCATTCCCATGCCACACTCACCTCACTTAAATCTGTCCTCATCCAACCCCAACCATTTTTTCGTGATTTACTCTGCATTTGTCATCGTGCAGTGTTTTGGGAAGAGTACAATTAAGAGAATAAATTGCCATCGGGGGAAAAAAGAATCACATTTTTGTTAGAGGAGGACAGGCCAGCAAAAATCTTATTTTTATGGGGCTCCTCAAAATTTTCATTTTTTCCACGCACTTTTCAGTTTTAAGCAGCATCCATCTTTCTGGTGTAGTTGAGCTCATTGTTTGAGGTAGTCTACACAGAATTATTTTACATTGCAATGCTGTAGCGACGTTTACCTGAGGCAATCCCTGGTGTGTCAGGCGGGGATGTTGTAGAGCAATCAACGTTTTCATTGTTTTCCCCAAACTCTCTTTTATAGATAGACAGCATGTAGGATATTCTATAGTCCAGTCTAACGCTGAGAATAAACTACAAGAAAAGAAGTTTTAATTAAGACTTTTCTGCTGCCACTTGGTAACATGAGTTAGGATTTTTCTGGACTGGAACGTACAGCGACACATGATTATTTTAAGTAAATCATTAAGTAAATTATTTTAAGTAAGTATGTTCACTACAAAAAAAAAAAAAAGAATCCATTACATTCATCAGTTTTCTCTGATTTCTTTCATCACTCCGACCATCCTGAGACATATCGAGCCCTTCCCTATCAACTGCTGAATACTAAGGAGCAGACTGGATTGTCCAGGGGCTCCAGCACACTGTCTTGTCCTCATTGCCTACGAGCCAGATCAGCACAGTCAAACCCATGTAGAAAGCAATTATTTCATCTTTCAGCTGGAAACATTAGTACCAATTTAAGGACACATACATCCGACACTTCAACAACTGACTGCCCATCGACTGAGTTTCCGTGTTTCCCACACTTACGCTCCTTTCCCACAGTAAAGGCAAGCACACAATGAAACAGGTTTAAGATCATTTAACGTATTTTACAATCAGCGGGGATGAAAGCACGTATGTTAAGTTACCAAGGCGACAGGTGATGACTTAGCAAATGGTGGCAACCTGTTTCTTTGATTTCTAACTAAAGTCAGACACGCTTCCCAGACCCAGAATACTGTAACAGGATTTGACCAGGACTATACCATCTACGAGCAAATAAAATGCCAGTTCAAGAAACAGTATCTTTTCTTTCAAATCTTTGAACAAAAAAGGAAAAAGGCAGGTTTATTTTGGTTCCATGTTCAAGTTACCTGATAATTGTACAAGCAAGATTTTTAAAAATAAAAATTTCCCAAGTGCACACATAGTCAACTAAGTCTATCAGCCCGTCTGTTTAATTCTGGCTGACGGCAGAGTGGAAACTCTTAAGTAAAAAATGCCTTTACTTAAAGGAATAAGAGGATATATTGAGAATTAAATTATTATAAACTGAAATGTTTCTTAGAATAGAATAGTTTTAATCACTATTGTACTAGCTATGCATGATAATACAATACATCTAAAATATTCTTACTTGCCTTTAGGGTAACAGCACAGTAATGAAAGGTAAGGTGATTTAAATTAATCCTTCTTCATTGCATATTAAACAGAACTGAATTATTTTCTATTTCTTGTGGACGAAGATCATGTATATGCACATTTACTATGATTCACCCAACATATGACAATTTACTAATCTGCACTAATTTCACCATGTGACTAAACCATAACTAATAAACCACAGACTAAGTAACAAATTAGGATTAAATTCTCTCCAATCCTGGGGGCTCTTGCACTGGACATGCCGTGAAAAAGGAAAGCATGAGACAAAATGCAATTCTCTTGCCTGTGAGCAGCCAGGGAATGCACAGGACAAGGCTGGTGAAGCAAGACAGCATAGAGAGATAACTCAGTCAAAAAATAAATGAAAATGAGAAGCAATACACATGAATGGTATTATTTAGGTGATATAACTTCATAACACTCTGTCCTTCACTATAAGCCTTAAACTAAAGTAGCTCTGGAACCAAAGCATTCAGTATTGAAGATACTGTAAGAATTGATAGTCTTTCAGATGACGAGTAATTAAGGTAATTTAAATCATTTACAAGCAGTCAGAACAAATGGAATCCTTCAAAAGAGACAGCGGTACCAACAGATCCGCAGAATTTATAGAAAACACTGAAACATTCCTTCAGGGCATAAGTGTTGCAGAAACTGGGATTTGATATACAGAACAAATGTGCACCACTTCACTTACTAATAGCACAAAGAGAAAATTATATCTCAGGAGGCAAGCTAGTGTCATACAGCTTGTCAGTTCAGCTGGAAGAAAATCACAGCAGCCCACAGACTATTCTCAATCTAACAGTGGCAATCTGCAACGGACTTCAAAAGTGCATGGACTTGCATGACTTCAGTGGGTCTAGGTCCAATTCTGCCCTTCATCAAACTACTGTAACAGAAGAGTAAAATACTAAAGTCAAGCAAGCTACCCCAGTGTGAAATGAGTGCTAATCAGACTGGACACAGACACACTGTCTCCAGAAAACATTAGTGAGGCAGATTGAAGGAAAAGTTCTCCCTTTTCACAGTTATAGTGACAGAGTTTCTGCAGCACCTATTTCCTTCAAAAGTGAAGTAGGTGTAACAGAGTGAGGACCACAACTGTGTAACTGTTCACACAGGGGAGTATTCTTCCTCATATCAAAGTGTTATTTTCACAAAGAACAGCCCAGTGAATAGTAAGAACGTAGGTGACAGAACTTGCCACTATGCGAATAAGTAAAGAACTGTGAAATGATTGCTAAGTAATAGTCCACCAATCATTATTACCTGCAAAATCTCAATGATTTTCAATTTGGTGTCCATTACGATCACATCTTCACTGTCTGAGGTGCTGGTCTGCTTGCTTGGGTGAACGCTTGGCTGTACATCAGGGGCACTGATGGGAAATATAGATCCTCTGCTCAGCACCATTTGGGTCATCATCTCTCCTACACCATGGATGGTCCTCATAACATTGTTTCCTATGCATTAAACAAAAACACGTACGTATGTGCCATGAGTAAAGGTTGCTTGCAAAGTTACGTATCACACATACACCCATGTTGCCAAAACCCTTCACAGTCTTAACAGGCATATTGAAAAATAAGTCCTCAATTGCTGATCAAAACTCAGGAGAAGGAATTCATTCAAATTACCCAATGGCTGAGGGACAAATTTTCTACACTGATTTTCCAAGAGATCATTTCTTACAGGTCAACAGATGGAAAAGATGTCAAAATGTTTCCACAGCTCTGTTAACGTGCTCAAGAAATCATAAAAAGTAGAGCAAAAGAGATCTTAGTCGCTCACCTAATCCATTCCTTTGTTTGAAGGCATATTATCTACCTCTAAGACCATTTCTGAAAGAGGTTTGTTTAACGTGTTTTTAAGAATATTTAAGCATTGCATATCCCACATCATACAGCATCCCTAGGCAAGCGATGACTACGTTTATTGTTAGAAAACTTCTGTTGGTATTTCATTTGTATCATCTGTTGCTGCAGTTTATGACCTTGCTTTGTAGACACACGGGAGGAGTTCATTTGCCACACTCACTCCTACTGATGTCTTCGCCGTGACGACTCGACATGCGTGCATGACAGTAAGGTTGCTTTTAGCACTGCAGAAGCTGGAAGGAGACTATCCAAGTATCTTATACACCACACTAAGAGAGAGTAAAGATTCGAGGCTGTGCAAGTCTGATCCATCTCTGTACGTGGTCCAAATGACAGGCCACAAACCAAAGCCAACTGACACAACAAGGCAACCATCCCCCTTCAAGAAAGTCCCGGGAGAATGTCAGGCCCTGAAGGCTATCCTGAAGGTCAAACTAGTATCTGTAATCACAGTGCCCTTCATAAGTTATACCTGGGGGAAAAAAAATTATTTTACACTCATGTGGCAAAAAACTTCAGGCAGTCTAATTGCAATGGTACCTAGCACTGATGACAGTTCAGCAAAGTCTACCAAGAAATACTATCCGTTCCCACAGCTTATACTGGTCTTTCTTTATAGTGGATTTTGATATGAAAAGCATCTCGGTGCATCAATGACTATCTTCTTCCAAAGGTGGAGAGAAGAAAGAACGAGAGTATCATGCTACCTACCTAAATGAATTAGTTTGCTTTTTTGCAAAGCACAGATCTGAATTAATGGAGGAAAGGAAGGGAATGATAGCATCTCTTCGCAGAAAGGGTGCCAAGACACAGACTACACCAAAGGCAAACAAAAGAATGGAGGAAATGTAGCTTTGCTGAGGTAAGCCTGAATAGTTCTTGTGTGTCTTTTAGTACACTTTAATCACCATGCAAGTGACAAGTTTTACTCACACTGAAGAGACCCTCTTCCCAGATAATCTGCTGTAAAAAGCCAAAGCTATTTTTTATTTTGTTAGCAATATCCTCTTCTTATGCCCTTCTTTCTTCAATCCACAGAGCTCAAGTACTGCATGCAGGGAAAGAGGATGCCTTCAGCCCTGACTTTAAAAGGAAAACACACAAAGAATTTGCTTTTTCAAAGTGAATGAGGCAGGTTAGTGTCAGGTTTGAGGTCCCATTCGGCATCCGGTCTGGTGTGCAATCACTCTGAATTGGTCTTTTGAAAATAATACTTCAAGTCCCTACAAAGGAGGGGGAAAAAAAATTATTTCTGACTCTGCATGATATTAGGAAAAAAAAGCTAGAAGTCAAACTAAGGGCTAGATTCTCACATTTGGTAGACACAGAAAGGTCTCCAAACTCCTTACACCAGCATAAAGCAACTAAAATAATTCCAAATATCCTTCTTGCTGCAAAATGAAAATGGTGCATTTTCCTTTCAAATCAAATAAAACAGCTGGGGAATAACACAGTATGGATCCCTCTCTCTCTCTGTGAAATAAAAGACCTCATGCATATCATCCTGTCCTTAATGCTGACTGATAAGCCCACAAGACCTATGGGCTGTGCAGCTGCTTCATGGCCTGTAACGCCCCTGCTCTATATCTCAGCTGAGAAGTCATCATCCTCTCTCTCACAACATGTTTTCAAAATCCCTTTCACTCAGCTGTACAAAGGTGAATATAAATATAGTCACTGCCGTTTGGAAAGCTCAGGAATTCTTTACAAAACAACTTGAGTCAATGGGGTTACCAGATGATAATTAAACAACTTAAGTGCAGGACAAGTCCAGAAGACATTCTTCTTGAAAACCAGATACAACAGCGGTTTGTCCCAAATGAGGCAGAGTTCTACTTTATCTTGAAAAGTTCCTGCCCACCTTTCAAAACTGAAGTCCACTCGGTGTAAAGTTAACAAAAAAGGTAGAGTCTCTTGGACAAAGAGTCAGACAACGTCTTGGGTGGATCTTTCTCCAACGTTCCTGGAGAAAGCAAGCTGGGATTTTACCTGGAGCATACATCTTGCTTATTTCTCAGCTATCACTGGGGTGCTACACAGGCACCGCAAGGGATGGGATTCAGCTCCCTCCGTGACCAAGGAATTAGTCACTCTCTCTGCATTTCAGGACCACACCCATAAATGAGGAGACTACTTTCTCCATCTCTAAAAAGGACAGTGAGAGGCCTGATATAACAAAGACTGTAAGGCACTCAGCTAATGTGACGATGGAGCCTATAAAAGCATCTAGGAAACAAAAAGAAACAAGATGACTGCTGTCCTTTCCCTTTACCTGCAGAACACCAGTGGTACAAGATGGTACAAACCAGTGAGCGGTACGAAGCTGCTTCCCAACAACATCAGTAACAAGGATAAACCCTCTGTCCACAACACTCCTTTACTATTGACCTCCATGCGAGGGATCTAAACAGCTAGAGGCAGGAAAGCAAAGGAGGATTAAGGTGGTACTTATTATCACTGCCATTTCAAATTGTATTTCATTAATTTATAGTAAAGGATTTTAGTGAGAGAAAAGACTACTTAATCCAGTTTAGTATTTACAGCTGAAATGGGTAGTGACTCAATACTACATTATTTCTGTCAATAACAGCAGTGAGACAAGGTGTCATGGGTAAACCCATCTTGGAAAACTTCTTAACTAACTGCCTGATGCTGACTATTAGTTTCAATTAACTCAGAGCAGGCTTGGGGAGAACGTTCCCAGGGTGAAAATAATACAGCAACTGGAGCAATTCAGCATTCTTTTCAGGAAAGATATTTTAACAACTATGTTCTGTAGGGTGATGAAATGTAACCATCTCTTAGGAGTAGACAGCAGCCAACCAGCACATTCGTGCATGGCAACGAAGCAGATGACTGCATCTCAACTCAACTGCTCTATTCTTCGAAAGAAGCCATGAGGATCATTCATGTACATAAAGAGTAGGCAGTAGCTTCTCTTCCAGAAGATCCCCCAGTAATCAGCGCTCATGGTGCTCAGTGTTATCTGTCCAGCCTTGGAAGTCTAGACCATGTTAAGCATGGATTTAAATCTGTCAGTCACAAACATCAGGGGCCAGGATCTTGCTAGTGAGTTGTTTCTTCTTGCTCCGCTTTTGTGTTGTCTTGGCTTTAATACAGTTATCTCACCAGGAAAGTGGATGAGTCTCTAAGGTAAGGCATGCAGAAAGGTTACTGCAGCTTAAAAAGCAACTGGCTGCATGTCAGCTAAGCCTTGCATTGCAACAATGCAAGACAAAATACACTGTCTCAATAAGAGAGATTTACGTTCTTAGAACATATGCACAAAACGACTAAAATAACAGAGCTCTGGTCTCAGTTACAGCTCCAAAGTGCTTCCTGAATACCAATGCCCAAGGAAAAATTAACTAACTGCCTCAGCTAGTTAACTGAGCTAAATCAGGAGAGATAGCAAGTAGATGGGAACCCTCATTACTTTTGTGTGTACTTTGCTAGAGATAATTGCAGAGAAGCCCGATCTGTGCCTTCATATGGTACTGCCACCTTTAACCTGCTGACCTCCATCATTTGTTGTCTTCTTTAGAGGTGAAGGTATTGACATTTATGTACGGCTGAGAAGCGTGGCAGGGAGAGAACGGTCATTGCAATGTTGTAAGGTGCCAGCGCGTACAACCAACCAGTTCCCTAACCGGCAAACCACTGCAAAAGTACTCAGAGCTGTGACTGACCAACAGAGAAAAAGAACACAAGGCAATCTCTGTGAATGTTCTTCCGTTTTTCCAATTTTCCCGTCCTCTCCACAATTCTTCCTCTCTGCTCCCCCCTCTGCCAAGACAAGCCAGGTGGCAAGAGCCTTCCATAAACAGTGGACCCATTAGAAATGCCTCCTGTTGAACGTACAGTCCCACAAGATTAGCCAATGGAAGAGTGAAATCACTGTATGCACAAGTGGTAATTTAAAGGAGCTGCAGAGTGACAGGCACTGAAAGAAGAGCAAAGAAGAGAATGCTTGTCATTTTTTGAAAAGACAACTGTGCGTCTCCTTTTCATTACTTTTTATTACAGTGATCACAACGTCCTAATGAATATCAGTTTCTGTCACAAAACTGTAGCACATAATCTCATACAATTTGGCACGATTGACAACACAGCGGCCTCTCTGAGAAGAAAGACTTTTCAGAGGAGTCAATTATGGGAAAAAAATAACAACCACCCAAGTAATCGAAACAGTGGATAATTTGACACTTCATTTTCTACATAAACATATTTGCTTGATAAGTCATTTACTGGTTGCAAAAATTCTAAAAGCCGAATATAAAAGTAAACAACAATCTGCTATGTAATACACTATGGATGGTAAGTGACAAAATACCACATTCAGAAAGAAAAACAGCTATCAAAGGCAGCTAGCAATTCATGCCTTTTCTCCAAATTGTTCCCAGCCAGCTCCTGTGCTGCGTCCTCAGTCTGCTCTCCAGTACCCACAGCATTTTAGGTGTTTCACGAAGAGTGCAGAGAACCGTGCGGTAGCTGAATGTGAATCCACAATGGACAGCCTCAAAGGCTGGTAGATACCCTCACAGCAAGTAGCCCTCTGCTCCACAGATATCCTCAAGACACTGACTTGCAGCCTTGTTTATTTAAAAAGTACTATACGCACCTGATCTGGTCCCTAGTTGCCAGAGGGACAGAGTCTGCTCTTATTAAGATTATTGTTCAGTCTTCCGCAACACAGATATAGGAAAGATGGATTCCTAGGACTCAATTTTCAAAACTGCCCAGCCATTTTTACCTCAATCATCTTTCCACAGCGCTCATCTCCCTACTCAGAGACATAAAACATGCCTATATTTTCAAAAGTATTTTAACGGCCAGCAGCTATCATTAGGGACTAGATGCTTGGAAACTAAGTACCTAAATAGGAGCTGACACATGATGAGTTCTTCAAGAAGTCTGGTATTAATGACCAGAAAAGACAAATGTACATGCATACACTGCTCCAACAACTTTCATTAACTTATCCATAAAAACCCAATACACTCTTTGATCTTGCTTATATAAAAAGGAAGGGGGTGTGAAGGAGACAAATCAAAGGTTTTGCAAAAATGTGGCATTTCTCACATTGTCTCTGTAATTATTAAGTTACAGAGACAACTCTCTGATGTCGTCAAACCTGAGCATGCTTTTGACTAGGCCACTTGATGTTTCAACTTCTTCCAAACACCTCCTAGAAAACATTTCCCTTCTGATGTAGCAGGGCACGAGCCAGACAGCATGTGCCACCAACATACTCAGCCCCTCCCTGCCATGCCAACTTCTTTCACCACAGCCCTTCAGGCCTCCTTCCCCATCCACGACCCGAAGTCCCAAAGCCTTCTCAGTCCTCCTCAGTTTTCCCATGAAATTAACTTTTACCAACTGTAGCGCTGGGGAGGCAAAACCGAATTTTGCCAGTGCGCTGGGGAAGCTTTAGGCTGGTTTCCAAGCTCACGGCGACATTAGCATGCTTCTGAAGGTCCAAAAACTTTTACCGTCATCAAAGTCAGTTTTCAGCAAAGCTGACCTTGTCTCAGCTCGTGCCTCGGTGTAGGTGCGTTCAACCAGGTTTTATGATAGTACTTATAACAGCCAGTCACTTTCTGAAACAGGACCCTTGACTCCAAACAGCCTTGACTGGATTTCGGTGACGCCTATACTATTGCTCCACCATAAGCTTCTTAAAGTTTCGGTGCCATCTTCAGGCATGCAACACTGCCAGTCCTTGGGGATCCTCTGGCAGGGAACCGTATGCGCAGAAATATCTAGTTACCAAGGGCTAAATTAAAAACCCAATGGCAGCTTTAACTCTACATTTCTTTGCCTTTGTTGATTCGGCTACATTGCTTCATGCAATTTAATTTTTCTGCGTGAAAAGTTATAGCCATTTTTAAGACATATAATAACAACACTTCAGTACCTAAAGGAACACATTTTATTTCAAACCCTTTAGAGCTATATATTATTTGCCAGAAGCATTAAGCCTTACAGCTCTGTTTGTGAAAGAGGTATTAATTTTTACAGGTTTTCTACAGAATTTGCTCATAAAGACTGCAGAACCTACCATAAACAGGCCAAGAATCACATTTTATTTCTTCATTAAACCATTTTTCATCGCTCAATAACTAACTGACCTCAGGTAAGCCTCACAGAAAACCTAATGGATGACATTAAGGGCAGAAGGTGAGGTCACTTACACATTTTATACAGCCCTCAGAACTAACGAGGCAAAACAAACAAAAAAAAAACCCACAATATGCAAGGCACATACATTTGTTACCCATCCCCTGAGTACATCCGGTCACCCAGCCTCCACTCATCTACAGTACATCCACAAGCCCTCTCTTTTTGCATATAAACTGACCGCTGCCCGGCCACGGCGAAACTCCACCAAACCTCACCTTCTCCTAATATTCTGCAGGTTCTGTTGATATTGTCTATCCCCCAAACCACACAGCAGTATCAAAAATACAGCTTTTGTGCCATGGACATTAGACAAAGGAAAAAATACATATATCAGCATGCTGGCCTTGAAGGTGAAAAGCATCACGGGAATCAAGCCTTCTAGCCGAGTTACATCTATGAAACGGGTATCAATTCCTAGAAGAGCAACGGTCTCTGGAATCACATTAATGCACAGGTCTCATGATGAGGGAAAGAATAAGGAGGAAAGAGAAATGGTCCAGGCCAGAGAATTAAACTCCCAGACTGACCTCCCCTTTGGTCTGACAATATTCTGCACTGAACAGCATTTGCTTCACTACAGACATCTGTGACTAGCACAGCTAACTTTCCCAAGGGTTAAATCTTTTTTCTCTTGTAACCCTTTTTTTTTTTTTTTTGTAAACTGCTGGCATAAATTATTGCTCCGGTCTGCCAGGCAGCCACTGCCTCATTAGCTCTGCTAATCAAAGTATGCCTCAAGAAGATATTTCAAATTGTAAACTAGACAAAAGAGCAGCTAACAGACATGAAGCAAGGCTGAGAAACAATACAGTCTTTCCTAATAGTCCTGGATGAAATCTGGTCCTTCTTGGTCACAGAGGACGCACAGGCACAATAGAAACGGCAGGTCCAACCTTGTTCTCAACCCTGTTCCAGCAGTGGTCTCACCGGTGCTTCTAAGCAGTATGCATCCCTACTTGCAGCCAAGGGGGAAACACTACCTATCTTCTTTCTCAGTTGAAGCCAAGGGACTGAGCAGACTACCAGGATGTATCAAAGGGATGGCAGACTGAACGAGAGTCCCCTGACACACTGATATACAAGCGTTCCTTTGCAGAGAGATGGTAACCCACCAGTGCTGAAGTCTTTGGGAGACAGTGAGGGCTTCCCCATTCTGACCCCCACCAGGGTTGAATCCTTCGGGGTACATCACAACCAGGCAGCAAAGCTTGCAGCAGGACATAGGGGTCAGGCTTTTCATGATGTATTTCAGAGAAGCGTTCCGTGATCTCAGGACACCTGTGGACAGATCTTTAGTCCTTTCAGTCTACAGGAGGGATAGGCTACCAAGCTAAAGACCCAGACATAAAGTGAAGGAGCCGGGACATTTGACTACCAGTTTGAACAGGTGAAAGAAGGCATCGGTTGAGCCAGTATGTGCAACGCATTTCACGTGAGAATCACAGAGGCAGGAACTACTGGAGCTTATTATAGGTAGTTTCTAAAATCTGGTGGGTTTGGGGTTTTTTTTCCAAGAAGACTGAGCACAGCCTTCCTTTGTGGAAGCGAGGGGAGATGAAAGACTGAGGTCAGTGGACACTGGCTCAGGAAAATTGTAGTCATTTATGTAGAGCTTCAGAGGGAAAGACATACTCTGCAGACAAGCTAGGTTTGTCCCACCAATTTTCAAACTGGTGCCCAGCACTGTGAGTTGCATCCCAAGACATACGCAGCCTAAACTCAAGGATGTATTTCCTTGCATGCCATTATTCTCATTCCCAAACAACGTTAACCAAGTAGCACCGAGCTCCATGGCAAACATGTAGCTTGCCTGCTAATACTACCACATCATTTCATCTTTCAGACCTGACATATGCTGTAGCTGCATGGTTGGACTAAAATCAGCCATTTGAAAGATCAATCGCACCTAGAGAAAGATGTGCATTTTAATTCACAGAGAATAAATAACCAGTATTGGACAAGGCAGATTGGCTCCTGACTCTGGAATGATACAGCAGGGTGCACTTATTAGGAAAGCAATGACTTTACCTTTTAATTAAAACTGCAAGAGATTATAGTGTTCTTGAAAGGTGCCAGAATGACAGCACTGCTAAATGAAGTCCTCACCGTCTCCTTAAGAAAAAAATGCCTGTTTAGGATACAGGTAATATATTTCGTAAACCTCGTGTTTTTTAGAATCTAAAAGGGAAAAAAAGAATCAGAAAAAAAGCTTCAAATAACCTCAAAAATGATTCAAAGTTAAGACACTGAAAAAAAGAGTTGGCTGCAAGATTTTCAAGTCAATTCATTTTTAGGATGCAATCTAGGTAAGAAGCATTTCCAAAAATATACATCTTTTCTTTTTCCAGGACCCTATCTCACAAATGTTTCTAGCCAGCTTTCCCCCATCTGTCCTCATCAAATAAGGTCACACCTGAAAACTACATGCACGCTAATTTAATTCTGGTTAAGGTAACTGACAGTGGCATTAAAATCAAGCTTTTTAAAGGAATGTAGGCGTAATATTAACAATAGCATAAGGCTCTTTTCAGAATCTTTGCGGACCCAATACCAAGAAACTCACATAGACCATCAAGGACTACCTCAGCCATAAACGTGAGTCAAAATTTAAGTGAAGGATGAAAAAGGACATCTTAAGGTAAAAGGTTAATTAAGTCTTCATGCAACTTCCACTAAGCCTAAAAATACATCCCATTTTGCAGACTTGCTTCAACAGTTCAACACTTGTCATATATACTTCCTTACTTAGCACACGGTTTTACTGAAATAAGTGGGTCTATTTAAGAAATAAATATTAAACAGGGAATAAGATTCCAGATCTCTGGTTGTAAATTGGGTTGTTTCAATTTTGAGGTGCACAACTCCAGGCAGGCTTCCAACAGCCAAGACCCACCTCATTCTTTCCCTCGCCATTAACTTATTTCTACTCATTCCTACAATCCTGACCACAGATTCCATGATGTGGAGCAGTTGCCAAACCAGTAAAGAGCCAATCTCACCAGTTCCCTACAACTCCACATTATAGGAATCAGATGGTGGAAGCTTTTGTTGCTACTGACCTGGAACAAATCCATGTCAATAATGGAAAGGCAGTATACCCTATCTGTCCCCAAATTTATTCAGCACTGAGTTTCCCATGGAAATCAATAGTTAAAAAAAAAAAAAAAACACCCTAAAATGCAAGACCTATCATGTAAAATAAATAGATCCTACCCAAAATTCTTAATTTCTGTGGAGCTGCCACCTGAGATCTACTACAGCTGCAGAACAGGAATTACATGACTTTTCCATCTGGTCAAACTTATTTTCAAGTCACTTGTCCTAGAACCTGAAAATGAACTGCATTTCTGAATAGGCATAATTATTGCCAAATATTGCTGTTAAATATCTATTTAATATTAAGCCATGTAAATTTACAATAAGATAGTGATGAAAATTAAAATACACAGAGCCCAAGCTGGTATTCAGTAGCACTTTCCTATACCAGAGTTACAGGATCAGGCCCCTTGTGCTTGATAAAATTTAAACACTTTTTTTATACCATTAAAACATCAGTCCCAGGCATCACGGCTGGCTTTCAGTGTTTGTCAAAACTGGGGTTTAGAGCTACACTTCAAAGCTCTAACCTCAAAATATGAAATATGTGTTCTTACTGAATGAAAGCTAACGCCTAGACACTTGTGATCACTGACTGGATGGATTAAAAAAAAAAAGAAACAAAAAAAACCAAAAAGCAAGACCTGACAACTTTTATAATCTCCAAAACTAATAATTTATTTCCACATATTCAGAATACACCCAAAAAATTACGACAGGTAAAATCTTAACTTTTTTTTTTTTTAAAAAAGAGCATCAACGTAATAAGTTTTGCAACTCAAGGAAGCTAACTTTCCTTAAGAAAGAAGCTGTGTAAACCTGCACATCCCTAGAGCAATAATTTGTTGGAGGGACACCTACCTGCAATTCTCTGTGTTCAAAGGTATGATAATAATGTTGCAAGTATTGGACCTGCCAGAGAGGATGCTGTGGAGTAAGACCCTCGCCACAGTCTGGAGAGATTTGGGAGAGCAGAATCTGACCTCCCCTAATGAGAGGAAGAAGTCATCCTCACCCCTAATTGACTGGAGGGAGGGCTCCCACCGTCCTGAACAAGGGCAGGGAACAATCCATCGGTCTGTATTTTATGGAAGTTGTGAATAAGAAAACACTTTACGAAAAAATCAATGGACCATCCTGATTTTAGAAAATGTCAACACAATTTAGAAAATTTTCAAAAATCACGAAAAAACAGGCAGAGTTACTTTCTATTGTAATCCTTTTCACTTAATAGCCTAAGAGATCAGTATTGTAAGTTAAAAGGGACAATAAAAAACCAAGACAGGTAACAGATAAAACAGCTAACATGTTCCCAATAACTTAGTTTTATAAAAGAGAGAGAGGATATCTGTGTAAAAGGGGAAGGGGAACCTTTGATGTACAATCTCATAAGCCCTATAAAATTGAAAAACGATGTATACCTACAGCTTTGCCTGGTGAACAATCCTTACTGTCAGAGCAAGGATGGATCTAGGTGGAATTCCTGAGACCAGTTTCTCCGTTGGCCTGTTCATTCCTCAGGATCCCTGGTGGATCCTTGACAAGGCGGATCCAGACTCCACAGGATCCAGGTAACATCAGTATCTTTGGGTTCAAACTTGTTTGGGTTGAAGTGACTGCACAAGATGCTAAGCGCTGTAGAATCAGAGCCCTGGGTCTTTCCCCTTCCCCCAGAAGATAAAAAAACATACAAGAACAGCATTAAGACACATGATCATCTCATACACAGGCCTGTTCCTGCAGCCCTAATACAGCAAAGTCTCCCTATCAAACACAGGCTCAAGCCCAGTCTCAAATCAGGACTCGCTTATCCTTAGCATCATCTACAGCCCAACACATGCAGAGGCACGTAAGTTGCAGCCCAGCGCCACCACTCAGACAGAAAACATAAGCACTGCACCTTACTGGGGGCTCCAGCACAAGTTCATGAAGTCTGAAAAGACTGGACACAGAAGCAGGCAACAACACTACAGCACAAGCCAGCAAATCCTCCAGGCTCTGCTCTTTCTAGCTCAGTGGGGACACACTGCACCTCAGCTACGGCTAAGTGATACCTAGCAAGGCAGAGAGCACACAAGCAGGTCAAGGGCCTCATTCAAACCTCCTCATTACCTTGCAGCAAAGACACACTCAGGATGTGGGCGCCAAGACAGCCACAGGGCTGATTTTAAAGGACTGCTACCCAACAACAGTTGGGAGGGAAAGGAAAAAAAAAAAAGAGTGGAGCCAAATACTCAGCTGACACAAACTCTCACATCCACAGGAACTAGAGCAACTTAGGGCAGCCAAACTCCTGCCGCTATGGTCTGATTCGTTCCTCACCGGCAGGCTTCCAGTTGAAACAAAGATAGGCAGAATTGACAAACGGTTGACATGGCGGCCGCAGCAGTGGCCTCCAGAATGTCAGCAACTACAGTACCTGGTGCTTTCTTCTTGAGTTCCCTCTCTAATCTTAATCTGCAACTAAAGTTAACGCTGATCGGGTTTTGTGTGGTTTTTCTTAACGAAAAGTACTCCCCTGTATTGCTTGAGTAATTGGTTTTTCAGACACAAAATATGTTCTTCGGGCATGAAGCTGTATGAGCTGGGTGCTGAAAAATCGTGAATGGGAGTCACAAAACTGCTTAAACTGCTTCTAAATTATGCATCCTTGTGACATATGCGTCTTCATAGCCTAATGCTGCCCATGGGTAGGTCAGTATGCACCTCCAGAGAAAGAAGTAGAAATGGTAATATGCTTGGGCATAGCAGATAAACACTCAGGATCATTCTGTCTCAACTGCAATGTGAATGCACAGTTCATGTGTTTTATGACCTGTCAATCAGTAGACAAGATATGACCATACAAACACGGCCATCCTTTTCCTTTGTCAAAGACCGTAGAAGGCCACTCCAGCAAGTCTTATAGCTATTTCAACATAAGAACACCTGTGTCTCGTCAGCAAAATTCCAATACCTATTTTTAAGCCTAGACAGCACAGCCAATATCTCTGTCTCTGGTCTCCCTTAAGATGGCAGACACAATTGACAACAGCCTGAGCTAGCAAAAAAACTTGCTCCAAAGCAATGGGCTTTCTAATTAAATAGTTAGCAGGAAAAGGGAAAAAAAAACAAACCCAAAGACAACCAAATCAACCCACAGATTATTTCCAAAAGAACATCAGTGGATTGTCACATCCTGACCTGAATTGATGCAGTGTTTAGAAGATAAACATCCATAGAGACAACTGCAGCCAAGAAAGAAGTTTAAAGAACCTGTATAAAGGCCGAAGCTAATCAAAGACATACAAAAACTCCCACCTTTATTCCATGCCTTATTTGCTGAAAGAATGTGAGACAAAACCAGATGTGTGACAAAAGTTTCCAACAAGGCTCCAGTTAATGGTTGAGTGTCACTAACAAGGCTACTGAGCTTCCATTTGCATAGTGGTGACATTTTCTGCATTCCTTCACGCTCATTTATTTCAGAGTAAATTCATTGCTTTGCATGGAATTGCTCTGGAAATTAGTATAACTGAGAGCTGGTCTGTTTGCACTTACTGGGGGGTTCTTTGCTCTCCTATGTAGACTGAAAGGAAACCCTTCAATGGAAATAAAAGGGAATTAAGGATGAAACACAATTTTACGGATAATGAAGGTGAGCAAAAACATTGAATGAGATGTATAATGAGGATTAAAGGCTTGAGCAGACAGAGAACTAAACAGAAGAACCACATCTGCATGTTCCATCTTGCCAATATGCCAAGATTTTATCTGGAGTCAAACTGTGTACAGAGCCATTTAAGAACAGAGTCTGCAATGCAGTATTTCAGGGACAAAAAAAGGAAAACACAGTTCCAAGTGTCTGAACATACAGTCTTTCTCTAGTGCTGTAGAGGGACTGCAGACAGCTATAGCACGCCTTAGTGTGCACGGCATTGCAGGAAAAACTTTCAGGGGCTTTCAGTAAAGCGTACTGGCAGTGATAGAGGAAAGATCAAGAAAATCGCACGCAAGACTTCTTGGCTCAGAGATGACAATGACAGTCCACACTTCCCCAGAGTCTGCGAACCTCAAAGAAGAAAAAAGTTATGTAGGATAGCATGGTCATGCAGGGCATCTGTAGGCGTGACTGAGCAAAATGATGATTACGAAAACTCAAGGCTGGGAAAAGGCCTCCCAGAGAAAATACAAAATAACTGTTGTTTCAAACCAGACATCTCATCCTTTTCGGTGCTGTGGGCCAACTGGCAGTGCAATGACACTTACACCAGCCAGATATTAAAACAGAATTTGCCATCAGCCAGTCTCCTGGACCCTCAGCCCACATGACTGTCACACCTCCCTTCCACACACTCAGGAAAACTAAACTGCTAAGTTTCAGTACCTTCCTGGCATGCTCGTTCTTCAACCCAGTTGTAAGCCACGGTAGAAAAGGCAGCTGGACATACAGTATTGTCCCGGGGTTGTCAGATAGGCACTCTGGTCTGGGTTAAAAAAATAATGTTCTAAACTGACAAACACACGCAGAGGATGGCCTCATCTGGACTTCCATCTGGTGCTTCTGCAGCTGTGGGACCAGTAACATCTTATTCCCCCTTTAAGTGAAGTACTAAGAGAACTAATAAACACTTGTGCCACACATGAGTCATCATAATCGCTGTGCCCAGGCAAATGCTATCTACACTTGCTTGGGATGTTCAGGGCAAGGGACACTGGGACTTAGACCCAGATGTGAAAGTTCAGTTCCAAACAAACAAAGGAGCAGCAGCACCAACACAGTAACCACAAGTCATGAAGTCTGCAGGTCTGTTCAAAAAGGTTCCTTTTTAGTCGACCATCTTAATGTATCCTGCAACACATTCCGGCAGGTGGGTTTATGTGTGAATAAAGAACCTTGAAAGATCAATGAGATGTTCCATAAATTATTTCCAACCTAAATAATGAATTACACACTGGAATAACAGTCTTTGCTGCTTCTCTCACCTCCATCCTGAAACTTGCTCAACCTTTCGAAGTACGACGATATAGGAACTTGAACAATATCTAGAATTGCCAGCAGCGTCCGGGTCAGTCTGAGAAGCTCACTAAAACTATAAAAGCCAAAGTATATGAGGTTTCGAGCCAGGTGTACCACCTAGGAGAAAAAGAAATTAAAAATGAAGGAAGTATTGGCAACCTTTCTGGTATTCGGCTGTGCAATACGGTTGCATTTCACACAGCAGCTTTCACAGAGATCCAGATGTAGAGTGAATCCAAATTAGTACAAGTCTTTCCACTGATTTAAACAGGCCTTGGACTGAGGCCAGTGACATCAAATGTTTTTCAGAGTTAGACGAAACAATTGGTCAGTCAAATTACAACCGAGAGAAAAACCAACATGAGGTTTAAGAAAGCATGAGAGGATACAATTACATCTGGGCAAATACGTAAGATTGAGAAGAAAGTCAGAAGAAGAGTAAGACAACTGTGGTAAGTTTGAACAGAGGTGATTTCAGATAACCAGAGGCAGGAGTGAAAAACCTTGGGAGGTAGGTTAGAGGAAGAACTATAAAAGCTGTAAGCATTACCCCTTTATCCAATGTGATTTAAATCTAGAATATTTAGGCCTATCTAAAGTTTCTGTCAGGAATTTCAAACAATATTTAAAACATAGGATTAGGTTATTCAGAGTATTTCTTTTAGTGTCGTATCTTACACAGAGAATTGTACTTACTTACATTGAAGAATCCCTGCATGCTAATCCGCGAATGTGGAGAGAAAGGTCATACGGCCATTCACCCACACCCACACCCATATCCCTCCCGCCCGCCACTGAAATGCAACCATCTCAGGAGAAGGAAGGAAAAATATATCTGTTTGACAGCAGACAGTAATATTATTTTCTGCAGTAACAGCCATCACCAAGAACACTGGAATTAGGAACTGGTGGTTCTTTAGGACATTTTGCACCGACATTTATTCTGCAGCTATCTTTATTTTGGACGAGCCAACGTCTACTTAGCTAAAATGAGGAGGAATACGGTAAAAAGGACACACATAGCTGAGAAGTACCTCAAATGTAAGTTTATTTTTCTCTTTGTCTCCAAAAGGAAAGGGCTGATTTACAACTTCTTTCAGGTACTCTTCTACGAATTCCATAGTGAGCGCAAACTTCCTCTTCATTTCGTTTCTCGAAGAATCTGTGAAAGAATCATACCTACAAAGCAAGGCAAGGAAGGAAGGAAAATTAAACACCTCTAACATCAGGATCAGTTGTCACTAAATTAAAAACAAACCAACCACAATGCTATAAAATTACTGTCAGCTCTCTGTAAGGACATGGGGTAGAGGTCAGCTGATTCTGCATAGATACGCAAAGAGGATGCACAAACCTTCCTTCCAACACTACCAGGAAGTGTTTCAGTGAACGGGAATAACAGAGACAGGAAAATACTTTAGTCCTGGCAGACAGCACTCTTATATCTTGCTGTGGCAATTCAATAAGTCACTAAGTCTCAGCTGTCCTCTCTACCCGTTAGCCAGAGTTTACCATTTCTGCAAGGAAGACAGCAGATCAGGAAAGCAGCTCGGGACGAGCAGCTTCCCGCTTTGCACTACCAACCAGGACTGATTTTTCATGTATGTCAAAACAGTCCCTTCATCTCAGTAACAGAAGCAATACTGTCTGCTGCACTGCTATGCTTCTTCCTCTTTGTCTCTTCAGCCAGATACTCCCTGTCTGGGTCCAGCCCAGTGGCGCTGCTCCATCAAATCAATTAAGCCAGAGAGGGCTTCCACTGAAGTCAATGGGCCCTTCCCCCATACTTAAATTTAACACACGCTGAAGTACTTTGCTGGATGGACGCCAAAGCCTCTCTGAACTGTTTCTGGGGCAATAGCTGTACCTAACTGTAAATTCTGGCTTTCCAGCTGTGGCTTTCAGTTGAGCTTGAAGTATAAAAGTGAGTTCCAGCCTAGCAAACTTGTAATGTTGGACACAATTGGATTTCTTCAAGTTCAGTTGGTCTGAGAAAAGGCCATTCCATTTTTCCCCAGCTTGTTCCATATAAGAACACAGTGAAAAACGAAACTGAAGTATTTCCATGTAAAGCTACCCATGGAAGTTTCCAAGAGCAACAATAATTAATAGCTCTGTGCTCTGCAACCGTTTCACATACATGTTCTGTCAACATTAAACATCTACAACCATTTTGTTCTGAGACTAACCGTTACAAAATGCTTTTGTACTTTAGTTTGAAACACTTTCAACTCACTCATGAATTGTGATCTTCGTAGGAATTTCAGTCCACAATCTGGCGTATCTGACAGGTACCACAGATTCCTGCGGATCTCTGTCCACATGCATGTGTAGCATCAGCCGACAAAAAGAAGCCCGGAGGTCGAAAGGGAGGCTTTCATCAGACATACATCGTAGGATCAAGTCTACCGACAGCTGCGCAGAAATCTGGTTGATGGCAAGATATTGGCGGTCCAGGCACATTCTTGCAAAGAGGTTCAGTTGGTACCTTAAAAACAGGTAATAACGTATGGTATTCAAACAAACCAGCTGGAAATGAAACAGTGTACCTCTCACTTTACAAGCCTGATGTCAGCCTTTCTGATATAAATCCTAAAAAATAACAGGAGTGACTTTGCTAAGCAAGGAATCAACTTGCCATTAAAAACGCTAACGTCAGGCTCCAGCCCCCAGGAAGACCAGGCTCCCTCTGAAACTCAAAGGAAGCATTGTTCAATGGAAGGCTGAAGCATTTGGACTATTTGTTTTCAACCAGTGTAAGACACTGTTCTGTCATCCCATTTCCCCTCTAATCCTCAGGCCACTCAGGACACTCCTTCCTCAGAGCATGTCTTGCTTCCAGGGCAGCACAACCTAAAAATAAAGTCCAGTAAATAAAAGGTAAGAGGCAAAACGATAGAGAGACACAAAGAGCTGTCGTGAGCAAAGGAACTCAAGATTTGTCTGGAATAGACAACAGATATTGTGACGCTTCCTACAGGAAAGACTTGAAACAAACTTTTAATCCCAGTTTCTGGCATGACCTGGTTTCCTTTTTTGATATTGGCAAATGAACTGGATAAGAACAGCATCAGGGTCTTCAGAAAGTTTATATTTTCTTCCATTTGAATAAGCAGTTTTACCTGTAGTAGGTAAGAACTTCTAAGTCAGCTTTTGTGCCCTCCTTTGCCTCCTGAGCCAGATGCCTGATGGCTTTGCCATGAGGCTCCTTGTTACTGTCAATCCAGTAAAGCCACACTTCCTCTTCATCAATGTCATCCGATATGACTGGGCATTCCAAGGGATTGTCCATTTGTGTCGAAACCAGCCTGCAAACACAAACCATTCACAATGGAGCCACTAGCAAACTTCTACAAATATAACACTCGAGCAGATAACAAAATGTTCCGATTATGGATGCTCACTTGGTCTGAATGAGAATGTCAGCATTCCCTGGGCTCAGCATAAACTTGCAGATGAGTTCCTGAGTTACTGGTATTGCTGTGGTGTTAGATACACACAGGTCCGATAGATAATCCAAGAACCTGCAGTCAGAAAAACACAGATGCAACAGAACATGAGACTTAAAACACTACACAGAAACATGTAACTAAAACTCAGGAAGGTTTTAAATTTTGCAGCTCATGTGTTTTAGAGCGTACTGCCACAGTTCTTACTCACACGAGCAGTGCTGCAAGTCTACGAGACTCTCCATGAAAATAAGTGTCATAAGATCAAGTCTTTAATGTTCAGATTGCACCATGCTGGCAAGATTCATTTTTCAAACATTTATTGCTCTTCGGACTTCAGCCTTAAAGAAGTGAATACACAGCAGCTGCACAACGTAGTTGTGCAACAAATGCTATGACATCCTCCACCACAAAAAAAAACGTGACATGAGATGGTCAACAAACACGAGGACCCTTCAGCACTGAGAAGGAACTGATCTCGTGTGGTTTCCTCTTCTTATTGACTGAACCCAACACAGTTTAGCATGGGAGAGGCAATGAGATTACAGAGTGAGGCAAAATGGCTACAGACATATAGAGAATAATTAAAGCAATGAAGCACCAGGGCCTTAAACAATATCCTTAATCGCTAACAGAAAAACAGTATTCACAATTACAGGACATTATTTGGCCTTCAGTACATTAATTTCTTATATTTATTACTTTGGTAATTTTACAACTGGAAATCCAATGAAAAAAATAGATAGGTTTTCCATTTAAAAAAAACACCACATTTTCTGTATATTCTGATCTAAAACTAATAAAAAAAATTTCCAACTGAGAGAAGTTCAAGGCCAGAATTTTTCATTTGAAACAAGATCTGGTCTAGGACACGTGTTCACTGGCATCTCCACTGCCCTACACCCCTTCCAGGTCTGACCTGGAATCAGAACCTGCAAGAAAACTGGTATCAGTAAAAGCTTAGAAAAACGGACAACTGTGTAATTTGCACCAAGATTATTAACAGGGGAACCAACACAAGTGTCGGTTTCACAGAGGAGCTGCAGAGTTATGGGAAATAAAAATTTCTGTTTGTTTCTCTTTGTCCCAATCTGAACTAAAAACAAATCTTCAAAATTGTCCTGTAAAGTATAAACTTTCTTTTCAGTAAGCTGTAGTTCTGAAATGTAGATACGGTCAAATCCTGAAAATTACAGGTAGTTCTGGTATTTTCTAGCGTGACACTGTACATGTGGAGTTTTTGTCTGCCAGGTCAAAAAAAAAAATTAAGCTGGGAGAAAAAGACAACAGAATTATGACTAGCAGGCAGAGTAACAGCTAGTGCAAATATAAAAGCCTATCAATACAAAAAAAAGAATGTTACATGAACCACTTCAAACCTTGGCTCTCGATTTCTTCTGAGTAAATTAACAAATGTCTCTATTTCTTTAGCCGTGATGTGTTTCTCTAGCAGTTTTCTGTTGTTGTGCAACAAAGCTGTGATGGTGTCTTCTGCCAGAATATCATAACCAATCTGGGACTGCATGACGCAGAAGTTCTTAGCAATATATTCCTGAAAAAAATGAAAATTCCCATGATGACCTGTTAAGCAGTAATGTTTTTCTTCTAGAACCAGAAGCACCTAGCTCAATTAGCAATCAAAATAACCCTCAAAACTTTCCTCTCTGAACTGGTCTGAACAAAGGAACATCTGAACACTAAAATATGTACCCCAAGAAACAGATTCAGTGTCAGGGATGATGAACTCTTCTTATTCTTTCATAAACCAAAGGAATGAATCCATGAAAATATATACAAAATTCACGAAGTGGTGACCATTTTTTTAAAAAGGCAAAACCACAAGGTTTTTATAACATTTACGAAGTTTTTTTTCCCAAGTCTTCCCTCCTCCCTTTCTCTCCCTCCAAAACAGAAACATTTCTGTAAAGCATTAGGAAGAAAACAAAGAAGCCACACGTAACAGTTCAATCTTCTATCTCTAGTCCCTTTAGTCCTACAAAGTTAGTGCAGTTTTTCCCCGCTGCAAAGTGCAAAGCACTCGACACCATGTTCTGAAACACTTCTTGCTCACGGGGAGTCTCCAGCAGTGGGAAATTAGGCTACCTGGTACAATAACCTCTGGTCTGATTCACTGCCATCCCTCTACATATACTTAAGCAACAGAAACTGAGAGTTTTGCAGACTTCCCGCTTTATAATCCAGAGTCCAATAGCATAATTTTAATAACAGAAAGCTCGTGAATGAAGCAGTGCACCCCAGTCTCGGACTGCAATCTGTGAAAGTATACGGTGAACCTATGATATTCATTGCTGAACATTCAATCCACATACAAATGCCTACGAAACAAAAACACTGTTCCTCAGCATGAGGCAGTATATGATGGCGACTTCTTACTACTAACCTACACAACACCCAGTCCTTTCACCGTTACCACAGAATCCCACTTGTAAGTGCAGACAGCAATGTCAAACCCAGGATATGTAATTATAGAAATCAGGAGGAAAATTATCTCCAATACCACTGACCTGGTTCTTCCTATAGTCCTGTTGGGAATGTCTGAGAACTCTGTAACATAACCTTAACATGTATTTGTACGGAGCATATCTTTGGTCACCTAGGTCTTCAAGTCTCAGCATCGATCCTTCACCTTTGTCCTTAAAAGGAGCTTTGAGGATGCCAAATATCTGTTTAAATCAAAATCACTGAGAATGAAAATCACACACGGATTTTTGCTTAACTTATAGCAGTCAGTAGAAATGTCCTCTGACAGGATCAGCACAAGGGCCTTATTGACCAAAGTCAGAAGTGAATCACTGCACTTACCTACATATGACTAAATACAAGTAGGGGCACAATCTCAGACATTACAGCTTTATGCGTTTAGCTTTACATTTCCCACCAACTTGACTGACATTGCTTTCTCTTTACTGCTATTCCCAGCTTTAAACATTGTTGGTTAAGTGCCTTAACTTTGGCTAAATTAAGGACAAAAAAGGAGGACAATACTGGCTGCTGTCCAATTTCATCCTTTTCACTCTTTTTTTTTTTTAATTTCAATAGGCTACTTAATATTAATTTTCATTTACATGCAAGTTGCCCCTTGTACAAACAAAGTCAGGGATCCATACGGGCATCAGGATTTTTCCTATATGGGGAACACTTGCAGGATTGGGACCATGTTGCAAGCTTGTTTCAAATTTCGTCAACAACTTGCTATCAAATGTAGTCTTAACAGTCATCAGAACCACATGAAACTAAGCTATCAGACATGGCTCCTCGTGATTCTGTCTGATACACAGACCAAGAGGTAAGCCTTGACTAAGTAGCATGGTATCTACCCGATCCAACCAGCCACAAACCCAATACGGCATAGGTCAAGTTACCCAAAAATAACATTTTCTCAAATCACTCTCTTGTACGATCTGTTTATAAATACAAGCAACCTATTAATACAGTAGGACATACCTGAGCCAATATGTTTTGTTCCCTCATTAATTTTTGTCGTTCCCGGTTTGGCTTGGTAATGACCACATCCAAAACGTCCTGCCCATTATTAGGCACATCAGCAACAAAGAAAATGAGATCTTCCAGTAATTTGGTTACAAACCTAGAACGAATAGACAAATCATTATTATATACAGTCCTTCAACACTTGCTAGGATTCATTAAGAAAGAAAATCACCTTTTAGAACAAGCTTTATCTAGCACAATAGAACTTCAATCATTGCAAAGTTAAGTTTGATGTGTACTTAAGGATTCCAGACCTTGGTTCAGCAGAGGCTTAAATCCATCACAGGGATGTTTACCAAGGCATTAAACAACAACCAGAGGGGAAAAGGGAGAAAAACACAGGATGCTGGATTGATGCAGAGTATTCAGAAATCCAAAATCTATACCAGCTGGCCTCAAGGCCCAGGAATAGTAGAAAGACTCTCTCACACAGCCTAGCAACGATTTTTATACTTTATCACAGACACGGGTCCATGAAAAAAGATGATGGACTCACTAGAGGAATAAAAGCATTCTGCCACTACACTGTTTCCCTACTGACCCAAGAAACTATTGAAAAATGACTATATTCATTTCACTCTTTGCTACACAAAAGAAGATCTGGCAGAAGCGAGTGCTAAAAAGGACACAGGCAGTAGTAATTCCTTCTCTCCTACCTTCAGAAAATGCAAAAAGAAAGGGGTCATTGCCTCCTTGCTACTAACATACCTCGCTAGGCATGCACAGAGAGAACTACCGACGCCCGCAGATTTCAACCAATCTCCCTTAAAAGAAGTTGCAATCTTTTACAAAACAAAACCCAGCGTGTCTCCTACCCCGGGGAAGCACCATCTTCATTTGGACAACATCGAGTCTATTATTACTAAACCTGTAGGCATGCTATGAAAGTGGCAGGAAGATGCCCAGCAGATTTTCAAAGTCATCTCTGGGAGCCAGACACAAAGCTTCCATTAGCCAGAAGAGGGCTGGGCTGTCCAGCTAAACCCTCTGAGTGGGCCTTGGCTTTAAAAGTCTCACCCCACTGGTGGAGAACAAACTGCAAGGTCCCCCACAACAGAAAAAGTAGAAAAGGCAGATGTAAGATGGAGCAACCAGGAATAAACTATTGAGACCCCTACTTACCTAAGCAGGAAAGCGGTAAGATAAGGAAAAGAGATTTTTTTTTTTTCCAAAGGAAATCACAGGAACAAACAAATAATGGCACTATTCTGAAACCACTCTGAAATGTTTTACATGTGCATTGTACCAATCTGTCAACATCAAGACTTGACAATACTGGGCTGCAGTGACACAGCAGTGCAAGGTTAACACAGGGATGTCACACCTTGATTATGTCATATCCCTCTCTGGTTCCAACTCAGTCATGAAATGGTCCACCAGTTTTTCGAGGCTGAGTACCAACACCCAGGCCATTACAGATCTGCCTGTTATGATAAATCCTCCACCTGATATTAAACCATCTGGTCTAATTGCTACTGACAACTGACAGCAAAAAATCAGTTTTATCACCAAAAATTAACATTTTCAGCAAAAAGCTGTATATGATGCACGGTGGAATAGAAGTTACAAATTAACACGGCCAGAGATGCTGTCTAATATTCAGTTTAACCACAGACAGCTGAAAACAAATAGAGATTTACATCACTGGCAGTGGGATATATTTGGCTACAACGTACAACAAAATCCCTTAATTCAGGGGTGGGTGTGAAGAACAGATATTCTAATCACACTACAACTGAAACACGGATGAATACAAAGGGTAAACACCAAAATTACGTAATATAGGAAAAGAGAACAGGGAAAAATAGAAATAAGAAGGGAAAGGGACTACTGAGGAAGCTTCTCGGTCACTTTGAGACCTCCTTCTGCTGCTCTTGAAGTAGAATGTGCGGTACAGTGAACTCCACAGGAATCAAACGTCCTGCCATGCTGCCCATTGTATAGACGGCTTTCTTGTACATGAGAATCAACTGCAATGGACCCCCATATTACAGCTCAGAAGCGGTTCATTCAAAGGAAATTAAGACAAACACTTGGCGTTTGTCCAGGGAGCTACCATTTATTTATGTGGCCAGTGAGCTGGGGAAGTGCTGTTTACCCGCATTTTACAGATGAGATACACAGACCAGCCTGAGGTGCAGGACGGATGCTCTAACAGAGGTGGAATCTAATCCCAGGCCAACACTCTCACCACTGAAGTGTCCTCTCCCAGTTGCCTCTATGTCCACACAGATGTTACTAACTTACTGCAATGCCATGATGTCATGAGTAACCAAACACCAACTTAGGAGGGAGAAAAAAACCAAGACTCACTAACCTCCTTTCATTCTGGGTTATTGTTCCATTCTCCAGCTTTTTAACAGTTGATGCTAGAACCTTGTTTGCATCATTGGCAAAGTCCAAGTCTCTGACCTCGGACAGAGGAACCGATACAATGGCAAAAGCTTCCTTGTCCTCTTTTGTTTGGCACGTCCCGATCTGCAAGAGTTTTTGGTTTAATATGGGTAAGCAATCCTCTTAACTTTATCCTAATTATTATGCACATTTTATATGTTAGAAGTGAGATGACCACTACAGAACTTCAGGAATGAGCCTGGGATTTCAACCCCAAGACACACGTGTTTACCTTTAACATCACGGGCCTCTCTTCATCAGTGTCTATTGGAATGCTGGTGCTAGTGACCCAAGTGTTAGTGCATAAATGCCTCAGTCGGACGTATGAGTTCCTAAAGGAGAACAAAGCAAACAACAGGTTAGATGGATCAGTCCTGAGCTAAAGCAGGCAAGGTGGGATGCGATGCAACACATGACCATGACATGAGACTCGAGGGCATGAGTCACATCAGCCACTCATAATAAAAGGTTGAGGGAGACATAAAAGATACCGCAGCACGCTTTTCCCTTGTCTCCTTCTTTCTTACCCAGAACAGAGCTGCAACAAGAACAAACAGCATCTTGGGATTATGCAGAATGCTGTTTTTAAGTATTTATATAAGCCTAGGAGTAAAGTATTCCTTAAAAAAAAAAAAAAATAAGGAAGATGTTATAAAATCCCATCTGAATAGAAATGAATTTCATGAATAAAACCAATTCTTTTCTTATTATTGTTCTCTGCAAAATAACAAACCCTTTCAACCTGTCACAGCACAAAAGCCAGAAAGTAAAACTGACCATGGATTCACAGCTTCACCATTATGATCTGCAAACCCCTCTTCCAGGGAGCAAGCATTTACAGTACCAATTCTCAACTGAAAATCAAGTGAACAAAGAGCAGACGTGAGATTGTTCTAAATTCTTTCCATATGATAATCTGTGGCATTATCAAAAAGCAGAGCTGAGAAATCAATTACAATTTTTACTCTGAATTCTACTTTTTAAATATATTCACTGTGGTCTTCATTCACGCTCTCCCTTTCATGCTCATGGGCTTTGAGTATTCAAGTAAGCAAACTGTATGGCAAAACTTAGCACAGCTAGTACACTTCAGAGCTGCACACATCATTTTTTGTGGGTACCCAGCTTTAAAATCCACCCTCATAACAACTAGCCCCAAGTGTCTGCATGCCCATTCAGTCACAACCAGCAGCGTGTGACCGATCTAGCCAATCTCCGCTAAGCAACACAGTTGAAATTTCAAACATTCACAATTAAAACCCAGAAGCCACTTGCTGAATTCATTTGAATAACAAATGCATTCAGTGGCATCGTGATCTGTCAGGGAAACAGAAGCCCAGTTCACTTTACACCTTATTTTGTTGGGAACAGTTCAGTTAGATCTATTAACAGTACTTTTTTTAAAAAAAAAAAAAACAGTGCACAGGGCTCAGTTCTGTCCTCGTATATTTCTGTGCAATATTTAGCCCATTATTTTTCTCTTCACAGACTCTCTTTAAGTGTCACTTGTTTTATCCTTATAATTATTTTACCCAGTCACAGCAGCAGTATCATGTTTTATACATCCCTTGTTTATCCATGAACACTCCTCAAATTTCAACTGAAGGATAATACTTGCTCGTGTTTGATTTTTTCTGCTTTACTCACCAGCATAATGCTAGGAAGAAACCCTGTCAGCACAGCAATATTTTTTGCCTCTTTCTTTTTTTTTTTTGCCTTTTTTTCTTTTTTTTTTTTACCTTGGAACCAGGCAATCAGCTCTCTGAAGAGTGGTGGCATCCAGTTCAAAGAGAGATGCGATGTCATTTCCATGTGGCACAGAGACCAAAGTATACATAATCTTCTCCCCTGCTTGGCGTTTCTTCTTTGAAGCAGGAAGGTCGCCGTCTCTCTGCTGATTAGGCACAAGGGTTATTTGCTTGCATCAGGGCCCATTATAAATTCTCCAATTACCTTGCGGACAAGTAACACATCTGAATTGTACTCTTTTTTTTTTTTTTTTTTCACATTCTAGTAAGAATGCACCATGACTGGCTTCGGAGTGCATAACACAAAGGATGCACTTTGCCCCAGGCACATGGGGTCTCAGACAGTCATTATAACAACAGCAGGTCACAAGCTACAGAGAGACTGCAGTACTGTATACATTATTACTTGACACCTACAACTTCAAAAAACCTGTGGTAGTTGCAGACCCTTCACTCCCAACAGATGTAACTACACAGTGCTGGTTTGGAAAGGGCCAAAGTTAAAAGAGGGGAACTAATGAAAACTGGATTTTTTTAAAGGGGGGAAGGGGATCAAAAGAGTTAGCAATTTGCCTAATTCCACTGTTGTTTTATTTAAGTTTGCTCATTTTTTCCTCTCACATGGTCAGAATCACAGCAGCACGCTTTCTGAACAGAGCAAGGGTCCGAATATCTGCTCCACGAAGATCCACTTGTCATTGGAAAGGGGGCACACACGAAACACCAGCGAGACCATATTAGAAATCTTAGCACGTGCATTGGGTGCTGGATCCAACACAGGTCTGAGCGTGCCCACTGACACTGTGGAGCCGAGCCTTCGCGTGACCGATTTACGTTGTGTTGGTGCCTCAAAAGAGGCGTGCAACTCTAAGGTGGCCATCTTCCTCCCACCATCTGCTGAAGGTCCGTGGGAATCTTGTGACCCAGCACCACTAAGGGGCCATCTTCATCGTCAGTCACCTACACACATCTTCACAGACACCAAATCCTACCTTCCCTGAGCACATACTTTTGCTTGAAGGAGTAATTCAGAGTCTGTGCCCGTAACCACGTGGCAACCAACAGAATTACCGGCATAAGTAAAAGCTGCTCCTCTGGGGTATTGAGTTACACGTATTACAAAAGACTAATAACCAATTAAGAGACTGGCAACCCAGAGCCCTTCACGTACACAAAATATATCATGAGTGGAAAAGGAAAAGAGGAATGAAGAAAGCCAAAAGAGAAAAATCAAACGCTGGAAACCTGAAATACTATTATAATGATTTATAGTGCACCACTAGGGAAGAGACGTACAAAGCAATGTAAAGAGGCTAGACTCTACTCAGTTTGCATTAGTACCTTGATTAAAGCCAAACTGTAAGGGATAATCAAGGGCAAAGCTTTGATTATTCATATTGCCAATTGATTAAGCAGCAAAATCAAGGATGAGTGAAACTATGTAAGAAATAGCTAGTTATAATCTCATTTTAAGGCACTTTTTGAATCCTTCCACAACATTCATTATGAAGCCTAAAAAAGACCAGCTTTCCATCCCATTACTTCTATGAAGGATAGAGACAGTAGGAAGAAATCCTCTCAGAAATTTTCCTTAGGCTCATCTAGTGATTAGAGTATTGTCACTAGTTTTTGAGAGGAAGGCTTGCTGAGACAAAGGGGAAACACCTCCTGCGTCTTGCACAAGAGAAAAATCTCATCTGGCACTCCTCATGTCCTTCCATACCCCACGCCCAAAAATATTAAACAAAATTGCACATAAAAACTTAACCTGTATGCAAGGATTGAGAAAATAACCAAATTTTTTGTGATTTCCATACACATTTTGTTTTACAAACTCAGGATGAGAGCCAAGGCAGGAAAACTATACGACAATCCTCTCAAGAGCTTAATAAGTGTGACTCAGAGTCCAACATCAAATGAAAATCTACATCCTAAATTTCCAAACAAAAATGGAAAACTGGAAAATTAGTTTAAAATTCAAGAGATCTGTAAAGGGGTGAAGGGCACAGGGTAGTTTAGAACAGTATCCAGACTGTCTGCTATTTCCAGTAACTTACATTCAAATCTAGTTAGGGTTTCTCATAAACTACCCACTCTACAATTTCCGAACTGAAAAGGCTGGTATACAAAAAGGCAGGACACTCCATAAGTATATGTATTTTTTTCCCCTGGGCCTCTGGGAAAAATACAGACCAAAATACGAAACCATATTCTACTCCATGTCGTGAAGTTGTTTGTTTTTTTTTAAACTCACTCACAACGTAATGTCTGACCATCTCCAGTAAGTCATTCAGCACGAGTATATACGCACACATGCAGGTTTCTATGACAGGAGACAAAGTCAGAGGCAGAGCTCCTCTGCTTAAGTAGTTCGCGCTAACCACTAGCTCTGTGAGGTTCATCCTGCAGTTTGGGGCTGACTCCGCTCACTCAACGGTCTGCCCAACAATTCTGTAGATGCTATTGAGCAACGGAGTTGGCGCATCAGGCCTAAATCCTGCCAGCCAGGCTTGGCACCTGTCGCATCAGACCTGGCACATGAGCAAGAGCTGGTTTTCTAAAAAGAAAGTCCACTTCAAGGGAAGGCAAGACAGTGTCTGTAAGGCTGCTAACTGCAACGCAAAGCTCAGCTGAGCAAAATCAGACCTACACAACAGCTGTGCTGCAGTTTCAGACTGGACTCCAGCACAAACCTCAGAACTCTCCTTATAATGCTATTTTAGGGTCTCATTATAATGCTATTTTAGGGTCTCAGATGCACCTCACAACCCAATGTGGGTTACGGGTGTTAAGCACTAGTCAATGAAAAAAAAAACAACAACCCAACATGTAACAAGAAGTGACCCTGAACTTGACAGCTCTGAAAACAACTTACATATAAGGAGTGCGTGAGAGGCAGAGCAATACTCACCACACATGAACATACACGTATTTATGTCTGAATTGATGTTTGACATGCCTCTGTGCGAGACAGAGAGGACGCACACACGCTTGCACACAGAAAGTTCCTTGTGATTCATTAAATTTAGTAATCAGTCATCAGGATCTGCACTTAACCTAGCCATTACTGAATCAGCAGATGAGTCTATACAGGGACGTGGAAAGAAGTGGAAGTATTAGACTATTTCAAATTAATTAGACAATATGATAAGCTCAGGAGAAGCACTGCATTCCTAAGCAGATGAAAACAAGATGACATTTGCTTAGGTAAGAAACTAGCATACGAGCAGATGCAGCCAGCAAACCTGGATTCAGTGAAAGGAAGGGAGGAAAAGAACTGTAAAAGGTCTCAAATACAGAGAGAAGAAAATGCAACTTAAAGCAGTATGAAGAGGAAGCCAACGAACAGTTTCAGAGAGGGTGGTGATGTGGTCAGTGACAGCCAAGGAAAGCACTGCCAAGACTTTTTTTTTTTTTTTTTTAAAAAAAAAAGGAAGCAGGTGAATGCAGGTGAGTTACATGCTAGGAGTATAGAGAAGTGCAAGAACTGTGGGTAAAACAATATTAGCAAATACTAAATTCCCCGAGGGGAAACAAAAAAGTAGTTTTGATTGGCCCAGCCTAGTGGCAAAATAGTGACAGGCTGCCGCAAGTCAAATCACATACACATCCAAGCGGCAGAATGTCCAACAGACATAATACGGTGTTTGCAATTTGAAGGGTAAATTTAACGTAAGTGGAGACAAATCCTGTATTGTAATCAGAGACAAAATAATCAGGTACAATCAGATTTGTCTTTCTTGAGACTCGTAGCCCAGCAGATAACCCTTCTCCACAGCTCTTAATATAATATGCTAGTACTTGTGACCTATTCCAAATCCCCACTATTCACCTCAACTGGGTATCATACCTAAAAGTCAGGAGTTTTACATGGAGTTTTGCTTATGGAGGGGCCTTCCTTTCACCTGCAAAAAGCAACACAGGAACACGACAGACCTGAAATACCTTTTCTTTTAGAAACCAAATCTACAATTCCAATTGGTAAAGACACCTCTTGTGGCATAGAGACAGACAAGGATAATGCCCTGCTCCTGAATGAATACATTAAGCTGCACTACAGATTTCAGCAGAAATTAAATTTAATAGCAGCCAGAGTTCTGAAAATGCCTGTTAAATCCAGTACAATGTGGTATCTCGATACGTTAACCCAGTTTAGGAGGCTCTTACAAAACCATCATTTTCCGAGAGCGGTAATGTGAGCGGAACTCCATAGGTTAGATAATTTAAAAAATTCTATATGAAAAGAAAGTCGAGTAAGTTAATGGCCAGCCTTGCTCCTGCATGTTATGAAGCCCTGGCAGACAGCACAGCAGTTAGCCTCCTATAACACCTTCGCTGTTGACTCATTTGTGAGTCATCGCATTTTTAGCAGAGACATCACGTTGCAATTCTGTTGTTAGGAGCCAGAGACATTCTGTAAGAAACAATGTATGCGTTTTCAGAGCTGGTTCAGACCTGTGTGCAGCAGCAGAATAATAATAATGTGCCGGCATCCGTGTCTCCCCTTCTCCCCCCCCGCCC
This sequence comes from Ibidorhyncha struthersii, assembly GCA_013398815.1. Taxonomy (NCBI): domain Eukaryota; kingdom Metazoa; phylum Chordata; class Aves; order Charadriiformes; family Charadriidae; genus Ibidorhyncha; species Ibidorhyncha struthersii. The sequence continues at coordinate 73,374 of VZSZ01007058.1, read as the reverse complement.
CCAGCCTCTCAAGTGGTCTGACTGCTGGCTTTATATAAGCAGAGACACTGCCATTTTAAAGCTGATGATTCTTTTTTTAATGTTTTTCAGATTGTTTGTTACGATGTTAATTCCTAACCAAGCCTTTAAGAAAAAACACAAAAATTCCCCAAGCCTATTCTACTTGTTTAAACTGCATCACCTGTGTCCCACATTATAAAATTTTAATTAAACAAACTTAGTTGCTGGAAGAAAAAATTTAAAAAAAAAAGTAATTTACAGTGTTTATCAGAAAAAAAAAATCACCGGAGTTGGAAGCAAGAAAGATAACTTTGAATTGCAGAGTGGTCTGGAATTCATAAATATAGATAAGTAGAAGTCAAACGAGGTTATGTCAAATTGCACCTAGAAGTCCATAGTAGAACTGTCCAACAGTCCCAATCTTACGAAATATCTGAACAATAAAAGCCAGTTTGGAACTGGTTAGGATTAGCACTCCCTCAGGAAAATGCAGACAAATGGAGTTAAGGTACCTATCCAAAGACAGGCTTTAATACAAATGCCAGGTTCCCAGCTGTTCTTGACATTTCCCCAATGTTTATTTCATTCTTCTGGATGCTGTACATTTCTGTGATTAGAAATAATAGACTACTTTGCAGCATAAAATACACCAATTTAGGCTTTAATGGGAGCTGTAACACAGAGCACTGCGTTTTGTTGTGTGATACACTACAATCTCCTAAACTTCAAGAGATGAGGAAGCCTTTTTTTGATAAGGCCTTTAAATCACAGAAAGGTTTTCCCATTTAAAAAAAAATAATAAATCTTCTGGAGTTTAGATGTGAGGAAAAGATGTAGAAAGAATATTAACCAACTCATTGTAAGGCCAAATTTTACCAGAAATAAAAGTAGTGTTCCACAAGACAATTTGGCTGGATTCTCAAGCAGCAGCCCATAAACGAGCAATGAACCGCAGTCCAAACGTAGCTTTAATGCCTGAGAACAACAGTCCCCGTGACTTCCAGTAATATTTATGTTCTCTGGAGCCAAAACGCTTTCAGACTTTTAAGTCACCTAAGGCAAGGCAAAAAAGACGCACTTAGGCAGAACCTAGATGCCTATGCCCGCTACTGCACCACAGAAAGTCCTTCTCCATCGCTGCTTCCTAAAATTCAGTTGCCTAAGCAACTGTGATCAGGACTTGTAAACCAGGCAGTGCACACGCACAGGGAGCCCTGTCGCACATTTAGGAGTTAAGGGTTGGCACGAAACACACAGATGGCTGTGCTGCCTTTAAAACCCAGACGATAGAGAAGGAGCTGGTACCCTTTCATCCAACAGACCAGGAGAGAAAAGAAAAACACGGGCTGTAGGCTCAGCTTCTTCCCTCAGCTGAAAGGATTCAAGCATGCATCTCCCATTCCCCTGCTACTCAGACTTCCAGATTTGCTGGGGTAGGTCCACTTCCACCTCCCCCTCTACAGCAGATTTACTTCACGGGTGGTATTTCAAAATTAATTGCTTCAAAAGATGAAAAAGAAGATGCCTTTGCAGTGAATCGGTTAGGCGGTCACCTGGCAGAAGAAACACTAGATGAAAACCACCTAGCAAAGAAAGCGTGTGTGCTCTAGGTTACATGCATATTGGATACAAGACTGACATAGCCGGCCCTTAAAGCACTCCAAATAATATAAGATTCTTGTACTTTTGAGGGGTAATTCGAAACACTGCATCATTGTAACATAAAAGAAATTCCTGCACAGGGATGTGAAGCTTTTCTGCTCAGTTGCTCAAGGCCAGAATGAAGGCTTAAAATAGCCATTGCTGACTCATGCTATTTCCAAAAAGACTATGAAGGGGTGAAGGATCCAAATGGATTTCTACCATGCTAAAAGTGCCTGTAGGCTTAGATTTGCACGGAGGTGTTACCAAACGTCCTTAGGAGTTCGTTCACAAAACATTTTTCACAAGAAAGCATTGACTGCATAAACTAAGATTTCCACAGAGACATCAGCTTTGATCATCAATCAGTTTTGATTACATTTTCATTGGAAGTACTAGTCTAATCTGATTTATCTGATCTGGATATTTGGTTGAAACCAACATCCAGAAGGATTAAGCCAAACTGTTAGAGAAGTCACCTTTAACACTCATGATTAGATTACTCTTGTGCCTTCTTCATTACCCAGTCCAGGGAATATTTAACTGTTTAGATGAACAGGAATTTCCCCAACTGGAAACCCTATACTATATAGTGTGGTACAATAGGATTGGATCCTTGGTGACAAGGACCTAACATCTACCCTATACAAGTTTTCATAGGTCCTACTTTAGGCTAGCTGTAGTCTGGTTTTATAGGCTGGGCACCACGAAAGGCTGGAACACAGCAGACACCTTCCAGAGGTGTGTATACCTTTTTACTTTCATCCAGCAGAATACCAGTTTACAGGCTCTGAGATCGCTCTGAAAAATTAATCGGGAGTGTTTTAAATACAGAATAATCAGGAGATTTGATGTAGAAGTGCTGTCATGATGTGAACTACAACGTTAATGCAGATGCACATCTACGAGATGAGCTCTACTGTTCAGAGCAAGAGCATGAACCGAAGCAAGCACCCTACTCACTGGGGTACTCTAGAACTTATCTCAATTTCCCTTTGAAAGCTCCGCGGGCTTCAAGTGCCGTTCCAATACAGAAGAGAAACAAGTGTTGGAACTTCCATATTTTCATGAGACAGAATTCTCTTTTCTCTGGACAGCTCAGCTGTTATCGCTATATTACCATTAATACCAAATACCAGAAAATATGGAAAACCGATGTTGCCAACTTCTACGTAAATCTCCATTTTTATTAAAATTGCAGTCCCGAAGGCATGTGATTGTGTGAGAATCTTGGGTTTCATTTCATGAGGGGAAAAAAAAAAAATTCTTCCCCACGCACAGAAAAACATGAAAATGTGTCCTCTAAAAGAACAAAAGCCAGAAGGCAAACAGAAAGAAATTAAACTGAATTTTTTCAAAGATCTCAGCGTTTTCAAGACAATCATCTCATGAATTTGATGGAGGAATGATTCTTTTTTGGACTATTTGCTGTCTCAGTAACAGTAAGATTCCCCCAGGGTTTTAACCCCCGCTTCCTTCACGTGTTATAAACTACAACATGTCTGGCCTTGCCTCGTTAGTTGTAATTAGCTAGTGTGCTCTTGACATGGCAGAAGGCAAAGGCTGTTGCCTCCTAGGCAAAGGCCACAAGGCCTTTGTCCAACCCATCCACGCTGCAGCAAGGACAACTCGGATCCTTGAGAAGATGTCATGTTAGAGTTGCCCGAAGTGTGGCAGGGCTCGGACTAAGCCTGTGCCTGATTATCTGCTTGCATGTATTCTATGTAGGCAATAAAAGGAGTCTCAGCATGTTCTTAGACTTGGAGCCACGCTTGACTGACAAAGACGCCCCAAGGGGGCTTGTCTGCACTAGCAGAGCCTCTGATTCGGTACTGGCATATAAGTAACCAGACTTGTTTGCTCCCGGTTTTCTAGCTAAAGAGGATGGTGGGTTTTGCCATGAAGTAATAAATCTGATTTGAGGAGAACTAATACATTTCCTATCTGTAGTCACCAAGCAGAACAGCTCCCAACTAATGCCAGTTTGATGCAGAATTTGAGTAAGTTTCCTATCATTTGATTTATGCGAGGGAAAACCTTCTGTAACACCAGTTGAGTTGCACCCTGGCTTACGCAGGATGCAGAAAACAATCTCAGCAGCCATGACATGTAAGTAAAAGGAAAGCTATGAAGGACTTTCACATGTTGGGCTGTATTGGATTAAGGATACAGTATTTCCCACATTATACGCAACACATAAATTCCACTTACCAAAGCTTTTCCTTCATTATTGGCTTCTGGATAGTGAGGGTTAAGCTGGAAAAGAAAAGAAGTCAAATACTATCTTGATAGCTTTTAGACATTTCAAAACTCGGGGAGAGGGGTTGGTTCAGTTCTCTATTATGTATCCACCCTGCAAAAGGACAGTGGAATATCTAGAAGCAGTATGAGAACAAGAGTATAAGAATTACCGATTCAATTTCTGACTGACCTAACTGGCTATGTCCTCACTTCAGAAAAGCGCATCTTGCAATCAAGCTCGTTACCTCAAGAGAGGAATCTCAAATAACCAAAACCAAAAAGAATGATGGAGAAAGCACAGTTAGTTACTAATCTAAACACAGCAAGTTACAGTCACCCACACACATACACACGCAACCACTTCCAGGATTGACCTTGAGCTGATATATTGACATAAAAACTAACATGCTTCATGTCTACTGAGTTTTTACAGGAAGACAGTGAACTCAGAGTAAACACATCTTTGAAACAAGAATGGCAACGCCACTATACACAAGCGTTTAATTACTCTGTGATTCTGTTTAATCATTATTAATGGGTATAATATTTTCTATGTCATAGCAGGATTATCAAGCATTAATTAATAACTAAAGTAGTATGAGAAGCTTGGGTGAAAGAAACTATATAATAATAAGTGCAAAGTATTGCTATTTAAGAGTGCTTAATATGATTTTACTTTTGACAAGGGAAATATGTAGACTAGAAGATGAGGGATTATGTAGGCAGATATATACTCAAATAAACAAACACACATACACCCACACACTGGCTGCACATTAAACCTTTCATGATTTGACTTACATAATGAAACAATTTTGCCTCAATATTTACCATATTCCCTGACACAGGATATGCCTTCAAAGCGTTGATAATGCTGAAGTGAAATTATTAGTTATATAAGGTAATCTAGTTTTTAAGCAATGACAGCGTGTATACATCTTACAGATAAGTACAGTCATTTTCTTGGCGTGAATTTGGCATTACCAGTGTGGAAGAGCCAGAAGTGAATTGCACAGGGCAAGCTGAACGAATCCCAGTGCAACTTTTCAATATCACGTCATCATACATTTAACATTACACAGACAACCACTGTGAAGAGTTTTTAGTACGTTTATAAGTTTTTTATTAATACTGTATAACTTATATCCCTTAACCCAAAAAAGCCATCTCCTCTCCACATTATAAGCCTGAAGAAAGGAGGAAAACTTTTAGATAGTCTTAAAATTGCTGAAAATACCTTCCCTCTACGTCATGGCTTGATGTGGTAACACAGAAATGACCAAAGGTTTATTCTCCTGTCTTCATTTCAGTATTTGCATTAGCCACTGTGTTACCCTCACAAATCTAATTTAGAGAGCCTGCTTTCCTCCCTGCATTGACACCTATCCCAAATCTTGCATTTTGCTCCTCCATGACATTCTCACACAGTCTTCTAGCTCCAACTCCCACCTACTTCTGTTATACAGCAACAGGAATGGGAGATGAACACTGAACAACAGACAACTAGAAGATATACGTATGTATACATACATATGTAACTGTTTTCATATAATTTTCATTTCTTCGTAAGTTCTCACACTTCTTTCAGCATTACCCTTGTTCACCCAACAACTTAGAAAAATTCTAGTTGCCCATTCTAACAGCCAAGCTCAGATCTCTACCTTTGGTCCTTCATCAAGAACAGAGGAAATTATCGGGCAGTGTTCCTTAGTCACAGCCACGCACACATGCAGAGAAGGTGCTGGAAGGCTAAATTCGATCCTACTTTCAGATTCTGCTGGTTGTAAGGGAGAAAAAGTCTGGGTCATCTCAGGTTTGTCATTAGACTCAGCACAGAGAACCATGCACTGAGGACTAGATCTTCAAACAGAATAAATCTGTGATGTCTCACTGAAGGGCCCAAGTGAATACAGTTGTCTACCCAGCATGAATCAGGCCTCGAATTCTGCTATTCTTCAGGTGTTTGCTTTCAACATGATGATGCTTTTTAAAAAAAAATAAAAAATAGCAACAACAGGAGAAACTAGGAAAATCTCTCTCCCACGCCACTTCTTGCCTACTTTAAAAATGACTAAGCAGCTGCCCTCAGATTTCCAAAATAGTTCACTTGTGGACAGAGGCTGAGGGAGACAGAAGGCTCAAACGAAAAATCAAGTGCATCCTTAATGACGTTTTTTCTTGCCCCACCGTAACAGAAATAATAAAAATACAGAGATGTTGTTTAGAGGAAGTTTTGAGACACTGACGTTAAACAGTAAACACAAGGGAATGCAGTTTTAGGGCTGACGTTCATGGCCCCATTTTTAGCTGTGCTGAGCAGCTGCCACTTCCATTTTCATTTCAGCTGAGGATGTCGGTGCTGAGCATCTCTGAAAATCAGACTATTAGCTATTATCCCATACTATATTCTGCAGGTAGAGGGGCATAAATCATGTAGTGTTTTATGTCACATTACACCTGTTCCAAGTCCTTTTCAATATCCAAGTACAGCAGAACGAGTTAAGGACACAGTGACAGTCTTAAGACTCCAAAACCTATTGTTTTTTCTCATTTATGCAAGACCACCTCCATAAGCCTTCAAAACGGAAGAATCCTTGAAAATAACAACATTAATAATTTTTTTCCTTGTTGCTAATGAAATCAAGTAAAATTCTTCGCAGGCGTTTAGAAAGTAAGAACACTATGCTAAAATGGGCCTCGTTTAAGCTCAACCATCTTCAAGCTTTTTTGTGTCATTGGGTGTGTTGAAGTTGCAATGTTACTGAACTGTGGCTGAAATACAGTACTGTATATTTCCATAAAATGCCACTGGAAGGTGCATGCAGTCGGTACACAGTAAGAACACGGTGCATTGTAAACTACAGAGCTCAAGTGTGATTGTATCAATCATTATTGTAATAGCTTCATTATATGGGGTTTTTTTTAGAGTATATCTCCAACAGCTTCTTTTCCAACGCAGAATAATACAGAAATCCTAATCCTCCGCTGCTTGTTTTTCGACAAACTTGGGTAGAGCCATTTTTCACTTTTACATGGTTGGGAGAGAGAAAGGTATCACAAAATGAGAGTTCAGCTTCCTCATGGCTGAAAACTAAGTATCATCAAAGACCCTGAAACTCATTTCATGTTCTGGCACGCACATGAGACTCACCTTAATACACCAACACTCGCCCATTACGTAAGGCCACACAACCTAACCACCTGAGGAAACGGCGATCGCTACATGGTGGTAAGGGAGGTGCAATGTACATCAAGTAACACAGACTGCATTAGTAGAGAGTAACTAGGGAAGGGCAGGGGAGAATTCACATCAGCGAAGCGGCAAAGTGGCCACCTCATAGTCGTCGTGCTCGTCCTTCACCCCACTGCCACGTAGGCAGCCAGCTCTGCTGTGGGGATTTTGCAGTTGGACAAGGCTAAGGTAATCAGCTCTCACAGCTCCTGTGACAATGATTTATGACACCACAAACACTTCACCTTTTTCAGTTGTTTATACATATGAACCCAGATCCAACTCTGCTCATCCTCCATCCTCCATAAAATCTCCTAAACTCCAGAAAATGGGGCTACCGCATCAACTTTTCTTTCACATCCCAGCACCATGGAAGACATTACGGTTTCACACAGACAGGCTAACAGGGCACGCTGACTTAGATGCTGCATGAGCTTTTCCTCCTGCTAAGGCCCACTGTAACTGCAAACACAATTTTGCACAATATGGTTCACAGGAAATATCTGGGACCTCAACTTGTCTTGGACTCAACCTACCGGGGAGAAGAGAGCTTGGAACCAGCCTAGCAAATTTGTCAGCAGACAAGGACAGTCAGTGCCATGAGACGGCCACCACCACCACCCAAGATCATGTTTTTAAACACTAAAATCACCGACTATTTTGGCATTTATAGAAAGATTTGCAGCTACTGAGAAGACAATACATTCTTTAAGTCTAAACAGAACTTGCATGTACCTGCATACTTTTCTAAGAAGCCAAATTCCCGACTTCATGATCTACACAGGGTATCTGCAAGAGCCTGAATGTCAGGGTCAGCGTGGCAGGTGGTCCTCCTGGGTGTATAACAATTGATGTCTCTTAGATAGATTTCATGTTCAGCCTTTGTGCATGGTGGCATGTAAAAAGAGCAGATGTACGAATGCACACATATACCAAGATACTCGTACTGTGGGAGCACCAGAAGGCCCCCGGTAGAGAGTATGTGTGATAAACACATAATAGAAGCCAGCTTTTACAGGTGGAAAACTCAGATATAGGCAAAGTCTTTAACCATTTCTGGTTAAAATTATTTGGAAGAGCAAGGAATCTCATTCCTGAATTTTTGCCTAATGCCCTCATAATGTGATCATCCTCCTGTACAGCCTGCATAGTAGGAAGAGAACTTTCACCTAGGTGTGTTCGTGTGTTACTTCTGGTATTTGGCACTCAGAAAATGCAAGTACCCTGCTAATCCTGAGAGGTACCCTGTTAGATCGAGTGCCAGAAGTCCCAGGCTCTGCCGTCTCTACTGATGACATCTCTACTGATTAAAGCTAGTCGAAGTAGAGTTTTCAATACATAAGAATTTCACACTGCATAATCTCCTCAGGTTCTACCATTGAGCAGGCAACTTCTCACTAATATGTTATTCCTGGCTTTAATTTTATTTTTTCATCTTCACATATAAGATATGCTTTACAGTCCAAAAACTGAATTATGAATCTCAGTCCATACTGTGGACAGTTTGACATCTCACCTTTATACTGAATGCTGCTTTCCTAGACAGAGGAATGCATGGAAAGTACCGAAACAGGCTATTTTTGGACGCTTCTAATTAAGAAGGGGAGAGAGAAGTTTCGGGAAAGAAACACCCATGCTGATTTTAATCAAAAATTGTTGACTAGGTAAAGGATATTTAAAACATCTCATCAAGGAAAGAATTAGATTGCCAAATTTCAGCTGAACGAGCATTTTAATGATTTGGTTAAAACCCACATTTAGGAAGGAAACCTTGACAGACAAAGAATAAAAGGATCTAATTCAACACACGTAAACAGTTCCCATTTCATTTGATAACCAGCCTGTTAACACACAGCCTGTTACCCAATCAACAAGGGCAAGTGTTTCGTAAAAAAAAAAAGCCACCACAAAAGGAAAAAATCCATTTCTCAAATCCTTCATCTTCATTAAGCTTGCTTTCTTCTTTGTTAATGTCATACTGATTAGCTTTCAATAAATCTGAAGGACTTTTGCACAATTTCAAAGACTTCAGCGGTATTCAAAGTACTTTTGCCATCTTATTAACTTGCTGGAGAAAGACTGGCTGCGACTCTACCTCGATAAACCCCATTCAACACTGCCACAGCGTCAGCACAAAGTTCCTGATAATCATCGTCTGAGGAAAGTTTAAAAATCTTAAAAGGCCTTTTATTTCAGGATTGTATCTTGCTGCTGTTTTGCTTATGAGCCGTGTCTTAGCAGATCAGACGAGTTTCCAGGGAGTACTGTGAGAGCTGAATCTTTTTGCTGGCTTCAGGCCCCCCACTGCGGCACAAGCAGTGTGGGGAGGGCAAGGACAGCCGTCCCTGCGTGGGGGAACTACCTGCCAGTCAAAAACTGGGATGAGAATCGGCTCTGACACCTTCCTGTCCCAATTGCTCACCCTCATCATAAGAAGAAAGGATAGGTCGTGTCTTGATGGCATTTTTAGCTGCTGTATAAGCAATGGCAGTCCAGTCCTTTAGTATGCCTAAATCACCGCTGATTTAAAGGTCTCACATCAGCGGCGTAAGTCGGAGCTGCCGCAACGTGTAGCTGTATGTTAGGCCAGGAGAGAGTGGTGACTGGGAAATCCCTCCTGTGATCAAGGGCAAAGAACCTGACCACCACTGACGCCTGGTGCTCAGTCCCACAGAGCCGTATCCCATTCTGCAGAGGAAGTCAAAGGAAAGGAAAAATGTGTAAGGGATCCTTTAGTCTAACCTGAATGCGGGGCCGTAACCTCAGTATGTGCTTCAGCGGCTCCATGCCAACATGTGCCATATGAAAAAACATCCTCATTTCTTCAAGGGTTACCTTCTAAATATTAGTATCTTACATGCCTTTCAGTGGTTCTCCCAGAAATAACTAGGGATGACTGAATTAGACATTACTGAAATTTATACCATAAAAAAACCCAAACAAAAACCACACACACAAAAACCCCAACAACAATAAAAAAAAAACAAACAAGGGAAGCCTTCTAAACCTCCATCAAGCATCAAAAATAAAGAAAAAGAGGCACAAATATAATTGAATAAAAGCTTCTTAAGTGATCTTGAAATAATAAGCAAAAAAAAATATGCCCTAAAGAACAGACCACATGTCTACATTTGCTGTTTTGGAACACGTCAAAATGCAATACCAACAGATGTTGTATTTTTAATAACAGAAGCAGTCCTTATAATGACTAAATGACAATAAATGCTGCATTAATGGCTTCACACTTCCCTTCCCCCTAAAGCTCGTATGTATACAAACACGGCTCAAATGCGGCCAACTTCAGACAGGACTGAGAAAGCCCACCTGACGCAGGCTCACGGATCACTACTGTAAAAATAGTTGGCTGGGGGCAGAAATCCTTCCTCCGAGGTCCAGATTTCTGAAGGCATTTGCACACTGACAGATGGAAATGTTGTTCCTAACTTCCACCAAAGTCTATACAAATCAGGTCAAGAAATTTAGCTGCGTTCCCAAGATTCTTAATAACCTTGGAAAATCTAACCCTGGGTTTTGCTAAATGGACAGCTTCTAACTCTGTCACTTTAAAAAGCCACATCCAAGTCTGCAGAACAGGTCAGACTGGCTCTGTAAATCAGTAATCCATCCTCCTCCTCCTCCTCTAGTCTCTGGATCTCTTCCATCTCTTCACGCATAGCTGTAAATTATCCATCACTCCTTACAGAGCTTTAAAACAAAACCACACACTTCCCATGAGACAGCGAAAAGCAGAAATAAGGCTTATGGTGCCGAGTTTACCCTGTCACCTTGGCAAGCCCTTTCTCTTACAAGAACCTTTAATCACCAAGCCCAACGGACAGAAACTAATCAGAATGCGGTATTAACATTTAACGAAGAGACTGGAAAAAAAAGACTCAAACGGAAGATTTTGAAGCAATCTCCAGGTAAGGAGGTCCCGCAGTACCAACAAATTAAACGTGTGAGCAGATGCATGAAGGCCTTGGTGGATGCTGCCATCTCCTGGTACCTTCTCCGGTTTGCAAACTGTTATCCTTGAGCAAAAAGTACCTGCACATCTTAAACAAGGCCATTTTTATCCAGTGATTTGCTCATACTGTTTCTAAAGGCAGAAAGGAACCACAGAGCATTTACCACTATGCTCTCCCCCCCCTCTGCATGAGCTGTATGATCAGCGGATGAATAAATTTTTCTGCAAAGGCTTCCTTTCATGTCACCCCAAAGAATACCACTGGCAAACAGTGGTCCCTTTTTGCTTCCTGAACACAAAAGATCTCTGACAGTAGTCCAATTTCCAAAAACTGCATATCAAGAGGCTTAAATTAGGGCCTTCAAATATTCAATCTCAGTTGCCTTAATAAAACACCCTATGCAGTAATCCATTTTCCACAGCAGTTTAAGAAGGTGAAAGAAAAATGAGTCCATAAAACTACAGGGACGGTTTCTCCAGGGATCCAAGGGGTTAATCCAGGTTTATAGCCTGAAGTTTAAGAACTGATTTCCCTTACACATTTCTTTAATCTTAGCCAATGCTGAGGATACTATTACTCACACAAATATGTAATCTTTCTTAAAATATCATTAAACATTTTGTTTTCTATTCTTGTGGCAGCGAGTTCCGCTTCTTCACTGTGTCTTATTCATAAAGCAGGAGAGGATTATTTTCTATCAATATTAACTTGAACATGCACTCAGCTATATTCACCGTGATACAAATCAAGTGATTACTACAACAGAATTAAATTTATTATGAACAGTATGGCTCTGTCCACACGGATAAATGCATATTATAATGGTATATATCATATGGCAGATTAATATTTTTAATACTGAAACATAACAGAAATCCATTTAAAAAGAACGTAAACCAACATTAGCAGCAGTTCTCAATTTAAAGTGAATAATGTACATAAGCTTCCCTGAAAAGAAACTTGGGCAACTTTGACAGAAAAGTAGAGTGAGATAATATGGGAAGAAATTATTCAGGAAAGACGAGAGAAATACCGGTAACTTTTATCAGCCATTGATTCAAGGGCTCTCAGCAAGTGGTTTACACCACCACAAGGCGAAATTCAGCTGACAGTCCCACAAAGGCAAGACCTTTGACACTGGCTTCAGCCGTTCCTGTTAACCCACCCCAACCACTTGTGCCCCATGCCTTAGCTCAGTGCCCCTGTTTATAGCGCAGGCTACTCCCTCTTCCCCGCGCCCTGGAGTCCGTGCCAGCACCACCCCAGCGACGGCACATTGTGTCACGGGACCTGCGGAAAACACGACATTTCTGCAAGCCTGCATTGCCACTGAAGCGCTCTTACCGCTGAACTACAGCCTTGGCGAGTTGGACTGGACTTCCTGTTCAGTTTAGAATATTCAGATAACTGTTATTTCATCTCGTGTGCGTGTAACACTGTGCTGCTCAGGCCTCAATCATTCCTACCGTCAAAAGAAACTCCATTGAGCATCTACTGCTAAATCTGCAAGTATGTTTCATGTGGGATTTTAACAAGAGTTTAGAACAAAACTCTGATCAGAGCTGATCCATTTTACAGCTTAAACCCTGCACTTTCATTCTTGCAGAAAGAAGAAAGCGAACCCCGTAAGAAAGACAGAGTTTTCCAGTGGGACACGCATCGGGGATGCACATCAGATTGCTGCTTCTGCCCAAAGCAGCTAGCCAGTGGAAAGCTTTATCTCTGTGACTTGTCCATCACCAGAATATGTGCTAAAGAGCTCACCATCCCAATTACCCTGTACAAACCATTTATGAAGTATATTCAAACGCAGAAGTTAAAAGTGGCTGTTGTGGAGGCTACAGTCCTACAATGGTCAAAGAAGTCCAAGGGGTGGCTGCACAAGTGAAAACTGTTAGAGGAAGTCCAAACCCATCAGGTCAGTATCTGAGATACCCTTGACCCCTAAGCACATAGATAGAATCATAGAATTGTTGAGGTCGGAAGGGACCTTTAAGATCATCAAGTCCAACCATAAACCCAACCTGACAAAACCACTTCTAAACCATATCCCCAAGTACCACCTCTACCCTTTTTTTAAACACCTCCAGGGATGGCGAATCCACCACCTCCCTGGGCAGCCTATTCCAATGATGGATAACCCTTTCAGTGAAAAAACTTTTCCTAATATCCAACCTAAACCTCCCCTGGCTTAACTTGAACCCATTTCCTCTCGTCCTATCACTTGTCACTGGGGAGAAGAGGTCAGTCCCCATGTCTCTACAACCTCCTCTCAGGTAGTTGTAGAGAGTGATAAGGTCTCCCCTCAGCCTCCTCTTCTCCAGTCTAAACAGCCCCAGTTCCCTCAGCCGTTCCTCATAAGACATGTGTTCCACTGACTTCAGAGACAAGGATACTCCCAAAAGCTTTACTGAAGGAGGGCCTTAATATGTGCAACAATTTGGTTTCATGAATGAAGCACACAACAAGTCAGAAAGTCCGTTTGGTTCTGCCATTACCTCTGAGCTCATTGCTTCAACCTATTGCATCGGCCAGCCTGTTCTCACTCTTTCGGCTAGAAAAAACTCAGGGCACAGATTACCTGGTGCACTACAGTACTCTGTGCACTACATTGGAAGACACAGTAATAACTCAAACCCTTCTTTATGGCCACAACTTTATAGAATCACAGAAGGTAAACATTAAGGCTGCCATCTGACCTGCATTATCTTAATTCATTTAATATAGTATAGTTAATTCAGTGTTAAAGACAATTACCTCACCAGATTGACTGCCATATCTTGGCGAAGGTACCTAGTAACTCTAATTTAGTCTATTCAACTAAGTAAAACAGAATTATCACTGGGTTTTTTTTCCCTTACAAACTCTGCACTGTGATTATGTACATGTTCACAATGTTTCACAAGCAATGTACTGTAGTTTGTCTACTGCAATATCCAAGAGGAGCATGTGACCTGATATTTGCAAATATATTTTGTGATTATTTTAGCAATATCCGTCTCAGCTGAGAAGTTTAATATGAAACGACAGGCTTACCCTGCATTTCTTGTGTGTGCATATACGTATGCCTGGGTACACGTATTTCTGTTTAACATGCTCATACAGCAAGTCTTAATAGTTTTGGTACAGGTTATCCAGTCTAGAAATCACAGAACTGGAGCTGCTACACACATGGAGAACAATATGAAAGGTGCATGTTTTGGTTCAGCACCATTGATAAGCTGATATTCAGTTCAAAGAGACTTTTATCCCGGCGATTAGAATATTGAAAAGGTTAGGTGTGTTCATGAGAAAGGCACAGCTGTGTGATCCCAACCTGCAGCGTTTGAAAGGCTGTTCAAGTAAATTGCAGCTTGCTCCCATACACAGACAGATGAATTTGGGTGTGCTCTACATGTGGTACATGCACTGAAAAGACTTGAAAAAAAAAATGGGAAAGTCTTTGTTACTTTGAAGCATCCAATTTTCACCTAACCTTACAGCCTCTCTTCATAAATACAAAACTTCAAAATAACTTGGGTCATTTTGCTGTAACCAGGGCTAAAAAAAGAATCTTCCACAGAACTTTTTCTGAAAGACTGCTGACTCTGTGAAGATGAGAATAAAACTCAGCAGCCTGGATCTTAGTTGGTGGCTTACTGTCTAAATCTACTGCTAAGGATCGGGCTCAGCTCTTTTGGGTGAAATCAAGCCCTTCTGACACTAACAGCAGAACTCCTACCGTCTCCAAAGAAGAGAATTTCTCTTTCCAATTTTTCAGCTGAGTATTTGGTTCTACTTTTTTATGATTTCAGCGTTTTGGGGAATGTTTGCGCCAGTGGCTTCGGGCTTCCAAATGCCAGCCATGTAGGAGACACTACCACCTATCCAGACCTCCGATGTCCCAAGTCTTACCACCTTTCATCAGCATATCCCTCCCATGCCTTAAGTAATTATGTGAGAGCACACATCCATCTGATGTGTCAGACCGTGTCCCCAGGATGTGCACAGTAGTAGGGGAATGACAATGCAGCTATGTGCAATTAGCAAACGTCTTCCACTGGGTCTCCTTTAGCAGTGGGTCTTTCAGGGCAGCTCACCTTCAGCCCATAGTCTGTTACTAGGGTCTAGGTTGTTTTCTGGTATTAGTAGGTCTTGAGGAACTTCAAAGTATATTAATGAAAATTAGCCTAAGTAATCCCAAGTGGAAAGAGGATTAAAGGAAATGCTACTACTTGAGACTGTGTCAGAAGTCAGAGGTATCAGAGGACTTCAGTCTTCGAAAGGTAACAAAAGCCGGACAACTGTGATTCTTAGGAACATGGAATTTAGGACTTAGACATCCCGACTTCATTCTCTCACGTTAATAAGAATTAGACATTACACATTCACCTATGTGTTTTGTTTACTGAACAACTATTGCCTCACTTTTTTTTTTTTTTTAAACTTACTTACTGTAGTATTGAAACACCTTTAAGTTTATGGGGTTTAAATTCCTGAATTCTCTGGGACAAGTGTCTTGAATTTTCTTAGTCTCCAGATCATCCCCTGGCCTTAACAAGCTGCAGTGGCATCCCTTCACTACCTGGGTCAGGCCCACCGAGTCACAAATCAGGCTGACCAGCTACATCTGGCACAGGAAGCCTCAGAGAAAAAGAGAAGGCACAGCACTTGCTCACACAAGGTACAAGCCTAACTGCGGAGGAGCAAAAGTAGACACCCAGGTGAAGGACACTCCTGCTCAATGTCTCAGACTTGACCTGTGCAAGATTCCACTGCAGAAGTCTCCATGGTACACATCAAGCTGATTTACGGAAGGATGAAGTAAGGAAAAGATGGTTATAAACAGTGATTAATCCTGATTTACAATAGCTCAAACTGTGACAGAAATTGTCCCATTAGCCAACAACAGAATGCTTAAAAGATTTGTGAATTTTGTTTATGTGTTTGTACTTATTATTCCACTCTAGATATCTTTATCATGGAAGCTTAAACAAAATCAGGTCATGGCAATGTGTGACGCGTTGATAATCTATACCATGAGTAATCTTCGCGTGCTGCAAGAGCACAGATAAGTGTTCGGTAAGCTTTGCCCAATTGATTTAAAGTTAGCTCACGCACATTAGGTGTCTGCCTGCTGGTTCATAAATCTTTGACGTGTACGTCTGGCTGGTGTGTTGTGCCTGATGTGAACTGTGTAAAATACAGTTTTATTACAGCGGTACCTTCAATATCTCCACCAGCAGGCATTTTACACTTCATAGATACAGCAGCTAATGCTGCTCTCCAGTCACAACTCATCACCTCTGTTCAACCCAAATGCTCTTCCAGCTCTCACTCTACCGTGCAAATTGTACTCTCCATATTATGAGTCTTCCTGATGGGGATTTCCTCTCCAGAGGCAGAAAGGACCTAAGCTCAGGTTCAACTTTCAGTGTAGTGTGACACCTCTTCACCTGAAGACTTTTCTCCTGAAAATCCCTGAGCAGACAAGGTATGGTGGGAGAAGGAAGGCCATCAGTCAGAGCGCTTGATGCCTTTCCTGGCTCTCCATCAGCCTAGCTCGTCTGAATAAAACCTTTCTACCAGGAGCACCTCTCACTGTGAGCAGAGAGGAAAAAGGAACGGTCTCTCAGGTTCTTATTAGCCAATATTAACTACACAGCAAAGCCAGCTGGCTTCAGCCAGACCGAAGTATTGCTGCAGTATGGAGGCAGCAGCGTAGAGCAGAGCAGTTAAGGCATGTTGGCCCACTGTCTTTAAAGGGATGATGCTCTTCACCACTCAGGCCTATCAGGTTTCTCACTTACACTGTCAGCTACTGCTAAAACCAATGAGAAGATCCAAATTACATTCAGTCTTAGATGGAAAATATCAGTATCTGTCCTGGTGGTCCACTGTTTACACTTTGACGCTGGTTTTGACATAATTAGAAATAAGTAAAGCTTTGATAGCTCCTGTTTGCTCTCACTCTGAAATCAGTGCAGGCTGTGACAGGAGCTGGAAAGTGAAAGCAGCACCCGGGGAATACTAAGGACTTGTCTGCATACAGAAGTTGCACTGCTGTAAACGTAACTCAATCCAGTTAGAGCAAGGCTTTTTTCAGGGATTCCCTGACATATAGTGATTTATAACTGGCACTTGTAGTTTTAAATTTTCACACTCATGCTTGCAAGCATAAGTCAAAGAGGCAATCCTTGCACAGGCTTAACTAAATCAGTGGGAATTTCATTCCATTGATATAACTTAGACACAGATCAGTTCTAATATGGATTAGATACAACTTAAAAAGTTCACGGCTTCTTGCAACCAGGGAAAAATCCAAGGCTCTCGCATTTCATAAACTTGGTATTACCTGCTCTCTTCCAGCTTGTCAAGAGCCCTATGTTACTTTTAAAGACAATTATGGGTCTTAAAAGATATTAAGCCACTCCTTTGGGGAGTCACAACACTATTTTGCCTTAACAAAAAGAACCAGATAATAATCAGACAAGTTGCAAGATCTTCTTTCTCCTGGACATTCTGTTCCACCAAAAGGGACCAGATTTCCTCAGACCTTTCTTTATTTTTTTTAATTTTTTTTTAAGTCAAAAGACAAGAAGAGTGCAACAGCAGAACACTGCAACCTGCTATAATCACAATGCAGTGTCATGACACCAATGGCCATGACAAGTTTGTCCTTCCCCAAGTTTCTACGGAACACAGAGATTCCTTGGACCACGTGCTGGCTGGCAGAGATCAACACAGNAACTCCTGAATTAGAGCAGTTTAGAGTATCTGTTCTAGTGCCTGTACAAAGCCTTCTCTGATCAAGCTCAGTGATTACTTCACATTCAGTTCCACTCTAAAAGCTTTTATCTGTATATGGCTGCCTGAGCCACCAAAGAAGAATATTTGACTGATCGCAGCACTACTCCAAAAATCAAGTGCGAACAAGAGCAGAGATAAATGAATGCAAGGATTTTCAGTGTAAATATGGTGGATATTTAACAGTGGTGTCCGTCCTGGCTGCCAAGACAACAAACAGCAGATTCAAGATTCAACTGCACAGTTGAAATTAAGGTTATGTGTTGTCTTGAACTCATCTACTAGTGCCCTGTAGTTCAGAAAATTTTCCTTGCAACCCTTGGATACAGAAATACAGCATGACAAAGCAGTGCACATCCAGTTCTCCCCATTCAGACCTGATGTGAGATCTTTTCAGAGAACTATATCATGGACCTATGTACTATGGCAATTCTGAATTAGCAGGACATGTATAGTACTTGGTTAGGCAGCACACGACCACTTGTTTCATTGACATTCTTACCTCTGCGGCTAAGTAGTTTCCAGTTGCCAAATGCTTAAATCTAAACAAGCTATTCCACTGTCCTGCCCCTCCCCGGCAAGGGTCATGATGGACAACCTAAAAGAAGAAGTAAAGATTTTAATCGTGCTTCTCAAGATGATACGTAGATCACAGATATTTCTTACAGCTCGTTCCAAATAAAAATATGTAAACTACATTCTTACAAATAGTCTACCACAGAAAGGAATTCCGTGCTTACGCTAAGCCCACCATAGATAACAACTACAACATTTATTTTTTGCCAGGTGCCAGGAAATACTCCTCCTATTACTTTCCATGTTTTCATTAATCTACTCCCTGCAAACATGATGAGCCAAATTTTGTTTTAAAGTCACATGGTGTGAATCTGAAGCTCAAGAAAGTAAGGGGAGCTTCTCTACACTTACATAGGCACTACATAAAAGAAAACTCAAATCCTCTTACATTGTATCACCACCTATACCAGCTCTATTTTTGACAACACTAGGGGCTTCTGATAAATTTTCGTTCAAGTGATAAAATATCCCCATATCACTTGAAACATCCCAGGTTATTTCTTTTTCCCTTTGACTGAGCTGTAGGTCATTTGCCACCTTCAAAGCTAGCAGTGCCTGTCTCTTAAGGAGTAATCTCAAACAACTACAAGTGCAATATACCCTATGCCATAAAGTCCTTACTCAGACAAAAATCAACCACTTGCCTGAGCAAGAAGCTCTGTTTTAAATGAACAGTTTGTTCAGCACATAAGAACTTTTGAGTATAAGAGTTGCATTACTGTAATAGCAAGGGTTTGAGACATGCCAGTTTCCAATGTTCCCCAGTTAAACAAAAATATATCTGCTAGTCATCTTCTCAAAATCACTCCCATTCAGCAACAACGCTTTTATTCAGCCTAACTTTAAACAGATGCCGGTGCCCTGTTGCAGAAGAATGGACTCGATCACGTTTGTGAGATTTCTTGTCAGTCATGAATTTCAATTTTCTATATTGCACATGAAGTCAAATATAAACACTCAGAACTCAGGACACATGAGTGTCATTCGATTCGCTTTGATAAAATCACACCATTTACATCAAGTCTGAATTTGACTCTTCGCCATTTTAGTGCAGGTAAATATAGTATGAAAACATCCGCTCTCCACACACGCACAGCAATAAAACATCTCTTCAGTGCTCATCCTACACAAACCGCTTCATAAAATAATAATAGTTATGGGGAGGTGTATGATGATATCAAGAGGCTATGAATGATTCATGTTGTGGTAAAGTATTTTTACTGAACCCTGGCCTTCAGGTCCTAAAACATTTATAAAAAGAAAAAAATACCTCTATTTCCCACAGTGCTTTAGAACTTGTTGCAGAAGTGGCTGACTGACGTAATGTAGTACGAAGGAAAATATGTTGTTTCTTCTCATATTCGTCACAGGTCAGAAACTTCTCTTGCTCTGCATGAAACAGCCTAACAACATCTCCCTAAAGTAATATGAAAAATAAGCATTATTAAGTGGTAGGCAAAGCTGCTAGACTCGTCCTCCGTACTAGCTCCAGCGGTGTCAAGACAGCTGAAGTGAAGAAAACATTTATTAGTCTCTCATTGCTGGAGCAGATACCAAGCGCAGAGCATACAATCTCGGCACTGAGTCTGGAAATCAACTGAGATGATTCAGTCCTGCAGGAGACCCATGCGCTTTTGTGAAAAGAGAATTTGTTTCAGAACACTGCAATGAACAGTGGGCAAGAACCTAAAGGTGATCTTTAATTCTAGCTAACTTTACTAAATGGATTTTTTTATTTCTAATCTCTCTTAACATTTAGGGAAAGTGAACATATTTTTCTAACATCGTATTATCTCATGTCTTCTACTCTGCAACCAAAACCAATGCCCCCTCTCTATTTCTTCTGCTGGCATCATTTTTGCTTCCTTCTGCCTCTTCCCAAGGCTTGA
This sequence comes from Ibidorhyncha struthersii, assembly GCA_013398815.1. Lineage (NCBI taxonomy): Eukaryota > Metazoa > Chordata > Aves > Charadriiformes > Charadriidae > Ibidorhyncha > Ibidorhyncha struthersii. The sequence continues at coordinate 53,041 of VZSZ01007058.1, read as the reverse complement.
AACACTATCCCCAAACGGGTCTACACAGATAAACCATTTTCCCTTCCAAATTCTTCCTCAAAAACTGCTGGTACCTTTATACCTATTGAAAAATAGCCAGTTGATAATGACTTACTAAGGTGCAAGTGAGGACAAATTAAATTTATTTCTTTAAAATGAAAATGTAAGTGATCTCAGGGAGTGATCTGGAGGCACGAAGCTGTGCAATCCCTCAGCTTTTAAAGCTACATTGTCTTATTACAGCTATTGTCATCTGTCATGCCTCACTCGCTTCTGTAAGCTTGTTACACCTGCTTTCAGCATCTTGGCATAAACTGAAGCGTCACAGCTATTCTGTACAGACCCCTCATCATTCTGGGCTTGAACTTTGTCTTTTCTTATGGATCCTCAGCTGCCTCCGGGAAGGGAAAGAGGCTGGAAGCTAGCACGATCCAGGCAATTTCACTTAGTAAGACAAAAGCACAAAGGAAAAATATTCTGGCTGTTGAAGGACAGTAGTGAGGGACCCTCAACAGCTCCATAAAGTCCTCATTTCTTCTTTTATTCACCATGTAGCATTTCTCTACAGTCAAATATGGCATGATTTTTCAGACTGAAAAAAACAATTTAAAAAAATCATACTTACTCCTTTCAGTACATCATCTCGATAACTACTGAATTTCATGAACAAAGTTATTTTCCAGCTTGTGTTACAATTGACAGCATTTACCTTTGAGAAAAACACAACAAAACAAAACACAACACAATTATAGTCTTAAAGGGTGTTATTTTCTTTTTGAGATATTCTATTCTTCTAAAAGACCACACCACATCTAGGGTAGCAGGGACATGGCTTAGCTACATATTTGTACAGTTCCTAACACGGGTCCTGAAGCTCTCAAGTGTTAACAATAATGATGTTGATGTTGGAGAAGACTGAGTGGGCAAAATGGTATTCTGTCTGTTGACAGCCTACCAAAGACGATCTAAAGAGCTGTTGGAAGAGGACTTACTCTTACATCAGTGAGACCTTCAGATACTCAAGCAAACCTCGTGAAGCTTTCACTGCCAGGCAGAACTGTGCCAAGAATAAGCATATTTCATCTTGTTTTCTTGAGGCCAAGCTGGAACCAATGTTTAATACTGGCATCTAGCCCATGGTGGGTTCTGGATACCAGTAAGGAACAACATATAATACATCTCAGATCTGCAGTTATGCCTCCTCCCTCCACTGAACTCACCTCTTTGCAGCCGGGGTTATCTAGAAGCTCAATGTTGCTGGCATGTAGAGGCTGCCCTGCATTGACTGGCATGAGAACAACTTTATCTCCCACAACAACCTAGAAGTCAGAAATAAAGTGCAATTTAGACCTATGTAATTATCCAATAAAATGAAGTAATGTTACATTTTTAGAAAATGACTCAAATGCATGCTCTAGGAATGGCTCGGTGAATTTATGTGCAGACAATTCACACACCAGCTCTGTTCGCCCGTGCCTCTGCAATTACTTGGGTTCAAGATTTCACACTAATGAATCCTCGCATTCGCAGTAAGCATGTTACCCAGTTCAGCAGAAATTCAAGATCATGAAATAGATAGGAACCTATGAATTCCAAGAGCAGCTCAGTTCATTTAAAAGTTACATTAACTACTCTTTATCCCGTATATACTGCCAGCCAAAAGGCAGAGAAAGCTTAGAAAATAATCTGCAGTCAGACAGCGAGACTCTTTTCCCTCCCTTGCTGTCAGCCAACGTTCTCCCATCAAATGGATTTTCATTTCACAAAAGCCTTAAAAATTTGCCTGTGACAAGACTTCTTTAGGCCAGTGACTCCCCAGCTCTGTGGACCATCTTCTGGCAAATGTCACGACAGGCTCAGGAGTTTTGCGATTCAGACTGTATGACTGCAGTCTGGAACGGAACATAAATCACTGGAAATTCAGAGAGGTGAACACACTCCATCCCCTCTGCTGTTACCCCCTAAACGGTGTTTGGAACCCAGCACAGGCAGCAGGTACATCAGCTGAGAGACCTTGTCTCTACATGAGGAATTTCTAGCGGACTCCCTGCAAGCAAATTCCCGTGCCCTTGCAATTCTTTACCTATACAGACAGGGAAAAACAATATATGAAAATGTCTTTGACCTAAAAAGTGCTTGAGACATGCATATGGAGAATTCAAGTCATGCCTGGGAGGGGGGAAAAATAATTTATTATTTTTTAAAAAATAAGTCAATCCACATAGATTGGTTCGCACTGGGTTCTGATTTGCTTATGTTGTTCACAGCAATTTTAAGCACACGCACACATGAAGACAAGTGGCTACATATGATTTTTGCTATATGAAATGCTGCACAAGCCATGCTTTCTTTTGGAACACAATTAAACAAAAATGTTTTCTGCATTGATCAGCACATTTCCTGTGAAAAAGCAGAGCCCAATTCAGCCCCGTGTAACTTCAACGCAGGTGAATTTGGCCCACTTACTGCAGAGGTGAAAAAGAAGGTTGCCTGTTCTTTGCCAACACAGCTAAAATAAACAGTAGAAAAAGACAGTGTCATCATGCTCAGACTACACCTAGAAATCCTATTTGATCCAAGTAATGTGAAAAATTTCAGTAATGGAACCAAAATAATGACAAGATGCCTTTAAGACACATTACTTATGCAATACATTCCTGCATGCCATGCTTCACACAGACATTACTTACAGCCCATTTTAAGAAGTTATGACCAGACAATTCAATAATCAAAAAACCATCAGGCTTGCATCCTGCAAAGTGGAATCAGGACTTCAAAATCACTGCAAGTACACCAGGACTATAACAACTTAATTAGTAAGACAGCACATCATTGAGCATCTTATTTAAAAAGAAAAAAGGAGAGGCAGGGGAAGGTGTCTTTGAGTGCAAGCCTGTGACTACCGTGGAAGTAACCAGAGGAAAGGAGATGTATGCAGCTAATCTGCTGTAGGCACACAGCTGAGGAAGAACTGTTCTGTGTCTCATCCTCCTACCCTGCTCCAAGTCCACACCAGTAACCCGCCCTCGATGCTGGCCAGCTCTGCCAGCTGCCACAGAAGCAACAAGATATCCTATGTTCTTTTCCTTTCTTCTTGCTTTAAACCTCCACAGGTGGTGGGGAAGGAAGGGATAGAGGCGATTTCACAGCACTTTTTTTCCTATACACCCTTCACCAGTAACAGAGAAAACAAAAGCAAAGTGAAGAGGGAATCCTGTTCTCATATACACGGCTGCTTTGAGCAAGTTGCAAGTCTGCTCTTTTGAGTTCCTCCCATCCCCTACCCAGTTGATTTCTGGCTCCAAATAATGCCCCAGCATGCCCAAAACACTGCAGGCAGAGCACTCGCATACCCACATGCCCATATGTCTGCCTGCAGAATTATACTATATGGAGATTATAGAACAGAGCAGTGTATTCCCAAGGTTTTGCTCTGCAAAATTAAAATTGACACCAGTTCCTTCTCCTCTTCTGTAGCTACCCTTGGGCACAGTCGGCCACGGTATGCTGTAGACCAGAAGCGGGTAATAGTTTGACAGGTCTCTGGGAATTCTTCCTTACATATGGACACGAATTCGTTAAAGTTGCATCGGACTCACAGCTCTTGAGGATTTCATTCCTGATTCCTTTGATAAAATTCTTACCCTTTCTGGTCTAGATGAGAAAATTCCAAAGAATGATTAAATTCATACTGAAGCCAATGAGAATTCAGCTTTTGAATTCAAGATAAACCTACAAGGTCGTTCAGTCTTGGATGCAGTGGAGTTCTTCCCACACGAGGTAATCTCTAAATTTATGCAACCCTACTTGTCCACGTCTTGGTGGAGAGGATACACTGAGAGCTCTGTCAGAGCTGACAAGAGTTTTGTTTTCTGGGTGGGGGACCAGAGCTGGCATCACTTAGAGCGATTCTGTCATTCGTATAAACTCAGTGAGTCCACCTGACAGCTACATCGACACCACAATCAAGAAGTAGGAGCGAATACTCTCGTAGAGGTGTAGTATATCACAAAAACTGGCAGTTAAAAAAGGTTGTATCAGCTGTGAACATGCAGTAGCAGTGATTTCAGTTTGGACTAACTATCCAAGTAGCTCACCGGGCACACCGAAGGCTCTGCTACTCCATCTCCGTTACTTTTACGTTATAACCACACCTGCCCATGGAACTGCTGATACACTTCCAAGATGGGGAGGATTAACAGAACTTGCCCACAGATGGCTGGGAATTCCCCAAGTCCAAGACCACCCCCCTCGGGATGCTGCAAGATCCAGCTTTCAAACCACTAACATGGCAGACAACTGAAAATGCAATTCACGAAGACCTAATCCTGCTATCAGCGCACATTCTGCTATTTAGTTGAACTGGAACCAGCTCTAGCCTTAATCAGTCACATCTTCCATCGAAGGAGAGCTAGTATATGCTTAATAAAAGTCTGCATAAAATATTGCAGTTATGCCAATTACTGTAAATTTTCAGCCATATTTTTTCATTACTTTCATTGACTTGCACAACTCATCAGTTGCTAATGAAGCTAAGCTAACCCTCCTTCAGAAAAGTAATTTTTTAAATATTTCACAAGGCTAAACAACTGTAATGACTTACCAGAAAAGTCACACATATGACTGCCTATATCACAACTTCCCCAAACTTAACTACTTTCTTTTCTTTTTGGATATATGGCATATTTGGATCTCGCTTGTCTGGGTTATCTGACATAGTAGCAGTCATCCAAGCAGTAATTCAATCCTCACTTCTACTGTTCTAAAGACTTCCTAAAATACGTTTGCTTAGGGGATTTCCTCGTTACAGCACAGAACCTGGAAATAAAAAAAAAAAACAAACGAAGTTTCCAAACAAAATAAGGGCCCAATATACCAAGTTAACTCCATGCACTAAGAGGTCGGGAGAAAAAACGTATACAAAAAAAAAATATAAGTCCTTTAAAACCTAACCGAGTGGTACAGTGGCCACAGCTTATGTGGTACTGGGTGCTTTGTAGACGAGTCCCCCAGAAAGTAGCCTTTTAACGGGCACACGTCTGGGAGTAACTGAGAGGGAAGGAGTGGGTACAAGGCTGGAGCCTCTCTCCGCCTGCGAGAAGCAAATGAAGAATTTCCCCCATCACTCCCCCTTACAACAGCCGCCGAGTTGCTGTAATTGGTGAAGGGGTGGAAATTGTGCCAGAGCAGTTATGAGAAAGCTACCAAAGGACTGATGGTTAGCACTGGAAGTTTGCAAAGAAAATTATCAGATCTGTAGAAAGGAGGAAAAACTTGGGTCTCGAGACCTCCCTCTGTAAAATACGTAATGCAGTAGCAAGCTCTGAAAGGCAACACCTGGTGACCGAAAATGAGCAGCAGGCAGGTTCCAAAGGAGGCCATTAAGTTATGAGCAAACCTGACTGTTTCCCACACAGCCCTTGTAGCTCAGAGCCTGTCAAATACAGACCCACAGGGAACAAAACAGTTAAGGTCTGCAGAGTGGGATGTTACAGCAATCACTGCAATGATCTGCAAACTTACCAGACCAACAAAACCGCTTCCAAACTCTTATGTGCCCACAATAGAACAAAACTGAATCAAAAACTCTATAGTACTGAGCATGACTTATAAGGCTTAAGATCATTCTGCTGCCCTCAGCTGTAAGGGCTCGCGATGGCTTTGCAGATCACAATCCGGGAACACCAGGTCCTCACTCTGGAGAGCATGACATGCACTTATTTCCCAGGCATGAGGGCATGAGAAATTAAGAGGATGCTAAACTGATGTTATTCTAAGAAATTAAGGCAAAACCTTAAAGCAATAAGTCACCCTTTTTTCTTCCTAAAGAGGGAAAGGAATACCAGGTTAATGTTTGATCCACAACACTTTTTTTCCCCAGCTGAAAAGCCATGCAGAGATGCCCCAGAGGGCTACTCACGTTTGCTCCTTTTCCCTGCAACAGGCCTGGGGGAAAGAGGAGCTTTTCACAGACCCTTCTCATCACTGCATGGAGCAGGGAAAGACTATGACTTTAGGGACTTCTGACCAGGATCTGGGAATGCAGTCCTTCCCCTCCCCACACCAGATTGCCAAAAGGAGCTGCAAGCAACCACACTCATCCTGGATGGCATCCCAACAGCTGGGTAACCACAAAGTTAGTGAGAGAAAATACACAAGAAAACAGGCATTCCTGTCTGCGATCCTGAGAGGGCTCTTTCACTGATTACTTCGCAGGGGAGAGCAGCCAAACATTCCCAGCCAGGTCTACAATATAAAACCACACAAGTTCATCATGTGGCCTTCCCAGAGGCAGACCTGAATTTTCCACAGAGGGCACTTAACACACAGCCAACTGAATGAAGAGCCAAGTTTTGATCTCATGGCATAACTCTCAGATCTGCAGCAAAGAGCTCTCCTGTATATTCTTCCTCTTAACAATACACAAGAATCCTACTGCAGCCTACCCAGGAAAGACCCACCAGACTATCCAACCCAATTCCAATCACAGATGCCACCTTCATGTTGAGGGGGGATACAGATTTAAAGAAACCTGATATATTTCCTAGAGACATTCTCTGCTCACCTCTTGAAAAAATTGTTGCCCAGAATATTTAAAAAAAAAAAAAAAGCTTTAAAAAAATGTTTACTGTAGTGTAAACTATGACTTATTATCAGCTTTGTAATTCTGCACACAACAGGTAGACTTAGCAAAGATGTCCAAACATAGGTCAGCGGCTCAGATGAGTGAAAGGTCCTGCACATGGGTCGGGGCAATTCCAAGCACCCACACAGGCTGCGTGGAGAATGGATTGAGAGCAGCCCTGAGGAGGAGGACTTGGGGGTGTTGGCTGATGATAAGCTAAACATGAGCCAGCAATGTGCGCTTGCAACCCAGAAAGCCAAACACAGCCTGGGCCCCATCAAAAGAAGTGAGGCCAGCAGGTCGAGGGAGGTGATTCTGCTCCTCTACTCCACTCTCCTGAGACCCAACCTGGAGTACTGTGTCCAGCTCTGGAGCCCCCAACCTAAGGACATGAACCTGTTGGAGTGAGTCCAGAGGAGGGCCACGAAGATGATCAGAGGGCTGTGGAGCACCTCTCCTATGAAGATAGGCTGAGAGAGTTGGGGTTGTTCAGCCTGGAGAAGAGGAGGCTCGGGGAGACCTTATAGCAGCCTTCCAGTACCTAAAAGGGGCCTACAGGAAGATTAGCTATTAAGAAATTGTTTACTGTGAGGGTGGTGAGACACTGGAACAGGTTGCCCACAGAAGTTGTGGATGCCCCATCCCCAGAATTGTTCAAGGCCAGGCTGGACGGGGCTTTGAGCAACCTGGTCTGGTGGGAGGTGTCCCTGCCTATGGCAGGGGGGTTGGAAATAGATGATCTTTAAGGTCCGTTCCAGCTCTAACCATTCCATAATTCTATGAACGTGGCAACGTTTCAGATTCCAGACTATATAATTTGGTAACACTTTCTAGTTACACATAAAAGCTAATAGTTCCAAGCACTGTTAAAAACGATTTTTTTTTCTGAATGTAATTCATTATGATTTATGCCAGTAGCAAAGAAATCATGTGTCTTCTGGAAACTTTCTGCCTTCTCCCTCTTGTACATTTAGTATTTCCACTTACATTGTCACCTTCACTCCTCAGTTTCCAGAACGGCTGGATATAAAACCAGGATCCCTCATTCCCTGCAGCATCCAGAGACACCCGCATAGCATTCTTCTCTAGCAGAGCTGGCAATCTCTTATTGACTGTGAGGTACTTGTTACTTTTTATGTGCAGTAGCTGTGAACAAATGATAATTAAAAAAAATAGTATAGCTTTTGCTTTTCCTCCTTTCAGTCAAAGAGGAGACACTGGCTTTCACACTGTAGTGATTTTTCATAACATACATAAAGACAAAATAAAACTAGAAGAGAGTTATCAAGCTATACTGCAGCTAAAGAAAACAGATGGTATATCTCAGATTGAGAGAAACATGTTAGCGATCAGTTTTACAGCATATACTACACAGGTTGGGCAAGGGTCCATTAATAGCACTGCCTTCAGGAATTTCATCCATTACAGGAAAGTTGTACTGCACTTAAGAACATAACTTCTCTCTCGTTTATATGTCACGAAGTACAAATGACTTCAGTGATTTAAAAGGTGCTGCACAGCACCTCTAAAATATGATTTTGAAATAAATCTTGAAAATAAAGGATACATATTTACATTCAGATACTAAACTGCAGCAACAAAAGTTACCCATAAAATTTATATTATGACATATTATTTAAACATGAATACGCAGAACTTCTGGTAGGCTTTAAAATGGACAGAAAACTTCTGGTAGGCTTTAAAATGGACAGAAAAACACAGTATTGTAAACTTCACCAAGTTCTGTTTACCTGACCCTTGACAATCCCGATTACAGTGGTTAGTTGCATTTTCACCATAACCTTGAAATGAAACAACTGTTTCCTTTTCAGTTCTGAGAGAGGGCAGATGTATTTCAATAGGTTTACCTGTATGACGTTGCTATATTTTACAATTTCTCCCAACAGCTTTCTGTTCTCGCTTTCGTTCTGCTTTTGTTCCAGTTCTGCTGCATGCTGCAAGAGAATGATTATTTCTTTAAACTCTACGAAATCAGTACCTGTATTCAGCTACTGGAACAGATAATGTAAAAAGGAAATGGTATCACATTTATAATGCTTCCTCCAACCTGTAAGCGTTACTGCACTGAAAATAGCAGCAGCCAAATCCCATGATTTTCTGAACTGGTGTCACCCAGACCCTGTGTAGCGATTCTGTTTTTTTATTACCCAGGATAGAAACTCAGTCACAGTTAACAGATCACCTGAGATGCACGCTATTTTCAAAAATTTCAAGCACAAAAAGTAATTACAGGTACTTTATTTCATCCTGAAGGAGGAAAAAGAAGGACGTCTGATTAGCTTCTCCCTGTCACCATTCCTTTTACTTGTTGGGTTTGTAATGGCAAACAAATACATTGACTTTATACGCAACAAAACTAGTAGGTCACACGTTGCAAAATCAAGGCTAAGCACGATAGCCTGGGTCAAACACAGCCACAGAACAAGCTCTCCGCTCCTATCTCTAATTGCTGCGTAGCTAGCTCTAGCCACACAGCACGTGCCTTCCTTGCTGTTTTTAACTGGAAGCACCGGCAGCCTCTCCCGCTGCACATGAAACTACCAACCAGGTTTGAAATGATCTTGCTTTCGCTCAGTCTTATGCCTTCAATTATAATATCAGGCCAGCTCTCTTTCAGAGACAGGGGAGTTGATCCATCCACACTGTACTTGATGCAAAATAGAATCTGCCCAGTGGTTCAGAGAAGAATCACCTAGACTGAAAGCAAAGCAAACTGCAATTCTGAGGAATTTCCAGACTGAAGCATTGAAAACATCTCTTTGTCCATGCCTCTGCCTAAGTCCTGGGAGGACTTCTGAAATAATAGCAGGATTTAAACCAGGGACCACTCCTGATTTTAACAACTCCATTTTTACTTTATAAACCTTCTGAAAGCAGTATTTTGCTTACAACAAAGGCACAAGCCCCAGCTCAAAGTAAGATAAAAACCAAGGCATGGGCAATAAATGCCAGTCAGGAGGTAGGGGAGCTGAGGAGAATATAAAGTTGCTACGGTGGCATAATAATACCCATCACGGTGGTTCCCAAGGCACTTGTTATTATTCTTTCTCATTCTATTCTAATTCTACAGCCTGCAGATTGAGATAAGATTACAAATACAGATGGGTCTTACTTGAAGTTTCTTCAGCAGAGCTGCTTCTGTATGGTTTCCTTGCTTGGCTTGTTTGGCTTTCCAGTACTGCTTCTGGGCTGAATATCGGTTCATAGGACACACCTTGAAAAGGCAGTCTGTGGAAAATTGAAAGAAATACTCATAAGCAACGTTGAAAGACACTTCCTTCATTTGTAAGTATGCTTTGCTTGGTTTTCTTTTTCCAGAAATGCCTAGATACCAGTGTTTAAACATAGTCACCAAACAGCTTGATGGCAATGATATCATACACAGGGTGGCAGAAATCTGAGTTGAACCTAAAACCTTCGATGCCCCACACGTGCCCACTCCGTGCAACCTCCGTAAGCGTCCCAGGCTGCAAGCCTGCCATAAGCAAAACTGGCTGCTGCTTTATTAGTGCTCTTTGCTGCCGCACAAGGTTACAGACGCACTGTTTGAAGGCACGTGAACCCTTGAAAAAAACAGTCTCGCTTTCTGCACGCCATACATCGGGCTGCCCTGCTCCTTCTGGCACTGCTGAAACAAGGGACTGCACGGGCGTTCAGCTGCAAGCCACCAAGGAGGTTAACACGGTGTCTGGGTCTACGTGCGCCTTCACCAAGATGGATTAAAAAAAACTAACAGTAAAAACAACAAAGTGACACAAACTGAACACCACCGTCATCCAACAGACCAGGCGAAACACGGGTAAGGAGGGAGGGAAGGCCACTCAAGAGGAATCATCCGAGCATGGTGGCTGCGCAAAGGATGACAGAGGAGCAGGAACACCCTGAGGGGACTGCAGCCAACAGGGGAGCCGCCAAGTAAGAAAGGAGGAGCAGCACAGGAAGGCGAGTCCCAATGCACCAGCCCCCATCGCCTTCCCCACGTGCAGCAATGGGGCTGGGGACTGGGAAGGGGGAGAGATGTGTCCGGAGGGAAGCCAAGCGGTGCTTCCCTAAGCGCTTGTTCAGTCGTTCATCTTTATTTCCCACTACCGGAATCAGTAATTGGCGACAACCTAAATTTTGTGAAATTCCCTGACTCGAGACTTTTGGGTTTTTTTGGGGCCAGTGACGGTCCTATAGACCAGAAATAGAGGCTCACGATTCATCCAAATCCAACTGCTTTTAGAGCGATAAACAATACCTAGTCTTGCATGGTCCCAAGCATCAACTGCTCTAAAACCTAGGCTTGAAAGACATTTTACTTAGCAAACATTGGTAATTGTCCTTTCACACCCCACATGTATCAACCCCAACATGTATACACTGCATGCGTATGCTACGGTGAAACTCTTCCCCAACTTGGGTTGCAAATTATAGATGTCAAAGGAAAGTCTGTCCCAAACTATTAGCCCTCTGTATTTAACTGTCACAGCCAGCCAAGCACTCTCTGAGGACTAATCCACCCCCAGAGGAGGATTACCTCTGAAGAATTTCCTTCCTGCTCCATGTCAGGGTCTCAGGAAGGTAGAGACAGGAGGGAAGCAACAATTCCTACCCAACTCCCAGCCACCCAACTGCGGCACAAGCTAGAGCCAGGTAATAGCAGCAATGTATCCTACTTAGAAGAGGTTTTGCCCCAGAGCTGGATTAAGAATAAAAAAGTTCCTCTTCTGATCCCACAAGCACATCTTGCAGGCGCTGACACCCCAGTTTGTGCAGAATCAGCAACGTCACTTCTCTGCTGGTCATCAGGCAACTTCCCCACTAAGAGGAGACTCTGCAACACCACTGGAAAGCCACATTGCACGCAGTAGGGCACAGACAGTGCTCCTCACAAAAATACAGCAAAGAAAGAGAAAAAGAGAGGAACAAACTCACTTGCTCCATGTGCGCAACATGAAGTGCTTATTTATCACTGCACTCAACACAGTTAATGGCATACACATCACATAGCACAGAATAATTTGAAAACAGTCCTCTCCACCCTCAGGTCTCCCGCTGCCTTCTCCGAAGAGAGTCCCTTTCCGACAGCACTGTATAGTCACCCTTACCTCTGTTGTCAAGGGTGCTTCAGTATGAAATAGCAACTGCAATATCAATACTAAGTACACGTTCCAGTTACACACTGGATCAACGTGTAGGTGACCCTGTTGCATTTACCAACCTTGCATGTCATTTTTAAATACGGCATAATCTTGTCACTCGCCCATTACTGTCACAAAAACGTCAGCAGGGGAAGCTATAGGGAACTATTCCGAAGACATGGTCTGGGTTTTTAACCACCGAGTCAGGTCAGCAGCAGACAGTTTCTATTTTATGGTGCGGTCCTACTCACTATCTAATTCCAAGAGCAAGTTTAACATCTGCAGTTGCTAACTACCTAGGACTTATTGCAGCTCTCCAATCCACAACAGCACAAGTGGGAAGTCCCCGTCTATCGTTAAGTGTGATGAGAAAAGTTTCCTAACTGTTCCACCCTTACAAGTAGAAATTCAAGTGCCAAACTCACAACCTCTCTGTAGAAGATGCTAGATAGCATGGCAGACCCTACTCTCATTTTCTGCACTGTCAATCCAATGTAATTACTCTCTCACACAGGGAGGAAGAGGAGGAGATTTAGCTCCTCTGAGATATATTCTCCACATATGCTCCAACATACCTATCTCTTCAGTCTGTGGGGAATTACTGATACCACATTACAGCAGGAGGAGCACCTCTTTTAACACATCATGAGAGGGAAGGGAAACCTAGTGTGAAGACTGGCCTTGCCTTTCCTAAGTAAAAATGAACCCTCCTTACTTAAAATAAAACATGCAGCACTCTCAACTACAATCAGGCCCACCTAAGCGGAGCTATCTGATGTCAGTGCTGCCAAAACCACCCCAGTACAACCGTGCCACACGTCCCTCCCACCGCCTGCGCCCCCAGAGCCAGTGGTTTGCGACAGTGGTGGCTCTCAGGCCACAAAAAAAAAGCTGCAATGTTTTTATTTCTGCAAATACGCCGCGTGGCCTCTCATATATTGGCCATCATTACACCAAGCTTTTCCTTGCATTGCCTCTTCCCTTTGTAGCAATTGGTCTTCCTCTCCTATTTGTAGCGGCAAAGCTTGTTCACACAAAACCACCGCCGGTGGTAGAACTTCCCTTGGCACTGACCCAAAGTCCTCGCCAATTTGCTGCCTAATCGCAGCCCTGAGTTGCTGTTCCTAGGAGAAAGTGTCGCAAATCTTTATCAAAGCAAAGCCAGCCACCTTGCAAAGGTGTTTACTTTTATTTCAAAGGGGAACATTTACAATGAGATTTATATCATACAACCTAGAGTAAATAACGCCCAGGTAATTTTTACAATATCCTGGNGGGGGGGGGGGGGGGGGAAAAACACCCACAATTACAAAACACTGTGTACTGTAAAATCATACTGTATGTTGTAGGATATTTCACTTTGCATATTGGGATTTCAGCTCATAAAACAAAAAGTCCACTATTATTTTCTTTAACAATCTATAATTAACGTGCCTTCTCAGAAGACTTCACAAAACACTTATCCCTCTGAAGTAACAATACCTTCTTTTTATAGGACCAGTCTTCATTTCTCAGTTACTCCCCACACATCCTGCTACTTGAGTAAACACGCCGCTTCCCATCCTCGCAGAGTCTCAAAGCACGGTGCTACCACACTGCAGAGAAACGCAAGATGTACACGGATGCGCAGTCACTACCGCGTGGGTCTGCCTCCCAAAGGTGGCCGATTTTTTTCCTCATGATAGCTCTCAAAGAAAAGGAAAATGTCGAGCAGGCGCTAGATAACCTCAGCCACCACACAGCTCCATCTGTAGCCACGCTGCACAGCACAGCTCTCCTGTCTTCCAGCCTAGTGCTTTAGAAGTTGAACTACCAAGAACTTTTTTAAAATCAGTATTACTTCGATTGTATTTTCCTCAATTTATAGACTAAAAAAAAAATAAAAAATCATAATCTCTGTTTCCAGACAAGTTTTTCCCTATTTATTTTTTTTTAAGATTCCAGATACATTAAAAATAGGTCATCTCATTATTTTTTTCTGGGTTTTTTCCACTTACTTTTATTAGAATAACAATAGGATACTACATAAATTCAAGCTTTGTGGTCCTAAACATGGGGAGGCAACAAAAGCACTGCCTGCCCTAGAGAAGCTACAGTTTAAATAAACAGGAAAAAAGAGAAACTGAGGCATAAGATTATAAAGCAACTTTCCAGCACAGACAGTCGATCAAAAGCTCAGCCCTCCTGGAGGCCAGCCTAGCAACCCACTCATGAGACAGACCGTCTCTTCTAACTTTTCCAGACATTCTCAGATAGTCCTAGTTCCTAACTCATTACTTTACCGAGTTTTACATAAATGCTTCTCTTCCTGAGGACACTAATTAAGTAGGCATTATCAAAGGTAAACAAATAGCTTTAAAGCATCAGCCAGTTTCACTTACTACGCTTTCATTTGTTCAACTCCTGCAGTTTCGCCAATTTTCTCATACCCACAAAATCTTCCTGGCAAAATTTCAACTACTTGTGCACAAAGTGAAGATGGAGAAAATGAGAAACATTGTCCACCCCAGCCCACACGCACATTTTTTTAAAACAATAAAAATCACTTCAAGTTTTCTTTACAAAATGGGGAAAAAAAAAGGGGAAGCTCTCCCTGGTCACACTGAAGGTTTAACCTCCCACACTACACCTTGACTTATCAGAGACTGAGAAACATGACAAATTATCAGCGCTGAGACACACATTAATTNACTCCCAGAGCGCGGGACACGATCCGCAGAGGATGTACTTGGCACCAAACTGACCATCTGCCTGAGCCTGCGAAGGTGCACCAAACGCCAGTCTTCAAAAGGCAAGAGTGGGTGGAAGAACCACGCACAGCACATCCTCTGAGCAAAAAGCAACCACACTCAGGAAGTCTGAAAAGGAAAATACCCCATATTACGCCTTTTAAATGTTTCTTGAGGTTGGATANTTTTTTGTTTTTAAGTGTTAGAAATTCAACTCTTGCCCATCATGGAAGATTTCCATGATTTGCAGAACGAGAGAAATTATCACATGGCTTTACTTAAACCAGCAGGCTGACAAATGGGTAAGTGGAAGTGATAGGGCTATTAAATCACAATGTGTACAAATCTACGTGTTTTGAAAAAAATCCAGAAAGGTAAAAAAGAGATGAATTGGGAATGGAAAGGGCGGAATGCAAGGGAGCAAGGAGTGAGGCAATGAAGAGGAGGACAACAAAAAAAGCAATCAGGAGTCTGAGAAGAAAACGAAGGCAGCTATGGAACTGAGAGAAACAAGAAGAAAACACAAGGACAAACCAAAATAATGTAGGAGAAGGCACGTAAAAACGAAAATGGCAGAGGAAAGGGTAGGAGGACAACCAGAGGCAGCACATAGGAATGTAATAAAAGGGAGAGAAGAGGAAAGAACAATGTCAGAAACAGCTTAGAACAGACTAAAAATTGAGAGAAAGGCAAGAGGGGGGTATCTAGGAACTCAAACATCACTTTCATCGCAGATGCCTCAAGAAAAAGGGGTATAAAATGCTGGGAAGTTTAAATTGGTTTAAGAACTTATGTCACTTTACATTTAAAATAGAAGACAGACTTGTGCTCCTTTTTCAGAGTTGCTAAATTTGACCAACAAGCAGGTCTTATCGGTGCAATTTTACACCTCGGAAGCTGAAAGTATTTCTCACTGGAGATAACAGCATCAAGCTGAAGTGTGTTTAAGGTCTCAGTCTAAGGAAACTTAGAGTTCTGTTGCTCATGATGTGACTTTTCTTCAGAGGTACAGGACTTCTGGCACACACTGTTCCTCCTAATCTCTGTGAACCTGGCCCTGCAGCAGGGTAAGCATTTCCATCACGACACTAAGTGCTTTAGCTCTCATAGCTTCAGTTAGAATTAGGACATGAAGCACCCGCCTTGATCAGTCCCTTAAATTCAACTGCAAAAATAGTAAATGCATATTTGGGGGTTGGGGTTTTTTTTTTCCAACAGACTTCAGGAAACACGTGTGGGACCAAGTTCTGCCCTCCTTTGCACTGATGCAAATCTGGATATGCACACTGATGAACACAGAGCTGCTCCAGGTTCATTTCAGTGTGACTGAAGGGGAAATCTGGACCACAGCTTCTTCGTATGGAGACAAAATGAAAACAACCACAGCTTTCCTTAGCTTAACAATACTCTGTTTTGTAGGATGTTCTGAAACAACTAGAATAGCTACCACCCACTCAAAAAAAAAAAAGAAAGTAAACACATAAAACCGAAACTGCTATTTTGAGACACCTCTTTACGTAGGCTTTCAGTTCAGGCCAACAGCTCAGTACCTAAATTTGATCTCTGAGTGAACTCTGTAGGAGGGATACAAGTAGTTAGAAAACACAATCTTTTTTCTTTCTTTTTTTTCTTGTTGGGGAAAGCGTTGATAAAATATTAGCAAAAAAAGAGCAAACATAGTCCTCTGATGTCAATTTTCAGAGTCAGTCCTTGGAATCTAAACATCTTGTTAGAAACATGCCTTTCTCATACTTCTTTGACTCTCAGGTCGTGCTCTAACCTCAAATCAACGCCAGTTCAGCTATCAGTGATAAAAACATCGTAAACCATACAGACAGCAGTTCCTATTACTAAAGAGGCCCTACTCTTCCTGCTGTTAGCTGCTATTTTTAGTTGCTTATGTCTAATCATTCAATTAATCATTCATGCCTATGTCATCTTTTTATGTCGAGAACCTACTTAAAGCAGTTTTTGTTTGTTTTATTAACTCTGCCATTTTAATTGAATGCCATTTCCCAGCAGATTCTTTGCGGGAAAAATAAGGGGTTTGCTTATGTTTCTTGGTTATAAGAACAACATTCAGCAACTCGTTTGCCTCAGTGCTCTTGAGCAGAGCTAAGAAATATAGCAAAGCATGGCAGAGATGCACTTTCCCTCGTAATACAGACACCTCTCTGATACCGGGCACTAAATCCCAATTAGAGAACAAGTTTCTGCTGCATTCTCAGCAAAAGCGCTGCTATTCCCACACTTTGTCACAATTTGACTTGTAAGATGAAGGAAAAAACAACCAAACGATGGCTTTATCTTTGCTGCAGCCATTCTCCTGAATGCCACTTCATTACACATACCTGAAGCAACATAAAAATGCTACTAGATGCAGCCCCTAACAATATAGCCATGATGTTATAGCATGGTGGGTTGCATCAGTTAAGGTGACAAAACTCACTTTTTCACCGATTTAGCTTCTCTTACAGATGTTGCAGTTGATCCACATTTGCATGCCACCGCAATGCTAGCCATAGCTAAGCACGCCACTTCAAAATTAAGTCAGATAGGGGTGCACCCTCAACCAGAAAGGGGTACACAATGACAGTAAGAGAGGCTGCTGGAGCCAAAGGGAGCTAAAAGGCAGCAGCGAGGAGGAGGAAGAGGAGGAGGGAAATAGTTAGTAACAAGTTTTGGGGCAGGGAGGGAAAAGGAGAAGAGAGGATGCCCAAGAAGTGGAGGATCCAAGTTAGAGGAAAGGTTAGATGCTGTGGGGAAGAGGTAGCAGAGGCAGCGAGAGATAAAGGGATGTGTTATGCAAGCGAGAGGCAGAGGTTGCAATAGGGAACAGAGCCAAAACTGTCTACAACTATTAGAAAAGGTTCCCCTGCAGAAGCTGGGGTGCAAATCAAGAGTACAGTCCTCGCATTCCCCCAGCAGCAGAGAATAGCTGTATGCCTTGTCCGTCTCTCATCCCTTTCTGACATCTGATCTACGTACACATGTACTACTGCCCCCGCTGATGGCATGCCATTAGCGCTCAGAGTTCAATAACCTTGCACCCTGGATCGAAGTGCCCAGACCTCCTTGATGCTGGTGAAAACACTTATTTTCTTTTTCTTCCTTGAAAAACTCAATACAGAACACTAGCAACTTTGTCCTCCTTTGCCTTTTCAAATTAGGAAAGAACACCACAACTGCGATGAAAGAACTCTTCAGTACCAAACTTATAAAATCAAGCCCTCAAACGTTAGACAATGAAAAAATTAAGGTTGTCCTTTTAACCTCTGTTCAGCTCCTTGATTGTAGGCATTTGGATATATTCTGCAATTATACTATCACATGCAAATCTTTTCCAGCAATCCCTTTCTCATCTAGAAACCTGGCTATGTTCTACTTTGGGAACATATCAGAGCAGTGAAGTGACAGAAATACTGCCCAAAGAATCCCCACCTGAAATTTTGTGCAACCTGGAAGCTGTGAATTAGACATGTACTTGCAGGCAGCAAGAGGATGAAATCACAGTTAGGTAGCCTGAAAGCCACACTGGAGAACCAGATGTTATCGTCATCTCTGCTATAAAGTTATTCCATGACATCACACAAGTGACTGAAATTTATTACTACTAGTTCCTAAGTATACGTCCTCACTTTCTCAGTTTCCAAGATCTGCTGATGTGCTGAATGCTCACAGCTGGAACTGGAACCAACTGCTGATGTCTCCTGAATATATAATGGGAAAAAATCTTGAACGCTCTGGGGAAGCAGAACTTCAGCCTCTCAATGTTTTAAGCACGACTTTTTTTGAAATAGCAGCATATACACACTACAGTATAATAAATGCTGGAAATGAAATAATAAGGTTAAGAATGTCAGTGCAACCCCTTGAGATAGATACAAGCAGCCATGAAACGTGTTTCCTTTGCCCTAAACCAAGCAAGCCATAACTGTCTTCACCTCGTAACGGGTGTGAATCCAAGCCCATTTAAGCCAAAAGAGGTCTGGATCAGGCTAGTAAGGCTCTACTCTGGCACAGATAGAGCCAATGGTTTAAGTCAAGTCCAGACAAGACTGAGAGGTTTTATTTCCTTCCCTGCATATAAACACTCAGAACTCCTGATACCACAGGAGTACTTTTTAGCATTTAAGAAGTAGAAACCGCATGTTGTCAGTGCATTGTTATTTTTTCCAATAAGCAAAACAGCAGAATTATCCAAATCTACAAGGTCATGTCTAAGAAAGTTGAGAAAAATCAGATATGGTTTTAAGCAAAAGCAAAACAAAAAGCTGACAAAATATTTGGGGGTAAGTCCTTAAAATTTTGTGGTATCTTTTAAAAAAATATAAAACCCAGCAGGTTTTGAACCTCACGAGCTTGTTTCCCATTTACAGTAAAAGCAAAGCTGGAGCAAGGAGTTGGTTACACCGCAGAACTGCACAACCCAGCAACCAACTCTTGGACTACAAAAAAACTAGTCCCTTTCCCCGTGTTTTCCACCTATCCCTCGTGCCTGTGCTGATTTGGTATTTAGTTCTCAAAATTCACATGTCATTCACGTCCCATTTTGAAACTTTGGCAATGCGTTCACAAACCCTGAAGGCATCTGGGAAGTTACATGTCTGGTAAGGCAAAGTGCCCAAGGAGTTAGGACATGCATCAATCGGTCATCAAAAAAAAAAAAATCCCCTGTTACTGACCTCTGAACTTCTTTGGAGGATTAGCAAGGTCACCTGCCTCTGGCTGAACCACACACCGGTCATCCACTAACCTAGAAAAACAGAAGTTATTAATTACACTTACTAAAACATGTGGTTGACATCACTGTATATAAATGCAGAGACATACCTGTCACACCATACAGCTTATACATTTCTCCAATTTAATTCAAAAAATACCTTAGAAACTCTATTGTTCAGTTACTATGTATAAACAAGAAAACTCTACATTTTCCTTCAAGAAAGAGGGTTTCTTCTATTGCACTAAATTATGGCCTATGTTTCAGATCCCACTTCATTTAAATCCTGTTAAAGTCCCTTTTGTTACACCATGTACATTGATGTTACGTGTAAAACTCTTTTTTTCTTTCGTTAGAGCCCATTAACCCAGAATCGGAAACAGTTTGGTTTTCTACAGCTGTCAGATTTCCACAGGCACAATCCAAAATTCATCAAAATCAACAGAGAGACTCTGAGGCACTTAAACAAGCCCTGCAAAAAGACCTCAAAGAAAAATGTTGGGAAGGCACACACATATCTGATACGAGAAAGGAGATTTAAAGCCCCGTGGGTCAGCTTGGCCTTACACTTGCAAGCGGTCCCGTGCTTGCAGATTCCTGCATCCCCACCGAGGACTTTTAAGGGGATGCACACTAAGCAGCCGTCACGTAGGTACAAGAGTGAATGTGGATCAGGACATGCAGAGGTGTTTATCCAGTGACTTGCTGTTTCCTAACACTGTTTTGTCTACAATTTGAATCTGGAATCTGATAAACCACCTTGGATTTTAGTCTTTAAACTTTCTACTATTCCTCTTCACCATTTGCAATCTTTTTCCTCTGAGGAGGCATGAGGAATTAAGATTCACCTCCGATCAAAACTCACAGGACCACATTTTCCTTTGCTGAAATTAATAAGCATTTATTTAATCCACAGCAGAAAATCTAAGTAACAAATCAAATATATTTCTCACAACATTTTAGAAGTTAAATAAACAATAAAATTCAAAAATATAAATTGTTAATCTTATCACAGAACT
The DNA here is from genome assembly GCA_013398815.1 of Ibidorhyncha struthersii. NCBI lineage: Eukaryota > Metazoa > Chordata > Aves > Charadriiformes > Charadriidae > Ibidorhyncha > Ibidorhyncha struthersii. Next base: position 32,801 of record VZSZ01007058.1, on the reverse strand, counting down.
TCCTAAACATAAATTCAGCTTCCTTTCAGGAAGCATCCTGTAAATAATCTGCCTGTTTCAAACAATTATTCAGGAAAATCGTGTTTAAGGACACACTACTGCCCTGCCACTTCACAACAACAGTTTAGCAGTATTTTCTGGGGGAAATTGCCAGAAAAAGCACAGTTCGGGTTCAGCCAAAATACACAATAGATGCATTCAGTTTTCACCCAAGTTGGTGGTGGCTTTGCATCTACCCACGAGCGCAGCAAGACCAATCCCCCAGCACACCCATGAATTTCCTCTGCCTCTACCAAGCTGACTGCCGACGGGCTGCTCACTCTGGTTGCAGCTCCCAGAAACAGAGGCAAAAACGCTAAAGAACTTTGAAAGTCAGCAGCTCGGATCTCATAACATACTTGGGATGCAAATGTGAGGTGTCAGTGAGGAAGGAGAATTGAAGTTACAGTTCCAGGAGCAGGCAGGGGACCTGCCATGGTCTTCTGGAGTTGTGTTTTTCACATTCTAGGTTAGGCCAGGCTTAGCAAGAACAAAGTAAGGTTTGGAATGCAGGACTTAGGACAAGTCAGTCCTGCGAGATGACCTCTGTCTCCGATCTAATGGTCCAAAGCTTCCTATAAACAGCACCTAAAATCGGGAGTCACAGAAGAAACAGGGCTGGAGAAGACTACCTTAACAGCTGGAGAAGACTACCTTAACAGAAGTTTTGCCAAAGGATTGGCATGCCAAGAAGTACTCCCCCACCCTCAACAAAATCCTTCAAAGGTTTTCTGAACGAACCCATATGGTTTGACCTTGAGCACTGTCAGGACGGAGGACTGTATGTTGGAAGCTGAGCATAATTCATAAGGAACATCTTCTGTTCCTTGGTGACAAGTTTGACAAACTTGTGCACCCCATGTGACAACTCTAACTGCGGATGCAATGCAAAACTTTCATCATGGCACAACATCACCATAACAAAAGCCATATAGAAAACGAGGTGCTGGTGCTTAGAAAAACAAAGATCCCACACACCCTCTGAGCCAGTTATCCGCAGTGTTCCAACATGTTAGACTTCCAAGGCTCAGAAAATAGTCATTAAACAATTAATATCAATCACTTTCATTTAAGCACTCTCTAAAGGCACAAAGATAAGGATAATAAATTACTTCTGCAGTCATTAGGAATCAAAGACATCAGACGAGACAAAGGAGAAAGGAACTGCTGGTACTCCCATCCTATAGGCATGAAATGACAGCACGGAAAGATTAATTGACACGTGGCAGGACAGCGGCACGACAGACCAGAAACGTCACCTCCCGAGCCCTTGCTCAGTGCCTCAGCTTCTGCACCTTTGTTTCTTACAAAGCATTTTATACCACAGGACAAAAATCTGCATAAAGTATTGCTTCGTCTATAGAGCACTCTTCCAACAATTTAATCCCCCACATTTCCATGTAATGACATTCATCCCATATTCCAGCAGTGTGTCCTTTGAAGAGTTCAGTTGCTACTTGTTTACTGTGGAGGTGCTTGTTACGCTACCGCGGTGAGAGCCCAGTTGCCCACCGCACACAATGCGAGACCTCAACCTGTCCTGTAGACGGGAACAGGAGAGGCTCTTCAAACACAGACCCCTTCCCCTGATGCACAATACGTTAATACTCACATCCCACTTTTTATACGGAGCCAAAAGGTAGCTGTCGGTTTGTTACCGAAGCCTGCTAGGTGGCTGCGTGAAACAAACAGTAATTCCTGACTTTTGTAACCTGCAAACAATCCATTTGAGATGGGCGAAATCGAGCAACGGACTTGACCGCAAAAAGGTCCCGGGCACCTGCAGCTTCTGCCAGACCACAGCACAGCACATTTTGAGATCGCTTGCTTGCTGGTTTGCATAGGAGGCTAAAATGCACCAGAGCAGACCTTTCTGAACGAGACTTTTCTGATCTACTATATCTACTACCACCAAATTTGCTAGCTATTTAATTACTGATGTAAATTATTACACCTATATTCAAGCCACTGTATCATCAAAGAAGCTTTGGCAAACTTCAAAGAGCTTAATTCTTCAGCTGGACTGCAAACAGACAACACGGCTTTCTGCCCTCTGTTGTAATTCAGTACCCGGCAGATACAACATGACTGCAGTTCAGTTTTTCACGTGTTGGCGGCGTACAAACGACAAAGGAGTTCCCTGCACACGTATGATGTGATTTTTATCTGTGCAAGTTCTTCCCTGCACACAATAAATGTCTGGTTTATGCACAATGCCTCCAAGTAACAGTTGCACTGCTGTAGTAATTAAGTTGTGCAGTAGTTCGCTGGTGCCTAAAATAAATCATCAGAAAAGTCGGAGTAATAATTACAGCCCTGGCCTTTACGCATACCCCTTTGTATTCAGTAATTGCAGAATTAGGGTCTGAAAGTAACAACGTTCAGGGGATTGCTTGTCTTAGATGTCCAACCAACCTCCCACCGAAGCCAGAGAAAGTTTTTTTTCCATTTGCCACAGGGGAAGCCAGTGCAGCTCCTCGCCACGCCGCCGCATGCAGCCAACCTCACAGGCTAGCAGGTATTTAAGCCATTAAGACCTCACGCTACAGTGTACAAAACCACATTAAACAAGAATTGAAACTATCTAAAGCAATGCCAAGGAGTTAAGGTGTGCTTCTCAGCAGAGAGAGGGCGAAAAAAGTAAAGGCAGCTTTCAACTCTCGCCAGCATTAGCCAGGACAGCGCACCCTATCACGTGAAGCAGACGAAGCACAAACCCATAGATGTATCTCCCTCTCCCTTCATTTCCCTCATCATCTGGTGGGATTAAATCTGTCCTTTCTCACCACATGCAGAGCCAAACGTGTGTAGAAGCATTCGATTTAGTAATACCTTGCAACAGTGAATTCCATATATACGGTGGCACACGTGTAAACGTATTTACAGTTTCGAACATAGTGCCTCTCATTTTCGTTGTTTCAGTGACAAAAGGACTGGATCAACTTCTCCCAATACTTTTCATCATTTGTATTCAGAACTTGCCTAATAAAAACTTCAAACTTTCCCATACAGCTTCTGGCATCTCTCCACTCCCCGGGCACTGGGCAGAAGCAGGTAAACAATCACTTGCAGTAAGTCCCACTAAATCTTTCTACCCGGTAGAGCAGCAGCCTTTGTAGGGGCTTTCACCGAAAGAAAAAACAGAATGAGCATGGGAAGAACCGGTGGGGACCCACCACGTAGTTGGGGAAACAGGAGGAAGGACGCATGGGTGGAAGGAGCAGGACTAAGCGGTAGCAGTGTGACTGCTAAGGCAGGTGTGGGGGCAGAAAAGACTAATGGTACCTGGGTTTACAGGGACAAATCATATATGTTGGATAAGTCTTCATGTCCTACAAGCTCCTCTGACTACCCAACACAGGCTAAAAGTAAATACACCAAGGGTTTCTAGGAAGTTGCAGATGCAGCGCGAGGGTCAAGGAATAGTTGTACAGTGATAATCCTAGAAAAACCGTTCCCAATAAGGAGTTATTTTAAAATTACTGCTGAGACACAGTCACATTCTGGAAGAGCAAAAACCAGTGTAATAAAAAATAGACAAGGAATGATGATGAATTTCATGAATTTTCGGGCTTTTTCACAATGTAAGATGCTTTTCAGATTGTTCAAGAAAGCAGTCACATAATACTCATTTATCCTAGCTTTGTGCCTGCAGTTTAAAAAAATCCTATCCTGAAATCTATTTGGTCTCTTCCTACCAACAGACTTCCACTTTTCATAACCAATACTACTCAGCAAAACAATACCAAAACCACACACACAAGACAAAACACACTAGCACGCACACTCTCGCATACACCCGCAGGCGTATGTGTACGCAACTTGTTAAAAAATACAAGATCCAGCTATGATGTCTATTATAATACACGGGGATGTGCAGAACTCAGCTTGGAGCTCTTTACACATAATGTAGAGTAATTTACTCCTCAAAAAGCTGAATAAGCTAAGCTAGAGCGTCTTAGATTGAAGACATTGCCTCTCAGTTGCTCGTGTTGATCGTGTAGGTTGGAAGGGACCTTTAGGTTCATCATTTCACTGATTTTCTGAGCAGCATAAGGCCTGCCAGCAGCAGGAAGAGGGGGCAACGTTGACAACAGACATCAGCAAGAGGAGCCGGACATTTTAATTGCCAGTGAAGCCAAGCAATATCTTTGCTCAACATCAGTTCACAAATCATGCTGAGGTTACCTCCCAAAGACACGCAACCTCAACACCCCCTCGTGAACAAAGTACCAGCCCTCCAAGCCTCCCTTCCTTTGCTCCTCAGACGTCCCTTCACATACACAACCTCCTTATCAGACACACTCCTCCAGAGCACCTTCTACCCAACACGCTTCTTCCCCTCCTAACTGCAGCTCTCGCATACAAAGCCTCTCTCGCGCTCCACACACATCCCAGCACGCAGTAACCGCTCGGGTAGAGAGGTGCCAGTCATACCACTAAGAAGCCAACCAATAACGAACAATAGGTTATTAAAATTTTGTTGCCCTGGAAATCAAGCACCAAACACCTAAGTGCCAAAACAATCAGGTCCACCCAGTTCTTCTCCAAGTCCACCCACTTTTCATTTCATTGAGCCTCTTATCAGGCATCTAGGTCAGCCCACTTCTTGCTTGCTTCAAGCAGTCTCCTGCCAAAAATCTGCAGTCATCATACCTCACCCTTCCCAAAATGTGAGTTCATACTCCTTTTTGACTACCAGTCCCGATTCAAATGATTTACAGCTCTATGATTTAGCTCCACTGTATGAAATCTGTCCTTTTCCTGTTTCCTTCCTTTTCAAAGCCTAATTTTTCATCATCATCTTCTCACATCTGCAAACTTTCAGGGTCTCCTACATTAACCCCAGCTTGCAAAGAAAACAAAAAGGATCTTCCTTGCACTCATAGCAGGGCCATTAAGCCTCTGTACCATTTGGGAAGATTCCACGTCAGAAATCCCTTTTGATAAATGGGAGGATTGCAGTACAACAATATTTAAAAAACAACTGCACTACATGGCAATGAGGTGCAGCAGCACAGAGGGAGACTAGAAAGCATGACTGCTGCCTGCCTCAAACTTTAGCAATTTTATCCTTCCTTTTCTGAACAGATTTTAATTGCTACAAACACAAAGCTTAACATAGGCTGAAAGAAGCTATTAAATTAATATCCCTAGCCTGGGAAAACAAATTTCTGTGCATCTAAAATATTGCAAACTTCTCAAAGTGTCTTAAACAGCACACAAATTTCACCATAAACCATCCTCACCGTAAAAAAAGAATGTGGATGCATTTTATCTCAACCACACAGATCAGGAACACTCATCCATTCTCACCCTGGCGAAAAAAGCTTGCATAGGTAATTTTGAATTGTATTATCAAATGCCAAGCAGACAGAAGGGCAGAAAGCAAGGTATCAAGCATATACTGCGAAACGAGACAACAGCACACAAGCAGGCAGCTCCACCTTTGCACTAACAGTTGTACTAATAATCAGCCTTAAAGTTGGGTTTTTTTTCCTTATCTGATAGTGCATTCATCTATTCTTGTAACCGTACCTGCAGGCTTGCATCTGGGGGGGGAGGAGAAGTTTTGCTGTTCAGTTAAGCAATCCAGCTACAAATCCTCAATGTCATTTTGGTATTCTTTTGTATTGTATTATATCCTGTCGTGCTTTTATTTTGTAAAAGCTTCAGCAACCTGTTCAAGTAGAATTTGTTTATCCATTTTATAGTTACATTCAAAACATTGTGAAAATTAAAATAAATTATAAGTATAGAGTTAAAATAAACTATTACAATAGAATAAAGTGTTACTTGGAGATAACAGTGGGGGGGAGAATACGTGATGCTTAGATTTTAGCCTCAATTTTGCAATTTTCTGGACCTGCATAATAGGTAACTCGTGTGCACAAGGAAAATGGTCCTGAACTTAGCTGATTTTTGCCAAGTAAATAAACATTCGCACAGCGTTTCAAGATCCTCACGTCAATACAACATACATTAAGTCACTTTCCCGCGGTTCCAAGCGTACCTATTTTCTGCTGTCAAAAGGGGACTTGGGAATTGGGCACAGGAGGCGGCATGCCAGCCCACCCCACCCAGCTCATTCCCCAGTCACACAAACTCCTGCTACACTTCTCCGAAACACTGGTGCTCTGCTCCCGGGCTTGTTTTGGCTTCAGTCTGTCTCAATACCTTTGAAAAACAAATTACATTGCCGTAAAACCAAGGAAATGTCAGATTTCTTCCTTTCTTTTTTTTTTTTTTAATATGAAAAGTAAAACTCTGTCATACAAGGATGTTGTGATAGCCTAAAGGCATTCAAGAAAAGAAAATCTTGCACAGGCAAACATACTCTTTTGGATGAAATTTGTATTGAGACATTCTTTCAAAGTTAAGAAATGGAAAGGATAAAAATGAGTATTAGGAAAGCTTTCTGAAAGCAGTAGTGGCTTGCAGAACACAGACCCACTAACAATACGCATCACCTGGGAGATGGGACAATTTTTCCATTACTAACATTTTCTCTTCTGGGTGAAATCCTGGCTCTCTTTGAACTTGCTGGCAAAATTTTCACCGATGTCTTTGGGCACAAGATTTCACCCCGGTGACCCTACCTTCCCAGAAGTGTACTGGGGGCTGAAGTGCTGTTTAAATAAGAAGCAGTGGCAGCACCCAGTGCCCGGCTGTACGGGAGACTCTTCAAAGAGGGAGCCCACTACGGCCACCACCAGCGAGCTCACCACTGCCAAACCAATCTCCCCTGGAGACGGGGTGGAACATGGCATGCTGGTGGCCTCAGTTCAGCCAAGTAAGCGTAAGGCATCTAGCTCAAATCTGAGATCCTTTTTCAGTCAAGATTGAGAGACAGGCACCTCCAGAGGACACTCACAACCTACTCTAGGGCAGACGTGTAAAATACGAGGATGAAACATCCTCTGGACACAGCCTTCCTCTCTCCCTTGTCTGTTTGCTACTTGTGTAACTTTGAGATGACTACGCTTTGGAAAATCATGTTAAGTGAGACCCTCAACCACCTCAGGACAGAGGTACTAGCATTCTGCAAGGCTTTCCTCCTTGTTCAGCCTCAACGCCTGGCATTTTTTCTTGTGCCTGGCTGAGACACGGATGAGAAACCCAGGTGGCCCTGGTTGAGATACTCCTCCTGCCCCTGCCACCCTTCCGTGCATCCCTCAGCAAAACAAGACTGCTAACACTGCACTCTTGGAGGTGCACACTCACTGCCAGGTTGCCAACAACCACAGAAAAACATTATGTTAATGTGTCTACACATAGGGTACAATGAATACGCATCTCTTGAAGTCTGCAAAGTTTTTTTTTTTAAAAAAAGACAGCCAGTGTGACCCACAGCATACATTCAAGGGTAAGGATTTTTATGCTGATACAGTTTGCCTCAGATTCCAGCCACTGAGGTGCGGTGGAACAAAAGGGAAGAACCTTCCTTCAGTATCACAGAATCATAGAATCATAGAATTGTCTAGGTTGGAAGAGACCCTTGGGATCATCGAGTCCAACCATCTACTCTACTCTACAAAGTTCTCCCCTACACCATATCTGCCAACACCACATCTAAACGTCTCTTAAACACATCCAGGGATGGTGACTCAACCACCTCCCTGGGCAGTCTATTCCAATGCCCAACCACCCTTTCTGTGAAAAATTCTTTCCTAATGTTCAGTCTAAACCTACCCTGTTGGAGCTTGAAGCCATTCCCTCCTGTTCTGTCATTAATTACCTGTGAGAAGAGACCAGCACCAACCTCTCTACAGTGTCCTTTCAAATAGTTGTAGAGTGTGATGAGGTCTCCCCTCAGCCTTCTCTTCCTCAAACTAAACAGTCCCAGCTCCTTCAACCGCTCTTCATATGATTTGTCTGCTAGGCCCTTCACCAGTTTCGTTGCCCTCCTCTGCACTCGCTCCAGCACCTCGATATCTCTCTTGTATTGTGGTGCCCAAAACTGGACACAATACTCGAGGTGTGGCCTCACCAGTGCTGAGTACAGGGGCACAATCACCTCCCTACTTCTGCTGGCCACGCTATTTCTAATACAA